>CM052715.1:2459300-2474372 GCA_028551405.1 Uromys caudimaculatus
GAGGTCAAAGGGATACAAATTGGTAAGGAAGAAATCAAACTATCACTATTTGCAGATGATATGATCGTATATCTAAGTGACCCGAAAAACTCCACCAGAGAACTCCTGCAGCTTATAAACAACTTCAGCAAAGTGGCTGGATATAAAATTAACTCCAACAAAATTTTTAACAAAAGCATTTTCAGTAATATAGTAGAGAATCAGGGGGATGGGCCAGTAAGTACCAGTCACACAAGAATGAGGACCCAGATTCCCAGGTGCCTCCCCCACCCTCCCACGGGCTGTGTCTTTCTCACAGCCCAACACAAGCCTGGCGGCTCGGTCAAACTGCTTGCGCATCCCGCCTCTCCCAGGGGCCATGCGGGACTTCACTCAACCTCACTGCCGCCTGATCCAATACCCTCCCTCCCACCCTCAAGGCTCACCTAGAAGATGGCTGGGGCCCCACTCCCTGAAGAGATACGCCCTAGGCACCAGACACTCCCCACATGGAGTTTCCTCTTTTTGTTTAAGATTATGTGAAGGACAGAGGTCAATGTTGGATGTCTCCCTCAATCATTTTCCATCGAATTTCTTGATACAGTCTCTCATAGAATCTGGAATTCTCTAACTCAGCTAGGCTCACTGGCCAGGAAGCCTGAGGGACTCTCCTATAACCACCTCCCCAGGATGGGGACCGCAGGACTGTGCCACAAGCTCTTACTGACTCCCAGCCTCTGCAATTTCTTCTTTTGTTCATTTACCATTGAGTGTTGTTGAGACTGTCAAGGGGCAAGCAAACGGAGTTCTTGTTCCACACGCTCGGGTGTGTAACTACAGCTCCTTCCTCCTGTCATGAAGGCCAGCATGGGGACTCAACTGAGCCAGTCCAGGTTTTCTTGTAATAATTTAATAATCTCTAATGAAATCATGGAAGCAAGCTAAAGTTATAAGGAAAAGACATTTATTTAGCTCACACTCTGGGAGCATGAAAGTCTGAACAGCGTAGTGTAGGCTCTAGCTAAGGGCCTCTCTTAGCTATGTCACCTCATGGTGAGTGCAATGGGAGAGAGAGAGAGAGAGAGAGAGAGACAGAGAGATTGAGAGTATGTGTGTGAGAGAGAGTGAGAGAGGGACGGAGGGAGGGAGGGAGGGAGGGAGGGAGGATGTGTGTGTACATGTATGAGAGAGAAAGATTATGTATGTGTGTGTGTGAGAGAGAGATGGAGTGTGTGTGCATGTATGAGAAAGATAGTGTGTGTGTGTGTGTGAGAGAGAGAGAGAGAGAGAGAGAGAGAGAGAGAGAGAGAGAGAAGCCATTTTGTCCCATTGACAGTTTCTTTGCCTTACGGGAGCTTTGCAGTTTCACGGGGTCCTATTTATCAATTGTTGATCTTAGAGCGTAAGCCATTGGAGTTCAGGAAATTGTCTCCTGTACCAATGCATTCAAGGCTATTTTGCACTTTCTCTTCTTTTAGATTTAGTGTAGCCAGTTTTATGTTGAGGTCTTTGATCCTCTTGGATTTGAGTTTTATTCAGGGTGAAAAATATAGATCTATTTGCATTGTTCTACATCCAGACATCAAGTTAGCTCACCACCATCCGCTGAAGATGCCTTTTTTTTTTTTTTTCCATAGTATGGTTTTGGCTTCTTTGTAAAAAATCGGGTGTCCATAGGGCTTTATTTCTGGGGCTTCTATTTGACTCCATTGATCCACCTGTCTCTGTACCGATGCCATGCAGTTTTTATCACTATTGTTCTGTAGTACAGCTTGGGGTCAGGGATTCCTCCCAGTGTTCTTTTATTGTTCAGGGTTGTTTTAGCTATCCTGTTTTTTGCTTTGTTCTTTTTTTTTTTTTTCCATATGAAGTTGAGAATTGTTCTTTCAAGGTCTGAAAAAAATATTGTGTTAGAATTTTGATGGAAACTGCATTGGATCTGTAGATTGCTTTTGGTAAAATGGTCATTTTCATTATGCTAATCCTACTGATCCATGAGCTTAGGATATTTTTCCATCTTCTGATATCTTCTTCAGTTTCTTTCTTCAGGGACTTGAAGTTCTTGTCATACAAGTCTTTCACTTGCTTAGTTAGAATTACACCAAGACATTTTTATATTATTTGTGACTAACATGAAGGTTGTTGTTTCCTTAATTTCTTTCTCAGCCCATTTATCATTGTATAAAGGAAAACTGATTTCTCTGGGTTAATTTTGTGCCTGGCCACTTTGCTGAAGGTGTTTACCAGCTGTAGGACTTCTCTGGTAGAATTTTGGGCGTCACTTATGTATATTATCATATCACCTGCAAATAGTGATACTTTGACTTCTTCCTTTCCAGTCTGATTCCCTCCTTTTGTTGTCTAGTTGCTCTAACTAAAACATCAAATACTATATTGAAGAGAGAGAGAGAGAGTGGGCAGCCTTGTCTAGTCCCTGATTTTAGTACAATTACTTTATGTTTCTCTCCATTTAGTTTGATGTTGCCTATTGGCTTGCAGTATATTTCCAGATATGTGCCTTGAATCCCTGATCTCTCTAAGACTTTTAACATGGAGAGGTGTTAGATTTTGTCAAAGGTTGTTTTTTTCGGCATCTAATGAAATGATCATGTGATTTTTTTTTCTTTCAGTTTGTTTATATGGTAGATTACATTGATGGATTTCCATAGATTGAGCCATCTTGCATCCTCGGGGTGAAGCCTACTTGACTGTGGTGAATAATGTTTTTGATGTGTTCTTGGATTCGGTTTGTGAGAATTTATTGAGTAATTTTTTGCATCGATGTTCATAAGAGAAACTGAAATTCTCTTTCTTTGTTGAGTCTTTGTGTGGTTTAGGTATCAGACTGTGGCCTCATAGAATGAGTTTGACAGTGTTCCTTCTGTTTCTGTTTTGTGGAATAGTTTGAGGAGTATTGGTATTAGCTCTTCTTTGAAAGTCTGGTAGAATTCTGTGCTAAAACCATCAGGTACTGGGATTTTGTGGGTTAGGAGACTTTTAATGACTGCTTCTATTTCCTTACGGGTTTTAGGACTGTTTAGATGGCTTACCTGATTTTGATTTAACTTTGATAAATGGTATCTGCCTAGAAAATCATCCATTTCCTTTAGATTTTCCAATTTTGTGGAATATAGGCTTTTAAAATTCGACCTAATGATTTTTTAAATTTCCTCAGTTTCTGTTATGTTTCGCTTTTCATTTCTGATTTTGTTGATTTGAATACTATCTCTCTGTCTTTTAGTTACCTTGGCTAAGGTTTTTTAGCTTGCTGACTGTTGCATGTAGCTTTTCACTACCCTGCCTTAGCTCCGGGATCAGGCCACGCTGCCAACCCTCTCCCAGCTTCCCTTGAATCCACGGATAAAAGACACACACATAGTTGTTCAATTTCAACTTGCCTTCTTGGAACAATTGCTGGGTCCTACTATCTCTCACCTGGAAAAATGTCCCCTTATTATTACTATTAGCTCTGCATCTCCCACCTGCCCTAAACCTTAGTGGCTAGTCCCATCTAGCCCCTGCTGGGAACCAACGGATTTGCAGCCTTCTTTTGTTTGTTTGTTTGTTTGTTTGTTTGTTTTCTGCTTTTCGAGACAGGGTTTCTCTGTGTAGCCCTGGCTGTCCTGGAACTCACTCTGTAGACCAGGCTGGCCTCGAACTCAGAAATCCGCCTGCCTCTGCCTCCCAAGTGCTGGGATTAAAGGCGTGCGCCACCACTGCCCGGCTGCAGCCTTCTTATTAGCCTGAGTGAAGCCATTTTGTGTTAAAGTTAGGCTTGGAAATAACAGTAGGACAAGGATGCTGTTTTCTGAGCTTCAGGATTTTGTTTAGGTTCAGTCTCTCAAGAGATGGATTCTTTCCTAGGTCAGGGTGACTCCTTTGAGGTTAGGTGGCTGACAGAGTACGAGTGGTTGCCTTGGTAACATGTCCATGTCCTTGTGGCTAGGAGTCTGTAACTCCTTGGAATTTCCCCATCCCTGTTGCTTTGTCTAAGTCTTGGCTATATTGTTTAAAGTTCCTTTATCTTTTTTACTATAAATTGATGTATGGGAATTAAAGGTCTTTGGAGCTTGAACGGAGAGACTCTGTCTTGCTCCCAGGTATCTCTGTCTTTTGTCTCTTTTATCCGTCAGTTCCCTCCTCAGGATCACGCTGAAGACCCCGTGGGCTGGGGCACACCCCTGGCCACCTGCCTGTAGGAGCGGCCTGAGTGGCCACTGCATTTTGAGATCTCATGTGGCTCTTCAACCCTTCTCCATCAGAAGCATGGAGAAACTCTGTCTCTCCTTCTTTGTGTCTCTCTTTTCCTCCAGGGACCCAGAAGTAGTGCCTATATCTTCTGCTCAGCAATTGGCCCACCACTTTCTTTACTGACAAATCAAGAACCAATTGGGGAACAGGACCTTAGCATCAGAACCATCCCTGACAGTTGATTTTCTCAAAGAACCAGCTCTTGGTTTTGATGATTTTTTTAAATTGTTCTCTTTGATTTGAGCCCTGAGTTTGGTTATTCCTTTCAGTCTACTCCTCTTGGGCGTATTTGCTTCTTTTTGTTCTAGAGCATTCTGGTGTGCTGTTAGGTCACTTGTATCAGATCTCTCCAATTTCTTTATGAAGGCACTTAGTGCTATGAACTTTCCTTTTAGCACTGCTTTAATTGTGTCCCATAAGTTTGCATATGTTGTGCCTTCATTTTCATTGAATTCTAGAAAGTCTTTAATTTCTTTATTTCTTCCCTGACCAAGTTATCATTGAGTAGAGAGTTGTTCAGATTTCATGTAGGCTTTCTAGTGTTTCTGTTGTTGTAGAAGTCCAGCCTTAATCCATAGAGGTCTGATAGTATGCAAGGGGTCATTTCAATCTTCTTGGATCTGTTGAGGCTTGCTTTGTGTCTGAGGATATGGTCAACTTTGGAGAAGGTTCTGTGAAGTGTTGAGAAAAAGGTATATTCTTTTGTGTTTGGGTGAAAGGTTCTGCAGATGTCTGTTAGGTCCATTTGGTTCATAATTTCTGTTAGTTTCATTAATTCTCTGTTTAGTTTCTGTTTCAATAACATATCCATTGGTGAGAATGGGGTATTGAAGTCCTCCACTATTACTATGTGGGGTTCAATGTGTGATTTGGATTTTAGTAATTTTTTTTTAAATGAATGTTGGTGTCCTTGCATTTGGGGCAAAAATGTTTAGAACTGAGATGTCATCTTGGTGGATTTTTTTCTTTGGTGAGTATGAAGTGTCCTTTCCCATCTCTTTTGATTACTTTTGGTTGAAAGTCTATTTTATTAGATATTAGTATGGCTACTCTAGCTTGTTTCTTGGATCCATTTGCTTGGAAAACCTTTTTCCAGCCCTTTACTCTGAGGTGGTGTTTATCTTTGTTGCTGACGTGTTTTTTTGTATGCAGCAGAATGATGATGACTAAAAGTTTTTCTGGGTACGGTAGCCTGGGCTTGCATCGGTGCTCTCTTAGGATCTGCAAGACCTAAGTCTGCAAGACCAGAAGTCAGGTGTAATTCTGATAGGTCTGCCTTTATATGTTACCTGACCTTTTCCCCTTGCAGCTTTTAATATTCTTTCTTTGCTTTGCATATTTAGTGTTTTGATTATTATGTGGTGAGAGGATTTTCTTTTCATATATTTGATGTTCTGTAAACTTCTTGTACATTTATAGCCATCTCTCTGTTTAGGTTAGGGAAGTTTTCTTTTGTGATTCTGTTGAAGATATTTTCTGGTTTTTTGAACTGGGAATCTTCTCTCTCTCTTCTATTTCTATTATTCTTGGGTTTGGTCTTTTCATAGTGTCCCAAATTTCCTGAATGTTTTATGTTAGAAATGTTTTAGATTTTGCATTTTCATTGACCAATGCATCGATTTCTTCTATGATATCTTTTGTGCGTGAGATTCTCTTTTCCATCTCTGTATTCTGTTGGTGATGCTTGCATCTGTAGCTCCTGACCTCTTTCCTAGGTTTTCTATCTCCAGGGTCGCCTCCATTTGTGTTCTCTTTATTGCTTCTATTTCCGTTTACAGGTCTTGAACGGTTTTATTCATTTCCTTCACCTGCTTGATTGTAGTTTCCTGTATTTCTTTAAAGGTTTTTTATTTCCTCTTTTAGGTTCTCTATCACCTTCATAAGATGAGATTTAATGTCGTAGCCTTGCTCTTCAGGTATGTTCGATTATGTTTTTGCACTTGCCTTTAGCCATCTCATTATCTCTGGTGTTGGCTGACCGGCAGTCCCTGGGAGTTGCAAGCCTTGGGATTGGTTCCCTGGGTGGCAGCAGGCTTTGTGGGAGGAAGACAGAGCTGTGGGCCGGCTGTTCCAGGTGGGAGCAGGTCTTGTGGAGGAAGACAGAGCTGTGGGCCGGCTGTTCCAGGTGGGAGCAGGTCTTGTGGGAGGAAGACAGAGCTGGGGGCTTGGGATTAGAGTGCAGATCCACAATTGCAGGTAGAGGTGTGGACTGGAAGATGCAGCTCATAAAGGATAGGGCAGAACTCATGGCTGTTGAATTTGCTGGTAGGAGGGGGCAGCAGGTGGGAGATTGGGTGTGAGTGTCTCACCTGGTTGTCTGGGGTGGCAGCAGGCCTCCCAGGAGGCAGGCAGAGCTGTGAGTTCAATATATCCCATTTTAAACACAGCTCTTTAAAGGAAGACATTGGAAGAGTGTTTAATGCCAGAGGAAAACATGCCCATTATCATGCTCAGTAGATAGTGGGGTCCATGTGACTCTTATGCTGCTACACTACTAGAAAAGACTTGGGGTCTATTTTTCAAATGGCAGCTCAGATCATTGCAAGTCATCATATCCTCTGCAATGTTGCAGTTTGATTCTGGGTTTATATATCATATATAATCAACCTTGAGGATTTTCATTGAAAAGATTATCAAAAGTAATGGCGGAAATTCCTGCATGGCCTCTGGTTTTAATGATCAGCACCCTGATACCAATTCTTTGCTCCTTGAAGACACTGTTGGAAAGGCAGCCTCAGATTTTCAACCCCTGATGCAGACATTTAAGAATGAGTGTGGACTCCACCACATGACAATTGTGTCCCCATCAAAGGTGTTCCAGGACCTGGAGGCTGCCAGCAGCTGCTGGACAACCTGGGACATTTCCTTTGTCTTGGTACTTTGATGTGACTCTGAAGAACTTTGCCAAGTACTTTCTCCATGAGGAGAGGAAACACACTGAGAAACTGGCAAGGCTTTAGCACCAACTAGGTATCCAAATCCCCCTCCAGGATATCAAGAATCCACACTGTGATGATGGGAGAAGCACACTGAAAACGTGTCTACCCTACACTTGGGAAAACATGAGAACCAATCATGTAGAACTGCACACAGGGGAAACTGACAAACCCCTACTTACATGACTTCACTGAGACTCCTTACCCAAATAAGCAAGTGAAATCCATCAAAGAACTCAGAGGTCATGCAACCAACTTGCCGAAGCTGGGCACCCCCTAAATCTGCCACGGTGGAATGTGCTTTAACAAGCACACCCTGGGACACAGTGATCATGAGAGCAAAGCATCCCCAGAGCCATGGAGTTGCTTCACTGGTTTTCTGTATTTGTGCCATACCTTCAAATAGACAGATTTGGTACAGATTTGGTGTGGGGCCTGGAACGTTGTCCCATGGAGAACAGGCTGTGTCTGCCTGTCATCTCTCATGGGAATAGCTTCTGTTTCAGACTCAGTGTGTACTCTCTACTATGCTTAAGTTTGTGCAATACATGGCACCTGTTCAGACCCCACTACGTATCTGTCCCCTGAGTGCAGGGCACAGGGTCCTGCTGCTACAGCAAACCAGTTAGCCTGCACTGGCTTCCAGGAGTAGAGCACTGCCGTGGAGAATCAAGTCCTCCTGAGAGGTTGCTCCTACTCTTCTATGTAACATAGTGTTCCACACAGAAACTGATGGACGATACAGATTTTCTCAACTGAGGTGGCAGAAGGGCTTATTCCTGACCGCAGGTGACATGCAACAGGTGACATGTGCTGGTCAGGTATTATCATCTACAGTCCTAAGGTTGTGAACTGGAGAGCAAGTGAGTTCCTTCTGACACTGATTGAACAAACACTTGCACACAAACTGACAAGTGAACACAGTGGGAGAACGGGCTACCCTGGGCTCAAACCCCAGCAATGATCACAACCGAGGGATTCAGTGCTTTCAGCAGCCGTAGCTTGTGCCTAGGGTTAGAATCAAAGCACATTCAAAATGTCAGCACCCAGTGGCTCTCGGCTCATATGGCCTAGTTCCTGATCCTTGGTTCCTACCTCATGCTTCAGTCTCACTTCCAATATCAGGAGTCTTCCAATGGAAACTAAGAGAAACCAACTGCAGGTGACTTCAACAAGAATCCAGGGGCAAGAAGCTCATTGGATGACACGTGGCCTTAGTGATGCCACTAATTTTCTTCAGAAGTTGAGGTGTGGTGGCAGCGATCCCAGGTGTCATATCCACCTAGGACCTCTTCCTGAACATATCTACAAATCAAGAAAAGGTCTCAGAAACACAGCCACATGGGCACACACCACCACCTCCCAGAACACCTTCCCTCAAGTCTCAGAAATCAGAATCTGTCACATGTCCACAAGTAAATCCTATATGTTTACAAGGTTGCAAGACCAGAGAAAGCTTTGAACAGAACAAGAGACACGGACCCTGTCTTTGCTCATTTTCTGTTGCTATAACAGCATACCTAAGGCTGCATAATTTATAAAGAGATGAGGTTTATTTGCTTCCCAGTTCTGGAGTCTGGAATGTCCAAGATCGTGGTGCTTCCCACTGCCCAAAATCTTATGGTAAAGACCTTCAGCTTCACCATACCATGGTAGAGACGTCTGATGTGTAGCCCACTCCTCCTCTCACACCCAAGAGTCCCCTCGCTTTTAAAAAAAATTCCATCCCAGAGGTGGGTTCTTAAAGGCATGAAGTTGTAAAACTTTCTCTCCAAAAAGGATGGGTGAGGCTTGTGAGACTCAGTAAATAAACAAACCTCTGAAAAACCTAAAACTAACAAGATTCACAAGGCCTCTCTCTGAGAGCAAGAAAGGAAGCAGACTTATATGGATAAGAAAGGTAAGCAAGTATAGACTCCCCTCCATGTTAGGCTCAGCATGGGTCACCTCTAAAGTTTGGGGTGGGCCATCTTAGAAGGGTTTGCTTGATGGTGACCCGACAGTTTTGTTCTCTCTAGGACCTGTTTGATGAGGATGAACTTAGCCAGGTGTGTGGGCCAGAACAGTAAGCACCCACAGAGACCCAGAAGAATCCCACCAGCCAGGTGCATGGGCTGCCCTCGAGTCACATTCTTTCCAAGGACTGACAATGAACCCATCAGCACCCTGGCCAAAGGCTGCAAGAAAGAACTTCATCCAGAGGCCTGTGGTAGTGGAAGAGAAAAGGTCTTCACAGCCAAACAGGATTAATTAATCCGTCAAAGTCGCTCTATGGAAAAGGCTAAGACCTTCACCTCCCAGGATTTCCATAAGGAAACTTGCTTAAATACAAGTACTAAATGCCTGTTCTTGGCTTTCTCCACTGTGTCCATCCAAACTGCAGGCACGGGCTCCACTGTTTTATACAACAAGTGAACCATAGCAACTTGAAAATGTGTTTGTCTATACAGATATCCAAGACAGAGGGAAACGTTTGAGTCATTCTTGATTTCAGAAAATAAAATGTTGTCAATGCAAAATCGGTTAAAAACTTGAAACTTTGCATTGTTAGGAGAAAAACCCCAGACACAGGTAGGAGTTTCCAAAAAAATCTCCATTAGTGTAAGAAGTAATAGCAAGAATTGACAAACAGAAGTTTACAAAAGAATAAACGTCTCCATTTTCAGAATTCAATTTTCAAACTTCTATTTGTACTTGTATTTTTAACAACTTAAAATTGAAATATTCATCACAAATGCTGTTGAGAAGAAGGAGGACACAAGTCAATGAGAGAGTAACTGAGGGAGGGAATGAATGAATAAATGAACGGATAGATGAATAAATGAGAGACTGGATTAGCAAATGAATGAACAAATCAGAGGATGAGCGAGCGAGCGAGCCCGTGCACGGTGGGCCGCAGTGCTGCAGGGCAGGGCAGCCACCGTTACCTTTACATTGGAATCTTCTTTTTTTTAACTTTTATACATTAAAAATAATAATTTTTTTAATTTTAAAATTGACCTTCCCACTGCTAATTATCCCAAGAGGCAATGTGTGTCAGAATGGGCAGGTGCAGCATATGGGCAGGAAAAGAATGGTATTAAATAGAATAAAATAATTGCAAGCTGGCACAACCACTCTGGAAATCAAAAATGGACATAGTACTACCTGAGGACCCAGCTATACCACTCCTATACTCAGAAGATGCCCCAACATGTAATAAAGACTCATGCTCCACCATGTTCATAGCAGCCATATTTATAATAGCCAGAAGCTGGAATCAACCCAGATGTCCCTCATCAGAGGAATGGATACAGAAAATGTGGTACATTTACACAATGGAGTACTACTCAGCTATTAAAAACAATGACTTAATGAAATTTGCAGGCAAATGGATGGAACTTGAAAATATCATCCTGAGCGAGTAACTCAGTCACAAAAGAACAAACGGTACGTACTCACTGATAAGCGGATATTAGCCCAAAAGTTCGGAATCGGAACACCCAAGATTCACTACAGAACAACCATTGGACTGAGCGTGGGGTCCCAGGTGGAGGAGTTGGAGAAGGGACTGAAGGAGCTGAGGGAGTTTGCAGCCCCATGGAGGGAGCAACAGTGTCAACTGGCCTGACCCCCTGGTGCTTGCAGAGACTGGACCACCAACCAAAGAATGCATATGGAGGGACCCATGGTTCGGGCCACATGTGTGGCAGAGGAGGGCCTTGTTGGCCATCAGGGGGAGGAGAGGCCCTTGGGTCTGAGGATGTTAGATGCCCCAGTGTAGGGGAATGCCAGGGAGGGAAGACTGGTGTGGGTGGGTGGGGAATACCCTCATAGAGGCAGGAGAAGGGGGAGGGGATAGGAGGTTTCCAAAGGGGAGACCTGGAAAAGGGGAAACATTTGAAATGTAAATAAAGTATCAAAAAAAATTTAAAAATAAAAATTAAACAAACAAACAAACAAAAAGAATAGACTAAGATGATGCTTCTACTCCAGAAAGGACACGCCCTACTCATTACTCACACAATGAGTAAGTCGGCAGACACACCCGGGAGGAACCCTGTCTGTGTGGCTGACCCCCAGCCTTCATTACAGAACAGATTTTTTTTTTTTTTTTTTTTTTTTTTTTGTATTTTAAAATGAGGTTTTAGGAAGAATTGGTCCACCATTCCACCACTCTTCCAAATGGCAATTTTTATGTTCATCTTTCTCTCTCTTTTTCTTTTTTGTCCCCCAAGACTCTGTGGGTGTTTCCCCACTTAGTTTGGTACTATTGGTGGCAATGTTCTTGAAAGAAACCTTTTGCATGTGTGTGGTATACATGGGACATCTGTGTAGAGGGCATCTTGGGTGCAGACTCGAGAACTCTGCATGGAGAACCTGTGTGAACGGTGTGAGGCGTGCGTGTGGAGGATGTCACTGTGCAACGTGGAGAACTTTGTGTGTCTGTGAAGAACTCTCTGGAACCTATTTGAATTTTGATGGTAGTGTGAAGGGCATCCCGTTTGAGCGTGGACACTGGGTGTGGAAGCTCTACGTGTGGTGTAGGAGACAGTGTGGAGGATGTCCTGGGTGTTTATGCACATGGTGTGTGTGTGTGTGTGTGTGTGTGTGTGTGTGTGTGTGTGCGGTGTGGTGTAGGATGTCTGAATGGAGTGTGGAGAACTCTGCGTGGAAGCCGTCTGAGGACCGTGTGGTGAGTGTGGAGAGCTCGGGAGTGCACGCAGGCGGTCAGGGCTGTGCGGTGTGCCCGCAGGGTGAGGCGTGTCAGCGCGGACGGGCAGGGGGCCAGTGCGCGCGCCAGCCTGGCCGCCCCTGCGCGTGCCCGGGCGCCGCCCTGTCTGTCAGCGGCCGCGGGAGCGCGCGGGGCCGCCCCTCTGCGGCGGGCGGGCGGGGAGAGCGAGCGGGGACGGCGGTGGTGGCACCGCGGACATGTGCAGGATGTCCTTCAAGGTGAGCCGCGCAGCGCGGGACCGGAGGGCGGGCTTGGGCGGCTCCCCAGCGCGCTTGGCTCCGGCTTTCCGCACTTGCCTCTGCCGGGGTCGGGTGAGCCCCGCCGGGCGGCCGGTCGCCATAGTAACAGGCCGTGGCTGGGGAGAAGCGGGTGGAGGTCAGGGCTTCCCTGCAGCATCCCAGGCAGGCAGGCCCTCAGGGTCCTCCCGCACTCGCTGCCTCCTCGGAGCACTTCATCTGCAAGGCGGAAGTGCTTTTGATCATCAGGCTTCTGTGGCCAAAAGACTCTTGTCTTTTTAAAGAGTTCATTCATTAAAGTCGTTCCATTTAATCCCCACACTCGAGGATGAAAGTTGGATTCATTGATTTGCCCCAGCTGGAAGGTTTTTAATAAAAGCAATAGTCAAGTGGATTGAATATTTAAAATGTGCAGTGGTGAACCAGACTTCAGGGAGGCCTTTGGGATGATGCTCTAATCGGCCCTCCTCCTCCTCCTCCTCCTCCTCCTCCTCCTCCTCCTCCTCCTCCTCCTCCTCCTCCTCTTCCTTCTCTTTACTTTCTTCTCTATATTTCTCTCTGTGTTAGACAATAAAGACATAGAGAAGTTAAACAATCCTCTCATCGTTTGCAGCTATGAAGCTAATAGTGTTAAGACTGAAATCCGAGTGCATCAAACTCCAAAGCCCCTATGGTCTAGTCTCTTCTGGTAACTCATCTGAGCAGAGCAATGACTGGATGAATGAGATGTGCCCAGAAACACACTGGCCCCTGCTGGAGAAGAGAAGGGCAGGGGACCGTCACAGCAGAAGGAAGTTACGTTAGTTAGTGGGTCTGGAGTCCAGACAGATCTGGGAGGAGTTGAGGTGTACAGCATACGGTGAATATATTGTGTGAAATTCTTGGAGAATTAATAAGAATATAATTTAAATTTTTAAAAATTAAAAGAAATGGATTTGGGCCGAAGTGTAGGCAAGGAGAACGGAAGGAATTAGACAACTGACTTAAGATTTGTTTCAAGCGGCAGAATTTAGTAATTGATGTTACTCATGAGTAGAGAAGGCAAGAAGTCGGGGTGAAACGTTTGGTTTGGAATAAAGCTTGAGCACAAATAGGAATCCACACAACGGGGCTGACGAGGAGTTTAGCCAAGGGAGGTGAGGTTTTGCAGCGAGCAGAATTATGTACTAGCTGAACCCAGGGGCGTTACTCTGTGAAGATCACGATTTAAAATGAGGGACCGGGATGCAGCTCATTGGGTAAGCACTGGTTTAAATGGTTCGTTCAGGCTATAAATTCAGTGCTCCGGTAGGAGAACAGAGGCAGGCAGAGTCCAGTGGCTCACTGGCTACAGCATCTCTCCTTGTGAGACCCTGTCTATAATAAAGTGGGAGAGCAGTAGAAGACATGTGGCATTGACCTTTGACCTCTGAGACACACATACACACACACACACACACACACACACACACACACCCCACATACGCCAAGCACACTCTGTGAACATACATTTTGTGTCCTAGGGATCAAACTTAGTTTCTCAGCAGACATGCACCACACATACACACAAGCCCTGATGATGATGGTGGTGATGATGATGATGATGATGGTGGTGGTGGTGATGGTGATGATGGTAATGATGATGGTGGTGGTGGTGGTGGTGGTGATGATGATGATGATGATGATTTGGAATGAGCAGAATAAGAGAATCCTGATGAGAAAACAGAACGAACCAGAGATGGATGAGAAATAACAGAAACACGTGCCACTAATCAAGCCAAGGCGCTCTGGTCTTTCAGTAAAAATGAAGAAGACCTTGATGTTAAATACCACTGGGAATGTGAACTAAAAATGAAAAGGACCACTGGGTTCCATACAAAGCAGCCGCTGGTGGCTTGCCAAGGGCAGTTTTGCCAAGGGTTGGGTTCAGGAGCCAGATCACAGTAGCATGCCAAGGGAATAATGGGCGGAACCCACAGATAGGGAAGTCTTTGTTTGCTTTATGGTGGTAGAAACCTAAGCATCCTTAAATGATAGCAGGAAATTGCTAGGATGCACAGAGGTCAGTAGTGCTGAAGGAAAAGCTCAGCACCATTAACCATCGGGAACACGCAAATCAAACCATTGCAAGACCGCCTCACCCCCACTGCGGTGGCTAATTAGCAAGACACTGGCAAATGTGCGTGAGGGTGTGCAAAGCCCACGGACTGCTGGGAGGAGTGGGACCTGATGTGCCATGGTTACTTCCATTTACATTTTTTGTATGTGTGCCCGTATCACGCATGCGTGTTTGTCCTGGAGGGGCGGTGGGGCATGTGTCTGGGTGTGAGTGCACATGTGTGTACATGGAAGCCCAAGGTCAATGTCAAAGGCCATACTTGATTGCATTGTACCTCATTCAGTAAAGCAGTGCCTCTCAGGCAAGCACCGAGCTCTCGAAGATAGCTAGTCTCACTAGCCAGCTTGCTCTGGGGTCGCCCTCTCCCAGGCCGTAATTGTGGGTGGGCAGTCATTCCTCACACTTAAAGAGCAAGCACTTTGACCTCTGAGCCACCTTCGCCTGCTCACATGTGATTTCTAAAAAGTCTGGTCTGTCTTCTAAAACTTTAAAACATGGAATCACCACACGATCCAGTGATTTCACTCCTAGATACGGACCTGGTGGGGGTGAAAATCTGTCCACACAAAAACAGGTATACCCATTCACAGCAATGATGCTTACAGCAGCCAAAACAGGAGCCACTGCAAATGCCCATCAGCTGATGGTGCAGTTTGTGTTGTAAATGACAGCCTGGGGGGCTTAAACAACAGGCACTTGTTCCTTAAGTTCTAGAGAAAGGGAAGTCTGAGATCTACCTTTGTGCTGGGGTGCTGACTGAGCTGTGTTTAGTGAGACCCTTGTCTATGCTGGGGTGCTGACTGAGTTGTGTTTAGTGAGGCCCTTGTCTATGCTGGGGTGCTGGGTGAGCTGTGTTTA
>CM052715.1:2474872-2502372 GCA_028551405.1 Uromys caudimaculatus
AAAAAAAAAAAAAAAAAAACAAAAAACAAAACAAAACAAAAAAAAATTTTGTTGGACTAAATATTTTTGTTAGTTAATAACAGTTTTATAAACCCTTTGTTGCTTGTTGAAGCAGTTTCTCTTGTTTTGAGTGGGAAGTCAGAATGTTCATTTCAGACAGGTTCTCAGTCTTATGAAGTGCTAGTTCTGGCTTGACTGTCTATGAAAATCCCCCCAGACTGGACAAAGGGAAACCACTTTTCTGTAGAAGGGTTCATAAATGGCTCAGCCATTCCTTAACTACCTAAGCTCCTTTCCCTTTTTGCATTGTGGTACAGTCTAGTGATTTGTATTATTCTATTAATTTTGATTTAATACAATGCTCAATTCCATTCACTTTAGTGGTGAGATTAGTGACACTCCCCGCTTTGTCATATGCCTTGGAGTTTAAACTGTGAGGTGATGGCTCAGGCTACACACAGCCGGATTCTAAGAGCACTGTCTGTAACCCAGAGGAGTGAGCAGTGGCGTGGATGCCAGCCAGAGGAGCCTCGAGTTCCTGTCAGACAGCTAGATTGTGCCTGGAGTGTTTGATTTTCATCCGGACGTTTGGCATTATTGCATAGCTCCGAGCTTGCTTGCCTTCCAACTCTTGTTTAATCAGAATCTGAGTTAACAGCTGGAAAGCACCCTATGTCTAATCTGGCCCTTGGGAATGAAAGCATCCATTACGGATGTGCCTGGAGGGGCCTCCCATGTGAAACTGCCCTCCACATTCCACTGAGATCTCCAAGCATCCACAGAACCGCGTTATCTTAATGAACTAGGACCCCGGGTGTTCTCCAACAGAAAATCTTAGTTCCTGGATTTTATATGTTGCCAAACTCATAAGAGGCAAAATGTAGCAGACATGCACAACAAACTTGGTTTTAAATTATTTGAGAAGTTAGTTTCTGTTTTGCTTAGTCTTGAGTTGAACAAACGTGATTTAAGGGGACTGGGAGACCCCGTGCTATGGCGTTTCTCCCACAGCCTTACACGGGAGCAAGAATAGGATATAAATTTAATTTTATAGGAAAATAGATTTCATCTTATGGTAGGAAGGCACAGTGTAATATTCTCATTGATATTAACTTTGGAGACCTTTGCTTAATAATTATACATTAATGCACTGAGCTATGTTTTAGAGATGGTATAACACAAGTGAGAAGGAGACTCGTCCTGTCAGTGATGGTCTTGGTGGGCTTTCTACAGCCAGACACATCTAACCTGAACCCTATGAGCTGCATGGAGCTACATGCAGCTGAGGATTTCTACGAATGTAAACAAAATTGTAAACTTGCTTAAAATATTGATTTTTTTTTAATTTATAAACTTAAACATTTTTAAAAATTATTTTTGTTTATTTATTGTGTGTTTGGGGCATCTCTCAGGTACCATGGCATGCATATAGAGATCAAATAATAATTTTCAGGTATCAGTCCTCTCAGAACCCACCAAATTCTGGCTCTATGGGCATGTAATACCATGCCTGGCTAGGGCTGTGTGTGTGTGTGTGTGTGTGTGTGTGTGTGTGTCTGTGTGTGTCTGTGTGTCTGTGTGTGTCTGTCTGTTTAATCTCACCACCTTTACAAGAAGCATGTCATCTCAGAGTCCCTCTCCTGCAACTTTGATTGTATTTTGAGACAGGATCTTGCTATGTAGCTCAGGCTGGCCTGGAACTCAGGATTCCCCTGCCTTAGCCTCCTGAGGGCTAGGATCACAGACACATGGCATGATGCCTCTCCTTGGATGTTTGTATGCATTGTGTCATGGTCACTGCAGTGAAACCAATTAACACACCCATTACTACCCATATTGCACTTTTGAGCTCAAGAACTTGAACCATCTTATAGCCCAGGGTTTACACCCTTTGACCAACATCTCCTCATACTTCTGCTTCCCCGCTCCTGACAACCACCAACCACTGTCTTCCAGTTCTGTGGATTTGACATTTTAATAATTTTGCATATACAGCTGGAGCTGTGTCGTTTTCCAGGCCCATCCATGTAGTTCAGTTCCTCTTCTGGTGGCTGAACAAGACTCCATCGTGTGACTGTGCAATTGCATTTACCACGCTGTCTTCATTAACCTCCCGTCAGCAGGCACGTGGTTGAAGAAACTGAGACATAAAGAGGACATCTAACTTCCCTAAGTTACAGGGAGAGATGCTAGGAGACTGGGGGAGGAAGGGCGGGGCTCCCTTGCAATGTACACTTGTATCTCTATAGCCTGTGGGCTTTATTATACACGGCAGGGTGGAAGCTTGGTCAGTGGGCCAAGGGCCATGCGAGGGGACACGACAGTGACCACAGACACCAGGTCACTTAACCTGCACAATACCCTGTCCTCACTTTCTATTTCAGGAATGACACATGAAACACATAGGGCTGAATGACTGCCTAAAGCCCACAGGACTGTAGGTAACTGTAGTATTAATATTTAGTAATAAATCCCAGCATGGGGTTGCTTCTTGCCTCAATTCTTTATGTTCCTGAATGAAACACCCACTCAGCCTTTATATTTTAATACGCCCTAAACAGCACAATAGCTGGGCAAGTGTCTAACCTCCGTTCTGCTAGAATCTACCCCCTGCCGATAATTCCAAGTTCTTCCTTACTAATTTCTACAGTCTATCTTGGCTGCTCTGGACCCATTTGAGCAGCCCTCTGGGCGGCATGCTCTTGGCCCTCTTACACGGCAGCTCTGCTGCTCTCTCCTGTCCACACCTCCTTCTTCATCCTCCTCTCTCAAGGTCTCAAGCCCAGGAAAACTAAACCTCACCTCTCCTCTCCTCCCCAGCTATTGGCTGCTGGTATTTTTATTTACCAATGAGAATTAACTGAGAGCAGGGTCCCAGAAACTCCATGCAGACCCTCTTGTGCAAACTGATTTTGGAGGGGGGAGGAGCCAATTAGCATTAGAATACAAACAGCTACAGGCAACAAGCTAATTTATGGGGCTAGGACACACAGGAGAGAAAAGTCAGAAGCAAGATTGTCCCAAGACCGATGTGCCAAGGCAGTGGTTCTCAACCTGTGGGCTATGACCCCTTTGGAAGTGAACGACCCTTTCACAGGGGTCACATGTCAGATATTTACATTGCGATTCATAACAGTAGCAAAATTACAGTTATGAAGTAGCAACAAAATAAGTTTATAGCTGGAGGTCACCACAACCAGAGGGGCTGACTAAAGGGTCACAGGGTCAGGAAGGTCGACAGCCACTGTGCTAAGGGAGGACGACATCTACAGCTGTAGTTCACGATCTTCGCCAAGGCCTCCTCAGCGTAAGATTGAACTGCAAAAGTGTTCTAGGCTAGAGGACATTTTTATTTCAGTGACTAGGACTGAACTCAGGGTCTTCATCCTGCTAGGGAAGTGCTGTCCCACTGAACTGAAAGTAATTTTGAAGACACACAGCTCAAGGAGTATGGCTTGTAGTACTAAATGCAGAGTGTGGGTGTCACCCGAAATAACCTAGTGACGCGTTTGCTCTTCATAACGAGTGAGTCACGCCTTTAGTCCTATCAAATCTGTGTTATTAACGCCTCCTTACACCATGTCTCTGTATAGAGACAGCTAAATTAGTAGGCATTATGGCGAAGCAGGCGAAACAGGTTCACTTAGGCAAATGTGTCATTTCTTTTGAGTTGTTTAAACTTGGGTTTAATTACTCATCCTGAGCGGAGGGAGTTGGGCAGGCTGTTTCATGCCTTTAAAGGGGTCACAAACTTGTCATATATACAGGCAAATGAATAGGAAAGGTTTAAATTAGATACGATTTACCAAGTACTACCCATCCATTGACAAATGCTTTTGAGTGCTTGTACTGCTCCCACGTTGCCTTAGTCCTGATGCTGGAAGGTCATTTACTGAGGTCACTTAGACCAGTGTGTGTTTAACTCCTCGGGAAGAAAGAGCAATAAAATAAGGTCCAAGTTGCTGGTGGCCAATATTTTGTAATCTACAATATACAACTGGTTATGAGAAAAGTGGCTGCATAGTTGGTTGGCATGGCGACGTCAAGTTGCTAACCACGTTCACAGTGAGGTTTCTCACTGTAATGGCTGCACTGATTGTCTCAGACAGTCACAGCCTGGCTCACTTTCGCAGGTCATGGCTGTCACCAGAGAAAAGCCAGCTCCTCTGATGGCTGTCTAATGTCTTGCTCACTGTCTTAGTGGAGTTTCATACCTCATAATGATTTAAACAAACTTTTTGATTCAAACTCACCTCCCTTGCCCAGTGTAAATGCAACAGAGAAGTACTTCCTTTGTAGACCAACAAATAAAATCAAAAGAGAAGATATGAAGTAGAAGCCATGGATCCACGGCAAGTGTGATGCACCCAAGGCTAGGCCTCAGGAGGGGCCTCTTCAGAGGCAAAGCATCTCTCCAAGATCGCATGAGTGCTGTGTTTGCCTTGGAGAAGTTGCAGAGAAGCAGCTAACGGAGTCTATGTTTGAAGAATTGTTCTTTCTGGCACTGCTCTTGATGGCTTGGCAGAAAGCACTGCCCCAATAAGGTTTTGGTTTTTTGTTTTTTAAAACTTGGAATGGAATTAATGGAACATTTAGACAAGAGCAAAACCCAGGGCATGAGACTCAAGAGATCAAATTTTCCTTTTCCCTAGATACTTACCCAAGAAAAGGCCAGAGAAGTGAAAAAAACTAATGAAAGAAAAACTTAATTTTCTTTTCCCACATGCACTATATGTTATAAATGTAACATGGGATTCTGAGATTTTTCAGTTTCCCAGAAGAGCCTGGGAGTAAAATCTTCCAGAAAAAGTATGCTGTCACTTCTGATACTTTATAACTTGTGAGAACAAAGCCTACAATGATAGTAGGTGATTTTGATCAATTCATGTTGGGGTCAGGAAAAATATTTCATGGGTTATCCATGATGCTTGTAAATCCCCATCCACACCGTTGGCTTTCAGGGGTGGGGAGATGTTCGGTGCTTAAAGTTCTGAAAGAGTGAGGGTCCCCAGAACCCCCCAAATGCTCACAATTGAGCAATCTGGCCTGACACGCACTGAGAAGCTCGGCTGCTTTGGTCGAGGTCTCTCACACGGGGACTGCCCTCTGAGGGCTTGCGGGATCTGTGGTGGCCAAAAAGGCTGCACTCCACCACAGTTGGACTTACTCCTTGGGACCTGAGTTTCAAAGGGAAGAGCTTCTGGAAGACAAGAGGTGGTTAAACTTCTGTAGACACGGGGCTTGCTCAGTCTCATTGGCTGAACCAAGCCCCACAGTCCGGTTCAAATTCAGCAGAAGAAGGAACAACACACGGACATAAACTCTCAGAGGCTTCGCCGTGATCGATGATACAGTCCTCAGTTCCCTTCACAGGCCCTGTCGATGGAAAGCTCCAGTGTTTAGTGAACTAGTTAAATATTCTGGCCAGGAATCGAACCTTTAACATGGGAGACTCCGAAGGCTCTTCAAATGCAAACTATCTCTTTATTTGGGCTGGTTTGAAAGATTCTTATCAAAATTCCTGACCTGAAACAAGTCAGTACAGGATGGCTGTGAGATTTGAGTATTTTTACCCTGTTGGCTATATAAACTATTCAGGGGCGTTCAAATCCTTAAGCCTAGGGTGACCAAAAATGGGAAAGGGGTGTAACAAGATTATTTTAGAAGCTATTTACTAATTTCACTTAAAATCTTTGGCAGATTAATTAGCGACTTCTTGTCAAGAGGAGGCATGCTCCATTCCTTAAAGCCCCCAGTAAGCCCTAGCAAGATGTCTCATTACTCATTTTCTGATTTTCCACCCATCTACATAATGAAAATAATGGCTTCCACCCACTCGCCTAGCAGGGTAGCTCTAGGCTGGAAGGAAGAAGTGCCATTGTAAAGAAATGGTGCTATTACAAAGGTGTAGGCTTTCTTTTATCTCAGAACTGCGGCTTGCAGTAACACACACCAAAGGTGGAAAGAAAGGAACCCCTCCTAATAGTAACTGTATAAAGTTACCTCCTCTGCCCAAGCACATATTTTGAATAAAAGCCGAACTGGAGTGTGTGAAGCAAGGGTTGGAAGGAAAGTCATGGGATTGGAATGTGAATTCTTCACAGGGCTTTTGGCAGAACTACCAGGGAGTGCCCTAACGAGAGGCACCACTGTCAAGGTTCCAACCAAAGCTGGGTTCTACCTGAAGTGAGAGAAAACACTGTGGCCATCCAGGCCTAGAATTCCACTCTGAGTGGTTAGTACTGAAGATTATGGGCTCAGAAGGCTCTGGTCTGCTACAGGTCACAGGTCAAATGAGGATCTGTGCTCCATAAAGCATCCTGAGACCCAGTGCCCTGGAGCAGGGATGCCCACATTGAAAGGGAGGGGAGGGAGGCTGCCCATGGCTGAATTCTGGGATGTTTTATGATAATGAGGACTCAAGTAAGCCTTCTGACTTCCATATCTACAGACAAAAAGAGTGAAGTTGGATCTGTGTTTTCCGATGTCCAGTATCTGAGGGAAGTCCTTGGCTTTCAAAATGGCCAGTAACAACGCCAAGGGGTATTCACATTCTTTGTTTAATCTGGAATGATTTTGACTCAACATGGTCAAGTAATCATTTCACACTAGTGAAAAGTCTGCACTTACAGTTACAGAGATCCGGAATAACTTGGAGAAGTGTTTGCTAAGAAATTCACTTGGTGAAATTCTCTCGAAATAGATTATAGGAGAAGAGCAAAATTTTCTACTTTTTTTAAAAAAATTATTGTTTGGTTTACATACAATTGGATTGGCACGGGATTGTGGCTTTCCATGCAGATGTCTTGTTACACTCATTCTCAACCCCTCCCGTTGCTTTCCGAATGCTCTTTTGCCCCGCCCCCTTTCCTGTGCTGGTCCCCTTATTCCACAAAATAGTTCCAGTTATGTTTAGTAACACATATATTCCTTTACCCTCTCTTGTCCCTGACTCTGTTCCCCTTTCAGACCTTTTCCTCTGCTTTTATAATCGCCGTTTGCACCCTCAGATATATTAATATACATAAGCTTAAAGGTAGATTCTGTATCTGAGACAGAATATGATACTCATCCTTCTGATTCTTAGTTGTTTTTAACATAGAGACTGATATTTTTTTTGATAGACCTAATATTTTGGGTTCAGACTCCACCTCAGAGAACCTGACCTAAGTTGAACTCAAGTTAACTAACAGGCCGGTACCTAGCACCAGTTTCTAGGCTACCCCCAACAAGACTTGCATCAGTTTCCAGGTTATTCCCCAACAAATCTGCACCTTTAGGTTGCAAACCCGCCCCTGACACTTCACTTCCTAACAACCACCAATCAGGAGAAATGCAAAAGTTAAGTTTGTGGTTTGGCTCCCAGCACCAGCCAATTATGCTAAAGGCCATAATGGCCCCAGTCAGATGCACACCAGCCTAGATAGCCCTTCTTGCCTCTGTAAAAGCTTGCCTGAAACTAGGCTTCCTGCTGTGTGGGGGTGGGTGGGGAGCCCAGGCTCCAGCTTGGATTGAGACCCTAAAGTGATTGCATTGGAATGGGCTTCTTGGTGGTCTTTTGGGGTTCACGAATGTTTCCTGGCACAACATATTGACCTTCACAGTGGAATAAGACTCAGCTGTGTAGACACAGTTCTTTGTCTTTCTAGTAATGGGCATCAAGGCTGGTTACCATGAATGGCACAGCGATGACTATGTGTGTACAGGTGTCACTGTGATATACAACTTAGACTCTTGGATAACTATCTTGGGAACACTGTATATAGTGTGATCCCAGGATAACTGACTTTCATCCTGACTGTATGAGCTTACATTTCCATTAGCAACATCAGTTTCTTCTTTCTCGACATTCTCACCAACATTCCTTGTTGCTTGATTCTGCATGTGTGGGGGTGTCAGGTTGGAGGTCAAGCTCATGTGCTGTTCCTCAGTACTCTCCTTAACCTGGGGAACAGTAATTCAGCAAGGCTCTGCTAGCCAGAAAGCCACAGGATCAGCCTGTTTGCACCTCTCCAGTGCTAGAATTCCAAGTGCACGCCATCATGCCCAGCTTGTTTTACCTGGGTTCCAGGAGGGTCAAACTCGCCCTCACACTTGCGAAGGTAAGCACTTTACTGCCTGAGCCTTTTCCTAAGCTCTGGTATCTGGATCATAGCCGTTCTGGCTAGGCTGAGATGGAATCTCATAGTCCTTGTAATTTGCATTCCCTGACAGCTAAGATGTTGAGAATCTTGTCAAGTATTAGCCATTGATGTTCCCTCCTTTGAGGCCCATCTCGTTTGTCCAAGTATTAGCTATATAACACATATTAAATATAATAGCATTCTTTCAGCTATTTTGCTTTTAGAGTTCTTTATAGAGTCTAGATATCAATCCCCTATTGACTGTATAGCCAACAAAGACTTTCTTTCATATAGTTACTAGGCAGAAGCTTTTTTTCTGATCTTGAAGTACCTTTTTCTCTTTTGAGGGCATGGATTGCACCAGTAGGGACCCAGCTTAGGGCATTGAGTATCCGGGGCAAACATTCTACCACTGAGCTATGTCTCCAGGCTCAGGTGCTGTCATTTCATGCAAGCCTATTTGTCAGTTCTTGGGCCTTTCCCCTCTGCTATTAGAAGCCATTTGGAAAAGTTCTCCCTGTGACCGTATCTCAACATGTGTTGCCTGTTTTCTTTTAGTATGGCCAGAACTTCAGCTTTTATTAAGGTCTGATCTATTTTGAACTGGATTTTGTACAGGGTGAGAGTGATGGATTTAGTTTCATTCTTTTACATGTAGATAGCCAGTTTTCTATGAACCAGTTTTTGAAGAGGCTGCCTTTACCCAGAGTATGCATTTAACCCTGCTGTCAAAGATTAGCTGTCTATAGCTGTGTGGGCTTGTTTCTGGGTCCGCTCTTCTGTTTCACTGGTCTGTGTCTGTAGTACTTTTTTGTTGTTGTTGTTTTTGAGGCATAGTTTCAATAGATAGCCAGCCTGACCTTGAAGTCAATGCTCAGCTATACTAGTTTCTTATTTTAAAAAGTCCTGAGATGCTTTGCATCTTCAGGTTTGCAATGTAGCTGACCACTGGGATAGCAGCATTTGCTCATGGGTTTCATTGTTCCATTTGCCCTCTGGAGGCCATAGGCGTGTGCTATGAAAGCCTTCAGTTTTGCTGTTTTGTTTCTATTCTTCTCCTTGCTGCTAACTACCCAAACATTTAGGTCTGCAGTGTGCCATTGTTTTTGATAAGGGAAAGGAGAAACTTTTACAACACGTTCCTTCAGAAATCAAACCAGTAGCAAGTAGCGGTTTAACAGATTAGGACTCAGGACTTTGATCTCAGCTCGAATTCCTAGGAGGACTATGAAAAGCTTCCATATTGGGGAAGGTGTAGAAGAAGGCAAAGAAGAGAAAACCCAAGGCTTGATTTAAAGAACATCTGCTATGGTACATTGTTGCCCAAACACTAAGATCCAAGGGGTATTAACTAGTTTGATTAGATACAGGGAGTCGGTCTGCTTGCAGGTCTAGGTTCTTGACATTTCTCAGAGAAATACTTGAGAACAATGGTCCACAGTTTCATTTCCATCTGAGTTCTGGAGGACTCCGAAGGGCCTGACTCATCTCTGAAGCACTAGGATACCAGCTAAGTCTAAACTCACCTTTGTTGACATTCAGCTGTGTATGTCTGTTCCACCCACTCTCTAGGACCAACTTAATAACTCCTCTTGTCCTCAGGACACAGCTGGAGTCTTTCTCCCACATCTGGGCATCTTTTCCTTTTGCTCTTTCTGAATTCTCCTAGGAACACAAAGGAATTCCAAGTTCTGAGTCCAGCTGAGAGTGGTGGCAAGCAATAGTATGTCCAGTTATTGGGTAGGCTGAGACAGGATGGTCACTAGAATCCACAAGTTCAAAACCATTCTGGGCAACATGGTGACATACTGTCACAAGAAATAAAGAAAGACAGTGGGGGGGGGGGCGGGGATGGAAGGAAAATAAAGAGAAATAAATCTCAGGTTCATTTTATTATTTCCATTTAAAAATATGGACAAAAAAACATCCAAAATGAAATGAATAAAGGCCCCCCAAACAAAAAACAATTAAACAAAATCTCAAACAAAACCCAGAAAAACAAGTTCATTGACAAGTTATGTAATTCCTTGAAGTATATTGTCTCTCTGGGTTAAAACACCATGGCTTCATCTGGCCTTAAACATAGGTGTGGCCAGGTTTGCTGCCACAATCTTTAAAAGCATCCACTCAGAATTAGTTTAACCTCGTTAACTGAAACTTGCAAACAGCTTTTCTCTCCTCTTGCAGTCTCCTCTTCCTGACTCATGTTAACTCTCCTGTGTCCAGGCCTCCCGAGAGCGGACGCTTGCTTGGGATACATCACCTTTAGGGAGATGACCTTACTAGCTAACTTTGTCTGATTGTTTTTAAAGCTGCCACCATTGGGAAAACTCTCAGTATATTTTAACATCACAAGTCATTGCCTCCTCCTCCTCCTTCCCCTCCTCCTCTTCTTCTTCCTCGTCCTCCTCCTCCTCTTCTTCCTCCTCCTCTTCCTCCTCTTCCTTCATTTGCTCCAGAGCCTCTGGTCTGGAATTTGCTGTATATCTGAAAATGACCTTGAATTTCTGATCTTCCGGCTGCACCTCCTGCCTGTTGGTATTTCAGCCTGCGCCACCACACCTAGTTTTACGCAGTGCTGGGAAGGAACCCAGGCAAACATCCTACCAACTGAATTATGTCTCTCCAGCCTGACAAAGCATTTTATTTACTTGTGTGTATTTGTGTGGTGTATGCATGTGTGTTTCCTTGTGTGTGTGATTGTGTATGCATGTGGAAAGCACAGGTTCACTCCAGGTGCCCTCCTTCATCATCCTTCACTGAAGCTATTGAGATGGTGTCCATCACTGAACGTGGAGTGGACCATCTCCACTGGACTGGCTGGCTGGTGAGCCCCAGATCTTTCTGCCTCCACATCCCCTCCCAACTCCAGTGCAGGGGTTACTGGTAATACCTATGACACAGCTTTTACCTGGGTGCTGGGATCTGAACTCAGGTCTTCACACTCTGAATATGGATGCTTGAAAGTCAGTCAATTTTGAAGTATTTTTACCACTCTTTAGGTAGAGGTGCCCCGTGAAATGCCCAACTTAAAAAATTCAGTAAGATTCATTTGTTTTGTGCTTCTTACATATCTAAGAAGCTGTTTTCCTTATATTTCCTTTCAGAAGTTGTAGCTTTTATGTCATTTGAGTTAATTTTTGCATATAGTGTAAGGTAGGAGTTCACCTTGGCTCTTGCATGTGGATATCCAACTGGGCAAGTGTCTCTTATTTACAGGACTCTTTTCTCATGCAACAGTCTTGGTATCCTGTTGAAATCCAAGTGCCCATGACTTAAAGGTTTGTTTATGGACTCAATTATGTTCAATTGATCTACACAATTGATCTCCCCCATGTTGTCTTGATTACAGTCACTTTGTTTTAAATTCTGAAGTAAAAGAAATGAATCTTATACTTTGTTGTTTTCAGGATCACTATGACCATTCTGAATCCCCTGAATTTTCATAAGAATTTTAGGATCCTCATGTCAGTTTCTGAAAAAAAGGCAAGAAAAATAAAAGAGAGAAAAGGAAAACTGGGATTTTGATAGGGATTTCGGTCAGTCTATAGACTGCTGTGTGGACAATTACTTCTTAACATGTTTATAAACTAACCCAAAAATATAGAATATTCTTCGAATTAGTGATGTCTTGGTGTGATGCTAATTTTGGTTGTCGCCTGGACACACCTTGGAAGAGAAAGTGTCAACTGAAGAATTGTCTCGATCATATTGGCCTGTGTGTCTGTGTGCATTGGGCATTTTCTTGCTTATTGATGAAGGTGGGCTCAGCGTCCTGTGGGCAATTCCTTTCCTCAGCAGGTGGGCTTGAATTGTCCCAAGAGGGTATCTGAATGTGAGCCTGCTAGCAAGCCAATAAGAAGTATTCCCCCAGGTCTTCCGGTTCCTCCGTCCCTGTTCCCACTTCCTTCCTGATGGGCTGTGACTGTAAGATGAAATAAATTCTTTCCTCTCCTTGTTGGTCATGGTGTTTATCCCAGAAACAGAAAGCAGACTAGAACATTTGGCTTACCCTCCGCCCCCACCCCAATTTACTGACTGTATGAGAACAATAGCGATTCAGCCCAAACAATGTTTTGAATTAGAAACCTTTTCCTGAGCTAAGACATTGGTTTCCTGTAGTGAGATGCTGGCACCGGCAGCAGTAGTAATGCCCCTGACTCCAGTCATCTCCACCCATGAAGGTGGAACCCCAGCTCTCTCCCCCATCTGCTGAGCTGTGCTGCTTAGGTCAGGGGGCCTAAGTACATCTTTGATTTATAATATTGTCGACTTATAGTATTGTCACCTTATGGTGAGTTCATAGGATGTTGCTTCCCTGTAAGTCAAGGCACATCTGTATTAAGATCCTTTGAAACATCTTTGAAAGATATTCACTTTTTATAGGACAAGTATTGGACTTTTTAATTTGCTTTATTCCTAGGAATTTTATTATTTTTGATGCTATTATAAATGAATTTTTTATAATTTCATTTTGCTAGTGCTAGAGATTAGATTAATTTTGTGTATTTTCATATCTCTTCCTTTTTGTTAGATATTGCAAATATATCAAAATATATTTTTATTAGGTTGTTCTTATGGCCTTCTAATAACATTGAGGGGCTTATAAACAAAAACAAAACAAACTAAGTAGCTTCAAGGAGCCATTGAATCAAATGTTTGTCAACATCCTTGAGTATTGCAGGGCTATAAATCTCAGGACTATAAAGAGAAACTACAGGGTAAATTCTATATTGGAGTCATTTGCTGACCACTGCAGTAATTCCTCCCGGCTAATGTAGGGTTTTCCACTTTTACCAAGAGTGTGTTGATTTCATGAGTTCTCTTCAATCCATGATTTTTATCAGCTGATAAGTGAAAGACAAGTCTTAGGGTTGGCGTGTTGTTTGCGTCTTGGTTCCCAGGAAGAGCAAAACTCTAAACCAGCTATGCTTAATTGCTTTTAAAATTTCTTTTTTATTAAATTGCCCCTTTTAGCCCTGATGTTTGGCTTTTCTTCTTTGTTTGTAAGAGTTGCTTTATTAAAGGCATTAGTCAAATGCCACCTATGGAACCCATTTTCCCGCATGTGCTTTCCAGGTTTTGCTGGTTAAGATGCTGTTTGACATGCACATTTTCAATCAATTCTTATGGCCTCTCTTTTATATTAGGCTCCTGAATGCCTTTCCCTCCCTCCAGAACAAACATAAGATTAAATAGGTCATATAACTATACCAGTGGGGATCTGCTAACCATTATACACACACACACACACACACACACACACACACACACACACACACACACACACACACACACATATATACCAGGCTGGCCTCCAACTCAGAGAGCCTCATGCCTCTGCCTGCTGAGCCGTAGCTGTGGGGCTATTTGAGTTTTGACAGCAGAGTAACACAGAGTGGGTAGGCTGCAAACATGAAGTTGTGTGAAATCAGAACAAGGTGCCAACAGAGTTCCTGTGTGGTGGGGGCTGCTTCCTGGGTTAGATAATCTTCACTGTGCCTTTACAGTGATGAGAGCCAGTCAGTGCACTCTGGTCTCTTATTTTTCACTTATTTATTGATTTAGTCATTTTGGTTTGAGATGAGGTTTTGTCAGCCCAGGCTGACCTTCGACATCTGCCTCAACCTTGCATAGTGCCACGGTGCCCTTGGGGCTCGATTATAAAGCCACTGATCACAATCACCAGCACCGTCCCCTCCCAATGTATTTATCCGATTATTGATTGTTCTCTGGATATAAATCTGTACAAGTGGAATGATTGAATCAAATGCATACTTCAGTTATTTACCAAGAAACGTAAAAAAGTTCCTGCTTTAACCAAAACCTTCATGGTTGACCATAGAGTTTCAGCCTATGAATTTGGTGGGGGAAAGTTTGGGGATATTCACACCACACACCTCTCAGGTGTGCCGAGTGTTCTCATCTCTGCATCCCGGCAGAGCAGTGGTTCTCACGTCTTGTCTTTTCAGGCCTTCAAAGCTTCAGTCCTGTTTCATCTGGGACCCTTAGAGCTCTTGAGCATGCTGGCTTCCCCATCAATGGCACCTTCTCTAATAGCTTAAAGGACCTATTGTGGACTCACAGTTGGAGGCTGTCCAAGCCTCAGCCTTAAGGGAGTAGTACCTGGACATCTAAACGATTTCACCTGAGGTTCCTTCTCTACTTAACCACAGCGTGCACCATGGGTTGTGGTTTGGATGTATACTTTCCACCACTGCTAATTCAAGAGATCCTTTAATTCCAGACTCAGCACGTAGCTGTAGCAGCAAGATAGAATGGGCCAACAGATCAGTGTTCGCCTGGGAACTGGAAATGTCTTTGACAAAGTTCTACAGGCAGAGTCAGTTTCCTGCAAGCCTCTCAGAAGCTGGAGACCTGGAGTATTTGGAGAGCACACCGGTTTGATTTCTGACCTGGCTCTTAGGACAGTCGGAGGACACCCCTGAATTCCTCCCCCCACCCCCAGTCTCCTGGATTTGAGGAGCCCGGGAAAGTTTGCAGCTGGCAATGTTCAAGTCTGACGTTTCCTGATCGCGCCGGTGCCAGCAGCAGCTGCAGGTTCCATAACCCGGAGCCGCGCCCACGCGGCGGGCTCAGCGCGTGGACAGAGGGGCGCGGCCCGGGGCGCCGCCCACTCCCGGGGCTGCCCAGGCGCGCAGAGTGGCAGCCTCCGCACTGCTCCGCGGTGCCACCCCAGGCACAGGCAGGAGACCCAGCGCCGCGGGATGGCGGTGGTTCCGGGCTGGTCACCGCGATCTTCACTGCCGCTGCTCACGTTACCGCTGCTGCTACTGCTGCTGCTGCTGAGGATGTCGCCCTGCTGGAGCGTGGTGACTCAGGACCCTCCGGCAGGCGTGCTCAGCCAGCACCCGCCCTACTTCAACCTGGCCCAGGCAGCGAGGATCTGGGCCACCGCCACCTGCGGGGAGCGGGGCCAGGAGGTCTCAAGGCCCCGGCCTGAGCTTTTCTGCAAATTGGTGGGCGGCCCCACTGCACAGGGCAGCGGCCACACTATCCAGGTACGGTCCCCCACGGATAGCGGGGATTGGGTTGAGAGTGGTGACTAGCACTACATGGGCCAGTCACTGAGGCCAAAAGATGGGTCTTCTTTTCCCAGCTCGACTAAATGACCTCAAGTGACTGGGACCCAGCTGTCCCAAGGCCAGACTACTGGCTGGGGACCCTGCGACCTGGGCGCAATGCTACTGGTATGAGCCTATGAGAGCACTGCCCTGGCCACATGCCACTCTAGGTGGGTGGAGTGGGCAAAGCGAGGGGAGTGAAAGTTGTGGTCAGTTTCCTGCTTGTAGAAGAGGAAGTCTGAGGCTTCGTAGCAAAATCTCCATTCCCCCGATGATGGCACTTGGTCGTCAGTGGTGGCTGTCAGACTTAATTTTTTGCAACCTTATGCCTAGGAGACTTCGGTAGTATTTCTGTTTATATCCCTAGTACCTCTTCACTGTCAGCAAAAAGATTCACCTGATGGGCCAACATGCAGTTCTGGGGGCCAATGAGACCTTCAGTGGGCAGAAACACACTGGCAGCGAACACCTGGCAGAATGAGGGTGAGGGTGCACGCGGTCGCTCCAGCTTAATCAGCACCTGGTGGTGTGCCAGGCCCTCCTCACACTGGAGCCTCATCTTGGGCTGGGAGGCGCTCAAAGGAGAAGGCCAAGAAACAACATTTGACCCCAGGATGGATGTGAGCGCTTGAGTTCAGTCCTAAATCCAAATTCTCTGCTCCAAGCTATCCAGTCTCCTGGAAGTCCTGCTGAGGAGAGGAAGTGTCGCAGAGTGGAAGTCATTTTGGAGCTTAGAGTATCTGGGTTAGTGTGTTAGACAGTCTTGACTGGCACCACCATAAACGACAGGTAGTTGAATGTGCCATGTGGGAGATGCAAATTTATTTATAAATTATATGCATGTGAGCATGCTAATATACTGTGCATATTTCATTCCATGGAAAGAAAATTGAAAAGCTAAACCAATGATGAAGCAATTTTTATCATATAGTGTAAATATGCAAAAAGGGAAATAAAAAGAAGCCGACCACGATGAGGATTCTTGTAACTTTCTCCAACAGGCTCCACATTGTTTTGCTTTAATCATTTGTTATTAGACCTGTATACAAATGTAATTGTGGAATTTGTTCTGACACATTTAGTTCGGTTCTTGTTGCTCAACGATTCCAATCCAGATCGCATACCGGAAAGAGGTTACGGTCCAGCGGTAGGGGCTTGCCGTGCGTGCAGGAGGCCCTAGTACCTCCTGGTACTGAACACAAACAGAAAAAAATCACATCAGCAGCCTGGGCTGCAAAGGCATGGTGGCACTCACCTGGAGTTTCAGCACCAGCAGGCCTGGGGCAGGAGGATTGAGAATTTGAGGTTGGCCCAGGCTTCATGTCAAGTTCTTGATTCTTCACTGTCCTGTCTTCTACCTCCTTGCTTTTCTTTTTCCTCCCCAATTCCAGGTGCTTTCCTTCTTTTCCTCCTTTTCTTTGTAGTTTAGGCTGAGTGAGCAGTGTTCTGGGCCAATACCCCTGTGTTTGGAAGCACTGAGTTATAACACTGTATGAATTATAGTACTATACTGCAGGCTAAAGCACGTTTTCCACTTGAAAAAAGTCTGGATGGTGACAGAGGAGCCCTACCAAGTGGGTGTGTGACAGGCTTCTTGCTGTCTGCGCTCACTAAGCTAAATCACAGTACTCAGAATTCACTCAGAGCGTGCTCCCCCCCCCCCAGTAGAAATGTGGCTGGCTATGGCTCCCCTTTCATGCTTCAGCCAACATTTTCTACCAGAGAAAATTATGTGTTTTAATGTTTCAGACAATCTGTTCAAAAAGCACTGGTGGTTTTCTTTTGGAAAAAAATTAAAATACATTAGAAAATTTTGTTTCACATTTAAGTAAATGAAAATATGAGACTTTAAAAGTTAATGACTTTCTGGCTTTGCTATGACAAGAGAGGTGTACATTCGCAAACGTTGTCTTTCAGGGTGCTTTTTCCTCCACGAGGCTCGTATTTCCTTAGAAAAGAGTTTACTTCCCCATACACCGTTGGCACAAGACATCTACTTTGATAAAATAGAAGGTCTGCCTTTATTGGTCTGTAAATATCAGTTCATGTCCACCAGATTCCTGCCGGCATCCAGTTGTCATCCCAGAGAGAGTCAGCAAGTTTGGAATGTTTGGGGGAAATCCATGTAATTCTTTCAAAAAGAATTTTACGATTGTGTATAATTGTCGAGACATGGGCTTTAATTTTCACTCCTGCGGATCACATCTGTATGCCGACCACCTGCCTTCCCTTCCCTCCTCTCCCCTCCGCCAGCCCCTCTCTGAATAGTTCACCTTCTACTTTCCTGACTTTTCTTAAAATTTAGATTCACGTATGCGGCAGAATGTAGGGGATTTTCTTTCTTAGTCTGCTCATTTTGTTTATTTGGATGGTCTCTAGTTCTACCCGTTACCCTTTGGATAATATGAGCTTTGTATATTATTATTATTATTATTATTATTATTATTATTATTATTATTATGGAATCTCAAATCATGCATCCTAATCACACTCGCCTCCCAGTCTTCCTATGTCCAACCCCCTCCTTTCTGATCCTCCCCCCAAAAGGAAAAGGCAAGTTCATTTTGTGTTGTCTGTACACTCACTGGAGCACGGTCAAAGTCCTCGTGGCCAGCCGACCAGGCAGGATGAGTCTTTCCCCACCTGCCTCACACCAGAGGTCATCACTGAGCAGAGCCATGTGCTGGCTGGTAAGGGCTAGAGCCAGCTCTCCTGCCCCACACCACTATGGTCAAATAACACTCTCTAGCAGTGGCTAACCTTCTTAATGCGTGACCCCTTAATACAGTTCCTCGTGTTGTGGTGACCTCTAATCACAAAATTATTTTTGTTGCTACTTCCTAACTAATTTTGCTACTGTTATGACTCATAATATAAATATCTGTGTTTTCTGATGGTCTTAGGTGACCCTGTGAAAGAGCTGTTCAATCCCCAAAGGGGTCACAACCCGGAGGTGGAGAACTGATTCTCTGCTGCGTGTATTCAGCACACTCTGTCCACCTACTCATCTGTTGTGGACACCTAGGACATTCCTCATCCTGGGCTGGAAGCACGTGAACACCAGCAGAGATAGACATGCCGGGCTTTCCATTGTATGCTAACTTTGTCTCCTTGGGTACCCGCCCTGGACTTATGGTGTGGTTGCACTATATAGTAGTTGTATTTATTCGTGAGTTAAGGAGCCTCCATCCCAGCTGCCATAGTGGACCACTGGTTTATATTCTCCTCAGCACTTAACAAGGACTTCTCGTTCTGTGAATCCTCAGCAGGACTTCTTGTTTTCATGGTTGACTGGGATGGGATCAACTCTCAGTGAGTTTCGATTTGCATCTTCAGACAAAGGATGTTGAACACTGTTTCATCTATTTATTGGCTATTTGTCATTTGGGGGGAAAGTATCTCCTCAGTTTGTCTCTTAGTTCGGGTGATTAGGGTTTTGAATTATTTATATAACCTGGATATTAAGCCTGTACTGGTTGAAGGGCTGGTGAATATTTTCTCCCGTCCTGTAAATGTCACCTCTCTCTGCCCATTGTTTCCTGGGATGTGCACAAGCTTTTTAATTGTACACAATCCTGTCATCCCACTTGCTTTTACTGTCTGGTCCGCAGAGTCCCATTCAGAACGTCATGGCTCATCCCTGCATCTTAGGGGCTTCCCTGGCTTTCCTGCAGCAGGTCAAGGTCTCAGGTTTCTTATGAAGGTCTGTGAGTCACTTTGCTTTGACTTTTATCAGGTGAGAGGTTGCCCATGTGCCAGCAGACCGCTCTCCCAGCACAGCTGCTTCCAGGGGCTAAATGTTTGCCAATGCATAGTTTTTGGCATCTGCGTTGAAAAGCAGATGCTTGTGGCTGCTGTTTAGGGACCCTCCCTATTATTTCTTTAGTCTGTTTCTGCTTTGGTGACCGCTCAGTGAAGTTTTAATTACCATGGCTCTGTAGTATAATCAGAGGTGAGGTGTTGTGATATTTCCAGCATTGCTTTTTTTTCAAAATTAGGATTGCTATGGCTATTTCTGTGTGTGTGTGTGTGTATGTGTGTGTGTGTGTGTGTGTGTGTGCGCACGCACAAGCATGCATGCAAATGCTTTCATCTATAATTATTTGTAGTTTTGTGGAAAATGTGATTGGGATTCTGGTAGGAATCATGCTAAGTCACTGGATGGCCTTTGATAGCATAGAAAATAGTATTTGTTCAGCTCACCCACCGGCACGGGTGTTCTTTCCATCTTCTGGTGTCTCCTTCGATTTCTTTCTCCAGAGTTGCATGGTTTTCATTGCAAAGGTCTGTCACCTCTCTGGTTGTGTTTAACCCAAGGGGCTTTGTGGACTTTTGTGAATGAGATTATTTTCCTGGTTTATTTCTTACTATATTCATTATTGATTTATAAAAAGCTACTGAGTTTTATATGTTGATTTTTTATAGTGTTACTTTGCTAAATTTGTCAGGTCTAGAAGGTTTTTGGTAGACTCTTCTAAGTATAGGATCATATCATTTGCAAATAGAAATAATTTGACATCTTCCCCTTTCATCTGTGTACCTTTATTTATTTATTTATTTACTTGTTTGTTTATTAAGTACTTGATTGAATAAAAGAAATAATAATGATACCCTTGTCTTGGTCCTGACTCTAGACCAGCTGACCTGAGGTTTCCCCTTCAGTGAATGCTATACAGCATCTGTTATGTGAGTCACAGTGCTTCTATGTACTTCCTTCAGCCCTTTCATCATGAAGAGATGCTGATCTTTGTCAGGTGATTTCAGGCATCTGTCTAGATGATCGTGTGCATTTGCTATTAATTCTATTTGAGGCTGTGTTTTATTTACCACTTTGCATTTGTGGAACCATCCTTGCATCCCTAGAATGCAACCAGCATTATCAAGGTGCGTGGTTTTTAAGTGATTGTTGGATTTAGTCCGCAAGTATTTTGTTGAACTCCGTTCTGCATTGGTCAACGGTTTTCTTTTGTCAAGTGTCATCCTTATTTGACTTAGGGATCAGAGTGATAGTGGCTTCATAGCTGACACTAGAAGAATGCTTTCCCTTCCTATTTTATGGTATAGAATAAAGATTATTGATGCTAGTTCTTTGTTAAAGATACTGCAGGATCCAGCAGTGAATATTCTTGATGCTCACCTTTTCTTTATTGAGAGACTTGTTAATGAATTGGTCTCATTATTTGTATTTGATATGTTTAAGTTTTTAAAGAATTCTTCTTGGGGGTTAGAGAGATGGCCCAGCTGTTAAGCACTTACTACCCTTCCAGAGGAGCTGGGTTTGGTTCCCAGAACCCACATGGTGGCTCCCAGCCATTATCACTATGGCTGTGTCTATTGTGTCTAGTGATGTTTGTTTTATGAGTTGGATACACCAACATTTGGTGCCTATATGTTTACAATGCTCATGACCTTCTGATCTATTATTGTTTGACATCTGCTTGTTGGATATGACCGCACAGCAGCAGTTGCTTGCTCCTGTACACTGGTTGCTTGGATATCATTTCCTATGCTTTTACTCTGTCTGTATATATCTTTGCTGCTGTGTTTTGTGCAGGCAGCAGAGAGTTGGACCTTGGATCAGTGCAATGACTCAGTGATAAAAAGTACTTGCTGTCAAGACTGGCACCCTGAGTTTGATCCCTGGTACTATGTGGTGTAAGAACAGAACTAATTCTCACTGGTTGACCTCTGACCTTCATATGTGCACGGTAACATGTGTATCTCTCTCTACATATACAAATGAATTTAATAATGTTTTTAGAAAGTAGTTGGATCATTTTTGTTAATTAACTCAAAGGTCTATGCCTTTTAATTTGGTAATTAAGACTATTTATAATCAGAGGATGAAAATGTGTGTGCTAATTTCTCTCATTTTATTGCTTTTATGCTACTTGATTTTTTCCTAATTCTTATTAGATTACAGTTCATCATGGTGGGGTCGTCAGGCGGGAATTTGAAGCAGCTGGTCACATTCCAGGGTCCAGAGCAGAGAAAGAACAAATGCATGCATGCTTTCTACTCAGCTCACCATCGACACTCCTATATAGTCCCGGACGGACTCTAGGGACTGGTGCCTAGGTCTTCCTACCTCTGTTACCATAATCAAGATAACCCCCACAGACATGCTCATAGGCCAACTTGATCTAGACAATTCCTCATTGACACTGTCTTCCTACAAGACAAGAGATGATTCTAGCTTATGTCAAGTTGACACTTGATAGCTCACCATCACAGGAACTAACATTTCCTAAAGCAACCGTTTGAAAATGGCTCCTGTTACTGCATCCCACTTTTACACTGAGACAAGCAGAGGGGTTCTCAAGGACCATTATGCAATCTCTAAATCAGCTATAGACTTCCTTTGCTGCCTGTTTCTGCACGAGTTTTCCAGGCTGTCTTCCTCTGTTCTCTTTCTGTCCCTGTGTCCCTCCACCAGGCGGTCAGTGGCCACTGGGTGCTGCACTGCTGTGCTCTCTCACCCTCTGTCCCATAAGCTGTCTCTGGGTCTCTCAGTGTCCCTCTGTTTACCCTTCAGTGTGACCTTCAGTCACCAGTTTTCCTGAAACAATGGGAAAGTGCTGCCTGCTGCTTTGGATCCACCATCTTGGCTCCTTGCCTTTAATTCATTTTCAGTGAATTAAATGCAAGCATCAAGAGACATACATTCATGTTCACTTCTCATTCCAATCTGGGCTTGCATCTTTTCTGCTATTTAGGGGAAGAGAATCCATATTTCATTTGGCCAGGTTATGTGTCATGGTCACACACTAGGATGGTGACCTGCCTTCTCTCTCAGACACTCAAAACCATTAAAAGCAAGTGATCATCTGACTTGGGGACTAGGTGAAGGCCCCTGTGACAATCTGTATATTAAATAGTAGCAAAGCTGAGTTTTTCACCTTAAATTAAAATAACTATCAACTGTAGCTTGAATATTTAATTCTTGGGTGCACTAGACTACTTGCCGCACAGTGTTGGAGAGAACCGTTCCAGTTATGGGTAGAGCAGGTGTGAAGCGAAAAATCCACCACAGAGATCCTTAACTGTGGTTCTCCCCAGATTTGCCCACAGAGAGCCACTGCATGCTCCCCAAGTGGCAGTGTTAGCAGAGTGAACTTGCTCTAGGTCAGGGCATAACTTCATAAAAACCCCTCAGTTTGGTGATAAGCTGTGCTTGGTATTTTCCTCCACAAAGAAAAATGAACCGAAGTTGCTTTTCGCTCCACCAGTTGAGGGACTCAGGGAAGTAGATTACTTGCAGACAGGAAAGAAGCATGTTTGGAGAAGGAAGAAAAAGCTGAGCTCTAGAGGTTGGACTACTGGTCACATTCACCCAGTGTGGGCAGTGATTCGTATGAATTTGTCTTTCGGATCATGAAAGGTGGCTGCAAACAGGTGGAGAAGGACAGAGCTTATGACTGGTCCCTTGTTTGTATCTGAGTGACACTGGACTTGACTCTGTTTCTGGACAGCCAGAGACTGGAAATAGAGGGGTTAACTAAAGCAGCTCTGTTTCCTCAGACTTTCTAAGAATGAGTTTGTGAAGTCAGCCAAGATTTAGAATTTCACACCAAAGGGATCTGCAAAAATTAAAGATACAGAGATGAGCAAAGGTCATTTCTGAAAATAGAACCTGGTTCCATGGGAATGGCTTGTTTTTGGTAGTGCATCTCTAACAACGAGGCTGGTATTTTAATGGTAGTCCAGGTTCTGCGTAGTGTTTGTGTGAGAAGGGTACCCACTGTGCTGCTCCTGATCCTAGGTTTTGGATGCTCGCTGTTACTCAGATCTCTGAATTTTTGTTTTGAGAGATTTCTTTGATTTACGGGTCCTGTCCATGTCCTTAGCTTTATCACAAAGCCTGCAGTACAGCGAGGACTTAGAGACCATTGACCGTTTGATGATAGTTAAAGGGTGTCCAGCAGTTAACCTGTGCTGGCTTTGCGTGTTTCCTTACCTGTGGAACCGGGGCGTGTTACACACTGGACAACAGCAATGATAAAATGGGAATTGAAGGTCTGTATGGAAAATACAGCCTCGTGTTCAGGGGCTGAGATAGCTCAATGGTTAAGCACACTGGATGTTTTCCCAGAAGGCCGGGTTCACTCCCGTTCCAGGTGGGTGATGCCACTAGCCACTGTGGGCACCTGCACTGCTGCACATATCCCCACATGCAGCCATTCAGCCTACACATGATTAAAAATCATTAAAAAATCTTTATAAGAAGCAAAAGAAAATGTGACCTAAGAGTTTAGGCTAGCTTGGCATAAACACCACAGTTGTAGGGAGGAAGCGCATATTCACCAAACAGAGATTCTGAATCTGTACAGGGACAGGTCCACACGCCTTTTATCCATCCCTGCATCCTGCTGTGGCTCCCACAGAGAGGTTGTGTTTGACTTGGATGACAGTGACACATGCACGCACACACAGACATGGGTAAGTGTGGCAGTGCTTGCTATTTGCTATAAACCACAAGTTTCAGCTGTGTGTATAACTTGGTGCCAATGGCCATAAACAGGAAACTGAGTCACACCATGGTTTCGTTTATAAAACTATTGTGAAGAGAATCATTTGTTAACAGGGCCTTTCCTTTCATTCACATAAAATCCTTGAGTGAGGGCTGGAAATTTAAGACATTTACTATGTCCTTCTTGTAACAATTATTAATAATAAAATCATTTTGACAATTCAGACAAACGTCTTATACATTTAAAGGTGAGTTATAGCTTTAATTAATTTATTTTATATTTATCAGTGTTTGCCTGCATAAGTGTTTGTGTACCACATACATGCCTGGTGCCCACAGAGGCCAGAAGTGAGCATCAGATTCTGTGGACCTGGAGTTACAGATGATTGTGAGCCTCCATGAGGGCACTAGGAATTGAACCCCTGAGCTCTGAAAAAGCAGCAGCTCCCCAGACCCTCTTTATTTAAAAAGAACGTTCCTGATATTTGCCTGTGCTTATAGGCCTCAGTCAAGTTTCAGCAATGAAAGCCCATGGACAGCGTACATAGGGAAAGGACATAGACGTGGTTTTCCTTGGTGAGTCGACCTGACAGACCAGTGAGGACGCATGCTCCCACACCAGACCTGCAGCCATTTCAGCTTGTTCCTGTGCAGATCTCATGGAGCTGATGCACCTTTGGGATTACCTAAGTTACAAATGTCCAGTCCTTGAATGAGCAGATGCCTTCGTGCTCTGAATTACTGTTGCCATTGAGAGTCGGGGTCAGCTAATCTGAGAGAAAGAAACCTACAGCCACAGAGGAGAGGCCCAAAGATACCGTTCACCGCGTATCGTTCACCGCAGCCTCTCACTTGTCTCAAACGGTTTCAGAACGTTGACTGAAGTGGAAACTTATGGTTTCTTTGGAAAATTAGTTGTGTCAGATGGTGCTTTGCTGAGGCAAACATGTGAAGGAGCGTTGTCCTGAAGCAGACACAGGTGAGAGGATGTTTCACTGAAGCAGACACATGAAGGAGGCATAGGTAAAGGGATGTCTTGCTAAAGCAAGCACGTGAAAGGACTCGTGACAAAGGATTCTGTGCTAAGGACAAGCATGCATTGGTTCATCTTACATAGAGTAGCTAAGCTCATTTGTTGTGACTCCGTAGAGAAAAATGCACTAAAAAAGTTATGTTGGTGTTCTGGAGGCTTCTTGCCACTTCTGTGGACTTGGGCTGATTGGCAGAGTGATGTCAGCTGATACACACTCACGGGAAGTGTTGCTAGGACAGACTGATGTGGTGTTTTGCTGGGAGGAGGACACGTGATGTGGGGAGGGAGTGCATAGTGTGCTAGCTTTGCAAGGCTTCTTGGTCTCACGTCTTCCCCCATCTTTAGTTCCCTGAGAGAAGCAAGGCAGAGAACTTCTGCTGCTGCCCCTGCTGGTATCAATCCCCCCCCTGTTAACTCATCGATTCAACCGAGGCCTGGCTGTTCGCGTTAGGTTGATGGTGTTGTCCTGACAGTACCAAGCTGGACTGCTGCTGTATTCGTGAAGTGTTTGCTAGTGGATCGAGCTGCCGCTGCTGACTTCTGTGAACTGAACTGCCGATTTCCTGACAATGCAGATGGGATTTGCTCTAAAGAACCATTTCTAAACAGGTCCACTGCCTGTATCCTAATAACCTTTCTTTTCCACTGCCTCTGGTGGGTGGTGGGCTAGAAGAGAGGTTAAAGCATTTAAGAACGCATATTAAAAGTAGGTTTTGAAAAACTAAAGCCTATAGTTGGCTCTCTGTGTGGTATCTCTACTCCACATACGGAAACTACATATCTTTTCCCAATTTGTGAAACATAAGTCTTTCCCCACAGTTTTAGTGAGGCATAATTTGAATTCTATACAGTGTATCTATTACAATCCTTTAGACTGCATCATATAAATAACCTAGCTTCAAATTCCAGTTATATAGATTGCTGTGGGGTTTTGACCAGATATGAGTTCTGAAAAAGCCGACTTTAGCTATTGTTATCAGCTTATTAATTCAGTGGGGGGCAGGAGCAGATCTTGGGAGTCCCCCACTTCCTCGGTTTTGACGACTCCCCACATGTTTAAAGGCTTCATCACTCTCTGATATCACATGCTTCGGAGGGAGGGTAGCCCTGGAGTCAACTGATTCTTCACGGTTGTATTGAGAGTGCATTTGGAAACCAAAGGCTGGCGTTTTGTTCCCTTGTCAGTCCTGGTGTGCCCTTGCTCCCAGGCCCTTTCAGTGGCCAGGCCTGGGGTCCATGGAACAGCACTCTGCTCTGTATAATGCACACCTAGTGAGGGGTGCAGTCCGTGTTTGATTATCGGTTTTACGTCCCAGGACCTTGCTGTGCTTCTTTTTGTAGACTCTCTGGGTTTTCACAAACAAATGCATGTTCTTCTCCTTCCTTCCCAATACTGATGCTTTTACTTAACGAATTCACCCGTCCATCCACAAGCAATTATTAAATGGTTAGTAGTCTGCATTCTGGGCCTGAAAAGGGACTCCAGACACAAAGCTTCCTTAGATGGTTAGTCTTTGTAAGGCCCAGTTTTCTTAAAACCACAGGGAAACTGTTTGATGGGTGTGATGTCATCTCCAGCTTTGATGGGTGTGATGTCATCTCCAGCTTTGATGGGTGTGATGTCATCTCCAGCTTTGATGGGTGTGATGTCATCTCCATGTGTGTGTGTAGTGTGAGTGTGTGATGTATGTATGTGGTATGAATGTATGCGTGTTTGTAGTGTATGTGTGTGGTATGTTTGTAAGTGTGTGGATGTGAGTGTGTATCTGTGTTTGTCTCTGCATGTATGTGGTATGTGTGTGTGTGTGTGTATGAACATGTATGTATGATGTGTGTGTGTGTGTGTGTACAGTGTGTGGTATGCATATGTGAGTGGGTGTGGGGTATATGTGATATGTGTATGTGTGTGGTATGTTTGTGAGTGTGTGTGATATGTGTGTGTCTGTGTGGCATGTGATTTTTTATGAGTATGCCTGTGTGTGTATGTGGTGTGTGCGTCTGTGTGTGCTGTGTGTGTTTGTATGTGTGTTATGTGTGTGTGTGTGGTGTGTGTATGTGCATGTATGTGGATGTTTGTGTGTGGTGTATGTATGTGTGTATGTGTGTCTGTAAGTATGTTTCTGTGTGTGTGTGTTGTTTGTGGTGTGTGTACACTTGTATTACAGGTGCTTGAGGAGGTCGGCTGTGACCTCTGTTGTCTTTTTCTGTCACTCTCCTCCGTACTCCCTAGAGTCGGGTCTCTCACTGGCCTTCCTGGCTCCCTCAGCACTGATGTTGCTGGGTGCCTGGCCACACCCAGCTTTCCAGTGTGCTGGGGATTTGCAGTGAGGCCTTCATGCATAAGGAGTAAACTCTCTGAGCTGAGGAGACAGCTTCCCAGCTCCAGTCTGACCTTTTTTATGATGTCCAAAGACGTTGAGGTGTTTCATGAAGTGTGGAGACTATTCCTAGGTAGGACTTCAGATGGTAAGCTTATTTGTCAGAGTAGTCATGCAAAAGTTTTATGTAAAATTCTTTTGCTTTATATTACTCTGTGTGCACACGTGTGTGTGTTTTGTGGGCTTGCATGCATGAACATGTATGCATTTTCATGCTGGAAGTAACAGGACCAATTGTGGGAGTCAGTTATTGTCTTCCACCATGTGGGTCCTGGGAATCAAACTCCAGATGGTCAGATTTGGTGACAAGCACCTCTACTCACTGAGCCATCTTGCTAGCCCATAAAATTCTTTTGCTGTCGAAATGTACACTGCTTTATGTACTGGACAGATTTGATTTGCTGACTCATT
>CM052715.1:2503670-2532202 GCA_028551405.1 Uromys caudimaculatus
GAAATTTATGAAGAAGCTTTGCTGGACATGCTCATTTTACCAAAAAGGATTCTAGAGCACAAAGAAGTCAAACCACATGTCTAAGACTACACAGCAAGTATTCGGTAAAGCCAAGGCTCAAACCCCAATAACTAAGGGTGAAGAGTCTGCGAGTTACCCAGTGTGCTGTGTACCGTGGACCACTGTGCAGGTGCTTTCTTCAGAGCTCCAGCTGGGCCTTGCACCGTCCAGGTGAATCCACATCACCTTGGAGCTGTTTCTATTCAAATCTCCTTTCATGTTAGCTCCCAAGTTCCTTGAGGGAGGGACTGTTTCTTCTTGCTCCTGACAGTCTTTCTTGTGGCAGCTTGTCATAGGTGCAATGTTCAAAGGGCAGTGCCAGCCTAGAAGTTTCCTGCTAGATCAACACCAAGTTTCAACAAGCTGTGTGGGTTTTTTTTTTTTTTTGGAAGGCAGATGTTTTGTGAACTTTCCCTGGAGGGCACCAATGAGAGACCAAGTGATTCCACCCCAGTCTAGTTTCATGAGCCACTGAGTTTACTGGGTTTGCTTAGAGAGCACAGATGGTGGCCTCTAGGCAAACACCCCACTGAAGAGTCTCCCCCCGCAGAGGTGAGGACTTCCTCACAGCTGCAGAGATGGAGTCCTCCATCAGTTAGCCTTCTACCTCTGTGTGCCCTCATACCTGCTGATGGCATAAGACCCCGAGGCCACATGCAGAAAGGAGCAGTAGGAACCTGAGATGAGGGTCTGATGACCTCCCTTCTACCATGAGGGAACACCACCAGACCTGACCTTCTGGATTCTCACTCCTGTCTTGAAGACAGTGATGTCGCAGATGTGGCCCTGGTGTGTTGGGCTTCAGAGGTTCCTGGTACATCAGTGAAGATGGATGTCTAGGGCTAGGCTTCTGGAAGCTGGAGGAGGCACAGAAGGAGCCTTCCCCAACAGGTTTCATGGGGAGCACAGCTCGGTAGACACCTTGAGTATGGGCTTCTCACTTCTGGAGGGAGAGCATCCATTGCTGCTCTAAGTGAGCCTGTGAATGCTTTCCATACAGCTACTGCAGTTTCAAACCAGTTACCTGTGCTCTGGAGGCTGGGGGTGTTGTTGGGTGAGTTGTTCTCAGGCCTCACTCCCTGGCTGTAATGTTTGGGACCCAATTTAGCTGACAAATGTCTGAGGTAAGTCCCCCCACTCCTCAGGTTTTGTTGTTGTTGCTGTTGTTTCTGCCAAACTGACTTCTTAGTTTTCTATTCCTACTTTCTTCTGCTTCCCTTGTGGGCCATAAGAAGGCCATAAAAAGCCTTTTGGGGGCATCTTTGCCAGTGGGGCAACTCCTCCTGCCGCCTGACCTTCCATGGAGGAGCCGTGGAATTGTGGGCACCAGAACCCCTCCCCCTTTGTTTTAGCTTCCTGCCCACATGGTCATGGAATAGAAATAGTCATAGTGGTTGCGTTCATTGGCCTGAATGATGGTGTTAACACCTGAAGGTGGATAGGAGCTGATGATGTCTTCTGAGGCGATCCTATACCATACTCCTGTACTAGAAAGCTCTGTACTAGCTGGCATTATGCTTGTGGATGTATCTATGTGCACTATTCATTTGCTTCTGTATTTAATAGATATTTACTGATGCCTTCTGAGAACCAGACGTGTGGGATGGCCATAATGGTCAGGTGAGACATTTCAGAAGAAGGCAGGGACGGCCCCTGAACTAATGTACTCTGGTGAGATGGTGACCAATGAGTGAACAGAATGACCACAGGTCATTGCTGAGCTGGAAGAAGGCAGAGGAGTCCATGTAAAGGCCATTGGCAGAAACCCAGGACACGAAGGGGAAGCAGATATGGGGTGAGAAAGTTCTAGGTAAAGGAACAACCGAGGCCCTTGTGGTGGGAATATGTTCCATGTTTACCAGGAATTCGGCCCCAGGGGATGTTTTGAACATTTTATCCTGAGTGAGACTTGGGTAAGCTCTCCAACACCTCATCCTGGCTTTGTGTGCATTTGTATTCTTCCTGGTCTTTGAAAGATTTTAATTAATGATGAGCTGCAGCAGGATGAGTGGGAGCACTGAGGGACTGGAGACAATGCGAGCGTAAATCAGAAAAGAGTATTTTATACGATTAAAGTAGACACTGGAGGCGGAGCAGGAGGAGTCTGATGTGAGGGTCTGACTGTCCCCAAGGATGGTGTCAGGTTCTTAGCAGGCCAATGGCTGACGTTCTAATGAGTAACCTACCAGGCATACCCACTGTGGCCAGACAAGGCCTCCAGCCCAGCAGTGACAAAGAAGAACCCAGGCTTGGGGCAGCAAGTGCACAGGCCCAGGATAAACCTTTTTGAATGAAAAAAGAACCATACAGAAAAAGTATGTCATTACCAGGAGATGACTATGTTTTTGTTTGTTTGTTTTGCTTTGCTTTTTTTCTTTCCTTTCTGATTTGGCCTTAATAAGTGAGAAAAATGTCTTGGTTTGGGCTTCCATTACTGAGAAGAGAGACTGTAACCACAGCAACTCTTATAAAGAAAACATTTCATTGGGGCTGCCTTGCAGCACTCAGGCAGGCAAGGTGCTAGAGGAGCTGAGAGTTCTACATCTGGATCCTCAGGCAGCAGGAAGAGAGTGTGAGCTGGGCCTGGCTTGAGTCTCTGAATCCTCAGAGCCCACCCCCCAATGACATACTTCCCTTAACCAGGCTACACCTCCCAATAGTGCTACTCCTTATGAGCCTATGGGAGCCATTCAAAACATCACAGAAGTTAGCACCTGAGAGGTCTGGGGGACCAGGGAGATCTGAGGTGAGTGTGAGAGGCACTTCCCGGCCAGAGCAGCCAGCAGAGAAAAGAGAAGAGTTGCTCTGGGGAGGCCCAAGAGGTGGAACAGAAAGGTTTGCATGGTGGCACACAAAGCAGGTCCAGAGGTGACCTCAGCGACAGGACATCTGTAAGATCCAGTTTATCCCAAATGGAAACTATCACTAAACTACAAATTAACATGTAGCTCAATGTGCATGTCACTTGGCTTATTAATTATGTCAATGAATATTGAATGCTTGCCTGTATCCAGGTACCCAAGTCTAGGTTTATTGTTGTGAACAAAGCCTCTGAGGTCCCTGACAATTATCACAATTCTTAGAAATCTAAATGGTTAGTGATTGGATAGGACACAAATATGTAAGAGAGTACAACATACCTACTCCTTGTTAGGGGAAATCTCCCTGAAGAGTCTGAAGTTGTGTGCTGTGTGTTCCTTGGAGACAGAATAGCATGTGTAAAGGCCCTGGGGCAGCAAAAGCTTCTAGGCCATTGAAATAGCAAGTGAGTCACTGTTGGAGAGAGGGGTGAGGGAGGTACAGCTGCTTTTGTAAAGGTTTTGGACAGGTCATAGAGACGGGATGTGGGCCCATGGAACACAGATGGCTTCTCCATAGCTGGAGGAGGGGAGGCAGGCATAGTGGGCTCAGCACAGCCACAGGGAGGTTACTGCTTAGGACCAAAGCAAGTTAAATGAGTTTGTCACTGAGAAGAGAGAAAGAGCATGGGGAAGCAGGGAGCATGGGTGCAGCAGTAACCAAGGAGACTGAGAAGAAAGATGGACGAAGCATCTCAGCATCGGCACCTATAGCTGGCTGAGTCAGAATGCCAGGTAGGTGATGCCTCATCACAGAAAACATGTCTTCAGCCACGCACAGACTGAGGCATCAACACCAGGCACCCTGTATCCTGTCGTCTTCTCTTTCCTCCCCTTCTCCAGTGCCCAGCCCGAGTCAACCATTCCTGGGTTCCTTGCTTGGCTCCTCGACTTGGACAGACTGCTCCTTCTCCTTGTGACTCCCCAGTCTCTACTTTCCAGATTTATCTAGGAATGCAAACTATGTCCGTGTAAAGTGTGAGGTGTCCACCTGGCTTGTGGATGCTTCCTACTGCCACCGGTGCAGGCAGACAATGGCTGACAGATGGCTCTATGGTACCTGTGCATCAGTCATGTGACCTCTGTGCTTTTCAGACTCATAAGCAGAAAAATAACTGGAGGCACGTTTAAAAAATTCTGATATTTGTTTTCACCAGAGATGTTGATTCTATAAGGCTCATGCAGGATGCTTGAGTCTGCATTTTCTTTTCTTCTTTTTTCTTTTTTAATACTTTATTTACATTTCAAATGTTTTTCCCTTTCCAGGTCTCCCCTTTGGAAATCCCCTGTCCCATCTCCTTCCCCCCTGCCTCTATGAGGGTGCTCCCCCACCCACCCACCGACTCCTGTCTTCCCTCCCTGGCATTCCCCTATACTGGGTCATCTAACACTCTCAGAAACAAGGGCCTCTCCTCCCCCTGATGGCCAACAAGGCCCTCCTCTGCCACATATGTGGTCAGCACCATGGGGCCCTCCATGTGTATTCTTTGGTTGGTGGTCCAGCCTCTGAGAGCACTGGGGGGCCTGACCAGTTGACACTGTTGCTCCCTCCATGGAGCTGCAAATTCCCTCAGCTCCTTCAGTCCCTTCTCCAACTCCTCCATCTGGGACCCCACGCTCAGTCCAATGGTTGCTGTGAACTGAATCTTGAGTATTCTCAACTTTTGGGCTAATATCCACTTATTTGTGAGTACATACCGTGTTTGTTCTTTTCTGACTGAGTTACCTCACTCAGGATGATATTTTCAAGTTCCATCCATTTGCCTGTGAATTTCATGAAGTCATTGTTTTTAATAGCTGAGTAGTATTCCATTGTGTAAATGTACCACATTTTCTGTATCCATTCCTCTGCTGAGGGGCATCTGGGTTGTTTCCAGCTTCTGGCTATTATAAATAAGGCTGCTATGAACATAGTGGAGCATGTGTCCTTATTACATGTTGGAGCGTCTTCTGGGTATATGCCCAGGAGTGGTATAGCTGGGTCCTCATTTTCTGAGGGTCCACCACACTGATTTCCAGAGTGGTTGTACCAGCTTGCAATCCTACCAGCAATGGAGGAGTGTTCCTATTTCTCCACATCCTCGCCAGCATCTGCTGTCACCTGAGTCTGCATTTTCAATAAACACTCAATTGGTTCCAGTGGTGGTGTGCTCGTATACCTGAGCAGGGTGCTTCATGTAAAGCACCACGTCTAACCCTGATAGGCACGGCACAAATTGTCAGGACTTAAATACAAGGGAAACAAAGCTTACAGGGGCTAAGTAGTCCACTGATGCGCCACAGTGATGCAGGGGTCAGGATGTGAATCTCCACCTGCTATGACTTGGATCTAAAAATCCCTCTAAAGGCATGAGAGCCTTGCTGCCAGCCGATGGTTCTAGGGAAATGGGTAGGTCATGGTGGGCTATTCAGAGGTGATGTTTCTGGTTTAGGACGCCATTGACAGAAAGGTCCTTAGGGTTGTGCTCTTAGGGACTGATTGTACTAGTTGCTTTTCTTGTTGCTGTTACAATATACCTGACCAAACAAACAAACAAATGAACAAACAAAGCCTGGAGGGACGGAGGGAAGGAAGGAGGGTTCATTTTTGCTTTATAGTTTGAGGGTACAACATCATGGTGGGGGAAAACATGGTGGCAAACTTGAAGTGGCTTGTCAGTCAGGAAGCAGGAAGAGATGAATGCTGACCCTCAGCCCGCTTTCTCCTTGTCCAGTCTAAGACCCTGGCTCATGGGACAGTGCTATCCACAGTTAGAGTATACTGTTGAATGATTTCCCGAGGAGACGAGACACAAGTGTCTAGTCATCTCAGACAGGAACTGATGACAGACCAAAGTAGTCATATCCCTAAAGTTCACAGTGATGAGCCAATGCTGGAGCTATGAGTATGGGCAGGGACCAGGGACAATTCAAGGCAGCTGTATCACTGAAGGCCCACTCTAGCATAGGTGACAATCCATGCAAGCTACAAACACCACCCTAATTACAGTCTACAACTCCATCACAGACATACCCAGAGTCTTGTTTCCTAGGAGACATAGAACCTGTCAAGTTGTCAACCACATTCACCACGGTAAGGCTTCATCTTGTTCCCAGCCATTTCTCTCTCCCTGCTGCGCCTCTTGGCTTCCTGGTCACCAAGAGGTGAACAGGTTTGCTTCCTGCCACGTGCTCCACTCTGCCTTGTCTCAGACCCAAAGAGTTGGGGCCAGATGACCATGGACTGAGACCCCCCAAAATGGTGAGCCACAAGTTTTCCTCCTGTAGATGATTTTCTCTGGTGTTTTGTCATAGCTACAAGAAAGCTCACTGACACATCTGTTCTACTCCAAAATGTAGACCTCTGAAATGACCCAGAAAGAGCCACACCCCCATCCCACCTGAAATTTGGCATTTGAATTACACTTTTGCATACACTTATTTATTTTTTCTTAGTTTTCCTTAAGTACTTAGAACCAACTGTGAGTCCCTTGTTTTCTCTGTCATTCACATCTCTATATCTCGGAGCCTGGCACAGCTGGGAGGTAATGTCCCAGCCCCTGGTGCTGTGAGTCGTGCGGAGCCGCTGTACCATGTACTCCATGTGCTGTGAAGTCACCCCTCACTCCACACTTGTGCAAACTTTCAGGAAAATGACCAAGTGCTTGCTTTAGCAATTGTAACCACTCCTGTGTGCTTTGGTGCCTCTCAGAGGGAACAGGATCTTTGCAAAGGGGCAGTCTTAGGTTTGGAATTGTCTCACTGCAGAATATTCTCCACTTATGATTGGCTTAGGTCTGAGCCCTGGAAACACTGGAACTTCTAGAGTCTCAGAGAATGATGAATCGGAGAGAGCCCCGTCCAGTGTGCGTGCACAGCATGCGACAGCGCTGTTGATGGAGAAGTGTGGTTGGACGTTCCCCCTGCCAGGCTTTCTGTGCCTGATATGAGGGTGAACGTGTAAACTGCTGCCAGGCAGGACTCCTTTCTGAGCTGCGCCTCTGTGTACATCTGGCCGTGGCAGGTACTTGGAAAACTGCATGATTGCTCTTGCACCGCTGCCCTACATCCCGTCCAACTCGGAGACAGACCTCTGGTGGAGCTGCTGGGTGGCTCAGCCAGGGAAGAGTGCACACAGTCTTGGGCTGTGTGGAGCATCTCCAGAGCTCTGTGCGGGCCCTGGTCCCAGCACGTCCTGGCTGTGTGGCTTCAGGGAAGGCATTGAGACCCTTGCTTCATTTTCCCACCTTCAGAGTTCACGTGCTTTGTTACAAGCCCCAGAGTGTGGTGGATACCAAGCCAGTACGCTGTGGCTCGGTGCTTCAAGTCTCCAACACATCCATGCCATCTTGCTTCTAGCATTTTCTAGGGAAGTGTGGTGGTCAAACGACTTTTCTGGTCTCTCAGCAACTTCTTTCAAAGGCAGATCTAACAGTGTTATCTTTCTGATTTCACTCCAGTTTCTAATGCTTTAGATTTTTGAGCAATTTAAGTAAACTGAGCAAAGGAATTGATGTTCAAACAGAAAAACAAAAGTTCTGTTGGGACACTGTTGGAGTCAGGACCATTAGTGGCCGTATTATGAAGTCAGTGTAGAGTATGACATACCGAGGCTCTTTAGCCTAAGACAACCATCAAGAGTATTGGGAGCTAGCAGAGACTAGATTCCCGTCCTTATGAAGAAGACCCTGCAGGTGAGGCCCTGCATGAGTGCTGGCTTATCTCCTGTGGCCCTCCTGGGCTGGAGCATTATACTACATGGCTATTTATTTGAACAGTTCCTTCTCCTTTCTTTTCTTTTCTACATTGGTTTTACTTTTATTTTGGCTTTTCTTTTCTTTTAAAAAGGGGATTAATTATATTTTATTTATGTGTGTAGCTCTCCCTACCCTGTGTGTGTGTATGTGTGAAAGTTTAATAGTACAGTAAACATGCATGAACTTGCTACCAAACCCAAAGGTAGAGCCTAAATGGTAACCCGTGTGGCAGCATGCATCCCCGAATAGCAGCATGCGTCCCTGCGTGGCAGCACGTGTCCCTGCGTGGCAGCACGTGTCCCTGCATGGCAGCATGTGTCTCCATGTGGCAGCATGTGTCCCCACGTGGCAGCGTGTGTTTCCGTGTGGCAGCGTGTGTCCCTGTGTGGCAGCATGTGTCCCTCCACCGTTTCCATCGTCTCTAGTCATGAGGAAACCACTATCCTGGCTTCTTTATTATTACTTGGTTCTCTCATTTCCTTCTTTCTTTCTGTTTTCTCTTCTTTTTTGAGTCAGGGTCTCAAACTCACGATGTGTGTGCCACAGCCTCCCGAGCCCTGCGATTACAGACATATGTCCCTGCACTCAGTGGCTTATTGGAGAAAGTTTTTATTATATCCATATATATTTTCTAAAGAATGTTGTATTTCAATACGCAGACGTCTTGCTGAATATGGCCGCCTATGATGTGACCACGCCCTTCTTGAATTGCCTGCTTCCCTGTCACCGTGCAGTTAGGTTAGTCTCCTGTGAATAGCTGCAACACATATTCTTGTATGTGACTCCATCAAATACGAGCAAGCTCTTCTTTCTGAGTTATGAGCTCAGAAGTTGTATTGCTTGCTATGTTCTAAGTGTGAACTCACTTTAGTAGCAGTATCAAAGAAGCTGCCAAAGGTTTTATACCAATTCACACTCTTAGTAGTTCGCATGCTCAGTAACTCACACTCTTAGGATAGATGTCTTTAATAGTTACTGTCAGCACATTTTAAATTTGGGCAGGCTGAGCGTGCGTGGACTACTGCTGCACATGGTCTGCCGGAACCGCTAATGGTCACGATTTATTCCCAAGCGTTTCTGGCTCTTCTGGGAGAGCTCTGCTCCGGTTTTTGCCCATTTTCCTGTTGAACTGTCTGTACTCCTTTTGATGCTGTGTAAGGACTTGGTATATGTTTTGGAAATTTAGGGACATTCTGTTTTCTGTTCAATTACTGATCCTTTTGATGAAGATGATAAACACTCCAAAACGTGCAGGCTTAAATCAACAGTAGAAATTCTCCCCCATGAGGGAGGACCTTACTGCTCAAGTCTGGCAGCCTGAGTTTGATTCCTGGAATCTACATAAAGGTAGAGAGAACCAATTGCCCAGGGTTGTCCTGTGGCGCATGCACACACACACACGCGCGCGCGCACACACACACACACACACACACACTCTCACATATACATTCACACACATACACTCACACAAGACACACATTCACACACACACATTCACACACAGAGACACACTCACATTCACACACACACATTCACACACAGAGACACACTCACATTCACACACACAGACACACACACAGACACACTCACACACATATTCACACAAGACACACATTCATACACACACATTCACACACTCACACAAGACACATTCACACACACATTCACACATACACACACACACATATTCACACAAGACACACATTCATACACATATACTTATACACACATTCACACACAGACACATTCACACACATACACTCACACAAGACACATATTCACACACACAGACACACACACATTCACAATTCACACACACATACACTCACACATTCACACACGCACTTATACATACACTCACACACTCACACACACTCATAATTAGAAAACCTTTAAAACCCTGAACTCCATTGCTGATGGAGTCACCGCTCTGCTGACCCACATTGTATACGCCTTGGCTGAAGTGACAGGCTGCAGAGCAAGCCATGCAGTCTCTAGCCTCGTATCTCCAAGGTGCTGCTGAGTTCTAGAAATGTGTTTAATATTGAAAGATAAACATCTAAACAAATAGCCTAGCACACAGGAAGGTGTGGTTGTATACCACTCAGACCCATTCTGTACAGAAGGACATTTGGCTCTATGCCAGAACCAAGCTTATCCTGAGCACTTGAGAATCGTTGAAAACGGCAGAAGGGCTGCCCAGCGGCTACAGCATATTTCTGAAGAGGCAGCAAGCACAGTTTTGCTCCTTTCCCCTCTCCTTCTTCATGCTCCTTACACTCCAGGATAACTTAGTGAGTAGAGTCGGTCAGTCTGGGAGGTCCATCCGTGGTGGGGAACCATAGACCCTTGACCAAGTTAACATATTATTCAAACACAAGGAAGACCAAGGTTCCACCCTCCCGTTGATCTATGGTGTCTTATCTTTCAGTACTTAGGTCAGTGTAGACCCACTGGCCACCATCTTTGCTCAGGTTGGTTGTTCTACTTGGAACCCTTTCTTGTTTGGGGTTAAAGACTATTTACAAGAGACCTCTTCTCTTCTCCAGTCTCACAGGCAGCCCAAGTGTCATCTTCTTCCCCGTGGACTGTGTGCTCTGCCTTAGATTATGGCCACATTCTGTATTCTTTGGAGGCACCTGCTGTATGCTATGGCTTTCTGGGCCTTCATTTGTGCATTTTGTGTCTCTACTGGTACCATGATAGAGAATGTGCCTCACCCTGAACTGCTAAGAGTCCAGTGGGTTTGTGAAGGAGAGATATCCTTGTTATCCCCAATCTGGAACATTCTATGTAAAGAATTGTGTAGGTTGAGGACAGCAGAGCCATAAAGGACAGAAGAAAACGTAACCTGGCCACAAACAGCAGAGCCGGCTTCAGACTCAGTGAAGAGAGGCTTCTGTGGGAGGGCATCACCGTGCAGTAACACAGTGGCCATCGCTAACCGACACGGAGCAGTCTGATTGGGTTGTTTCTGCTGCTAAACTAATGCAAAAACATTCCTTGATAAAAATTTAAAAGGCCTTTTCTCCTCCCCAGGGCCAGTTCTGTGACCACTGTAATTCCGAGGACCCCAGGAAGGCACATCCAGCCATCCATGCGATCGACGGATCCGAACGGTGGTGGCAAAGCCCGCCTCTCTCCTCTGGCACCCAGTACAACCAAGTCAACCTCACCCTGGATCTGGGTCAGGTGAGCGTTGCTTTTGGTTGGAACGAGGATATTGGTTTGGATCTCTGTTTCTGTGATTTCTAACAGACAAAAATAAACTTTAGTTTTAATCCACTGATTGTCTCCAATCCGTGACATGGATCTTTGCTCCCTGTAAGCCAGGCCAGCGTACGTCACAGTGCAGACCCTCAACCTTGTCTTGGCTCAGTTGGTAAAGTGCTTGCTGCGCAAACATGAGGGCCTAAGTTCCGTCCTCTAGAATCTACATAGAAAGCCAGGCGTGGTGGCACGCTGTAACCCCAGTGCTGTGGAGTGGAGACAGGGGATCCCTGCGTTTGCTGGCCAGCCTGCCTGCTCAGCCAGCTCCAGGCCCAGTGAGAAACACGGTCTCAAAAACTAAGATGGAGAATGTGAGGAACAAACCCAGGGCTGACCTCTGGCCTCCGCACACAAGAGCACATATGTGTATATACACGTCCTCACACATATACCTACATGTATACACATACGCGAACACACACAAATCTATAGTTGTGATAGTTGCATTATAAAAATGATCTCTATTGTTATTTTAATTGTGGCATAATGCAAATATAAAATGTACCGTGTTCACCATCTTACGTGTTCAGTGGCATTTGATAGATTGACCCTGTTGTGTGAACACCACCACCACCTTCCGGAGTCTTCATCTCCTTACCATTAAGGCGGAAACCACACCGAGTCAGCTCCAGTCCCTTGTCTTCCTCACTCTGGGCAAGCATTGTGCTATTATCTGGAGACCAATGGCTCTAGGAATGTCATGAAAGCGAATCATACATTCATTTTTTATGAATAACTTACATCCATTAACTTAAGCTTTCAAGAGTCAGATACTTTGTACTATGTGTCAGTTTTTCCCCCTCTCCCAGGCTGAATGAATAGAATTCTGTGTATTTTTATCCACCTTTTATGTGTTCTCTTGGTGGACACTTGGCTTACTTTCAGTTTTGAGCTATTGTGAACAGCACCATCAAACATATGGGTGTGGTAGTTATATTTTTATTGCATTCATTTTCCTGGAAATCCTGATTCACAGAATACTGAATACCATAATTTCAGGCCTTATTTGGCCAACTGGTTACAGGGAGGCAAGCTTGAGGTCTATTCTGTGTAAGCTATGAAGGTCCCAAGATGGCTTCCTTTGGCACACATACATATGGTCAGCCCCCTTGCCCTTGGGAACAGGCGAGATTGTGACTGTTAGAGATGTGACCCCGCTGGATGATAAACATGAGGGGTTTTTATGAATGCATTTATGGCCCCATAAGCCAGTAGATTCAAATGGGGAGATTTTCTCTGATGAGAGGAGTTTCCAATGGGACTGCCCCTTCTGAAAGAAGACATTTGACTATGAGAGATTCTCTTACTAGCCAGGAAGGCAAAATCTGTCAGGTGGTGAACTTGTCCTGGAGACAGCCATGGGGCAAGGATTTGTCTCGCCGGAGCTGAGGGTGGCTTCCAGCCAACAGCCTACAAAGAGCAGATCCAGTTGACAACTTGATTGCACTTTTGATCTTGAGCAGAGAACTTGGCCTAGCCATGCTGACTCCTAACTGGTAGTTTGAGATAATAAACATGTTATTTCAAGGCACTAGACTTAAGGTACTTTACTTTGCCCAAGTAGAAAATGAATACAGTTTATTCTACAGTTTATTTTATTTTATTTTATTTTTTCAAGACAGGGTTTCTCTGTGCAATAGTCCTGGCTGTCCTGGAACTTGCTTTGTAGACCAGGCTAGCCTTGAACTCACAGAGATCTGCCTGCCTCTGCCTCTGGAGCACCACCACGCCTAGCTTATTCAATCTTTTAAAGGAGGGAGTTCACACTATTCCTTTCACACATATTTATTACACTCCAGCTGGCACTTGGGATATATCACAGATACTAAATAATACATAATAAACTCATGCAGTGTGCTTGGAGCTGAAATGAGTAACTGAGGCCTGAAAAAGCAGCACAGATTAAGGGCTTCATGAGAATCAGGGACAACTGAATTGCAGCTGGCAGCTTTTCTTTGGTGTTCAGAACAGAATTTACTGAGAATGCATGGCAGAAGCAGAGTCTTGAGGCGTATGGAGGACTTTGTCGTGTGTGTGTGTGTGTGTGTGTGTGTGTGTGCTTGTGTGTGTGTCCATCACCCAGACAAAGGGAAAAGCTCTACACAGCCCCTAAGGCAGAGCTTGTGTGAGAACATGAAAGCTGCATGGACAGAGGTGGCAGCAGGGCAGAGGCCGGGGAAGAGCAAGCATGCCCAAGCCTTAGTAATGGCACTGGCTTGAAAGCAAGACCAGGGTCACATATGTACCTTAAAGCCATTTTGGGGTGCTCTGTAGAGTTTATAAAAACTGGGTAGGAGACAGTTACCGTAATCCACGAGAAAGATGCTGTCAGTCGTGTGGCAGTGAGAGATGGGTATCAGCTATGCTTAGATGGCAGAGCTGCCATGATCTCATCATGGGTTGCAAGTGGAGTTAGATGGAGGATTCAGGGGATGCCCTGGACTTAGGAGCACCACTGTTGACTCAGATGTCCACTGGTAGACTGTGTATCTAGAGTTACTGTTTGATTGCTGTCTGGGCTAGGAGTAGATGTTGAATATGGATTTACTTAGTGTTGACTTCTTCCCTGAAGCTGCTTGAATCTGTTGGTTTGTGCTTTTCATTGGCTCTGGATATCTCAAGCCATTGTTTCATTGGGCAATTCTCAGCACTTTTCCTTCTGAGATTCTGATAACTAATGTTAGCTTTAAAAAGTGTGTGTGTGTGTGTGTGTGTGTGTGTGTGTGTGTGTGTGTGTGTGTGTGTGTTTACCACATGTATGCTGGTGTAGACCTCCTCCCACTCAGGAGCTGGAGTTACAGGCTGTTGTGAGCCACAGGACATGGGTGCTAGGAACTAAACGTGGGTCTCCTAGAAGAGCAGCAAGCTGCCCTAACCACTGAGCTGCCTCTAAAGCCCCCAAAGGCTCTATTTCTCGTTACTATTCCAGTTCTTTGACAGTGTGTTCATTTTTATTTTCCAGTTGATTTTTTTCTCTATTGTTTTTTGGATGAGGCAATTTTTATTGTTCTATCTTCAAGCCCACAGAGTATTCTGTATTTTGCCTCTGTTCCACTCTTAGGCCTTTGCCTCCTGGGTTTTCAGTCCCCCTTGGTACTTGTTCTTTGTTGTATGTTTTATTTATTCTTGGTGGTTTTATACCTGTTTCAGAGTATTTATGATCCCTTATTGGAACAGTTTATGACTACTGCCTTGAATTTCTCAGATTATTCTGCTATATGATTCATTGTCGTCTTTCCAAGTTACGATTCTTTCCTTGTGTGATGAGGACTTTCTGATATATTCTAGGTCTTTGGATAATTATGTTAAAAGACTACTCTAGGCTCTATTTAAATCTTGTTTAGCTGAGCATCTTAGCTCTGGGGTAGGTCTTGGTGTTCCAGTTGTCATTGGTTTTCAGAGCTCTAGCAGTGCTGCACCAGTTGGCGTCTCCTGCTTGGTGCCACTGTCTTGGGGAGCAGAGTGAGTTTCTTGTCACCCATTTAGTAAAGGGTCAAAGGCATTGGGCATTTTGGGGCACAGAGTTCTTTCTCCCAAACCATTGTCTGAGACTACTGGTAAGGAATCAAGCGCGTATAGACAGTATTCAATTACCAAAGTGAATGAAAATCAGAAAAGAACAGACCCAAGGGCCGAGTCCTGCCACTCACCAACACCGAGGAGCCAAAGTGAAGGGGAGGAATCAGACAGGAAGACTGGCCTGGGCCAACAGATGATGGGGGAAGTCAAACCCGAGAATGGGGTGTCCTAAAGACCAAGAAAGACTGAGACAAGGAGGATGATACCAGGTCAACAGTACGAGTCCAATAAAAAATAGCCAAAAGGTCTAAATCTAGTAGATACTCCGAAAAAGATATGCCAATGGTCAGAAAGTCCGCAAAAACAGTCTCAGCATCATTAGTCACCGGGGAAATTCAAATCAAAACATGATAAGGGGTAGGGGAGTTGGGGTGTCAACAGGAGAGATGGGGTGTTAGCAGGGGAGATGGGGTAGTGGTTAGGAACACGAACTGCTCCTCCAGAGCAGTTCTCAGCACCCGTGTCAAGCAGCTCACGACTGCCTGTAAGTCCAGCTTAGGGGATCTGCGGCTCTTTTCTAGCCTCCGTGGGCACCAGCGCTCACATGCACTTGCCTCCTCCCACATAATTAAAAATAAAGTAAATCTAAAAACCTAACTACCGCTGTAATAAGACATCACATTATCTTGACGTAGATGGCTATAATAAAAATGTTGATAGTAGCAATGTTAACGAGGCAAGAAAGCTTGAACCCAGACACTGTTGGTAGAAATACAAAATGGTGTGGCTGCTCTGGAAGCCTCACAAAGTTACACACAGTTACCACGTGACTCAGAGGTCTCAGCTGTAATTTGTGCCCAAGAGAAACGAGTGTGTGAGTCCACAGAAACCTTGCTCATCAGTTGTGACTGAACCACTGTTCATAAGAGCTAAAAGGTAGAAGCAGCTAGAAGCTCTACCAGCTGGTGAATGAGTGAGCCAGATGCAACATGTCACAAAGTAGGCTATTATCCAACAATAAAAGTTATGAAATCTCGATGAGAGCTACATAAGCAAATCCAGAAAACATCACAGTGTGTGAAGGAAGCCAACAAGAGGCCATGTGTCCTGTGCTCCAGCTTGTGTGAGAAGTCCAGATAGGCAGATCTAGAGAGCGAAGTTGTCTTAGCGCCCACCTGGGGCTGCGGCGTCTGGAGACTACTGCAGCATGAGCGCTAATAGGTCTAAAATAGGTGTGCCATGTATGAAGAAAAGCAGCATTTAGCAGCAGGCTTGTGTGTAGTCAGCAGCAAGAGTGAGAGGACCGGTTGCTGTTAGTGTGTGGATCGGTCCTGTCAACACTCACGTAAAGCACTAACATCTGTGACACGCTAATCAACACGCTGTTCTTGTGTGTGCACAGTACAGCTCACCCAAGAAATACTGCTAGAGATGCCTGAAGACGTATACTGTACCCTAAAATTGAAAGGTATCTTCATTCAGGTTGGGCCTAGTGTTATGATAGAAGGGCCTCCTTATTCTGTGTTGTGACGAGTGGGGTGAGGCCTCTCCTGACAGAATCTCACATTGGTTTACATGTGATTTAGTTCACAGATCATCATGGCTCCAAAAGCTGGAATATTGACTCAGTTGTGAATTAGCTTGCCAAAGAGCCAACCTGAAGCGTTTGCTCAAGTTCTATCATTAATAACCAAGATTCACCTATTATGTCATATGTTTGGGAAAGGTCTGATTGTGTAGCCCAGAGAGCCCTGACCTCATAATTCAACCTCCCAGAGCTAGGATTGCAGCCACATGCCAGTGCAAACCGTTATCATCGTGCCGTTTTCTTTTTGAGGCACTGGGAATTGAACTCGGCCTTATCCACACTGTGCAAATCTCCTACCATGGGCTCCCTGCCTACACTTTATTTATTTCACTTTTTACCTGAGGCTTTTTCTGTGATGAGGAATTTTAACCCATCAAGATGATTCTCAGCTAACATAACCATACTTGTACTTACAGCTTTTCTAAAGGCCATTTTTAAAAGACCTGCCTTTTAAAGCACCTCTTTGATGTACTAAAGAATCCCTAATTAAGGCACTTAAGTTAGGAAAACACCAACATAGCAACAAGTTAGAAGTTTGCTGGTGTCTGGCAGACATCGGTCATGGAGTGCATATTCACGAAGGCTGCGTGTGCACCTAACTTCCGGTTGCTCAGGGGCAGCTCTGTCCTGTGGGTGGGTATGTGGCCTACAGTCAGCCTGCCCTGGCCTGTGCTTCAGATCCTGCTCTCTTGCTGTGTGGCACTTTACAGCACACTGAGCTGCTCTTTACCTCAGTTTCCTCATTTGTAAACTGAGGCAAATGTACATACACCGCAGGACGGAAGAGATTTAATGAGTTAATGGCTTCATTCCCAGACCTCCTTAGGGTGGTGGTAACATTTATTTTTTTATCTAAAAAAAGAACACTCATTATTAAAAAGAATAGACTCAAACTACATATTGTACTGTAGAAAAATTCTCAGAAAAGCTTAAGATATGGAAAAGTAGCATAAATTATATCAAGCTAAACACATTTCCTTTCTCCTATATGTTGGAGCAATATGGTGTTTTAAGAAGTGTACGCTGTCATGTATGACTCCTATTTTATGCCCCAATGATACGACGTTTTCCTAGCCATGAAAATGCCATCAAGAGGCTGGATTTCACAATCTAAAAGTCATGTTAATACCTTAGCGATTGGGAGATAAAATGACCACTGGCTTGTCACCGCCAAATCGCCTTCTCTTAACTTCGTTGCGAAGTGTGACGGAGATGAGCTGAGGTCAGTTTGACAGCTTATGTTTCAGGCCGGGGCTGATTTCTGTGTCTCCTTCTGGACTAATTGGTGAGTCATTATTCCCCCACCACCGTGTGGGTATGTTTTTGTTCAAGCAATATTTTAAATTCTCTTGACAGTTTCGTATTATCATGTGTTCATAGAATATGTCTGATTTATATCCAACTCACTCTCCCTACTGATAGATGATTTTTTAAAATGTGTTTTGTTTGTTTTGTTTTGTTTTTTCTAAGTCAGTATCTGCAGGTCTGATTGTGAAGAGCAACTTTGCCCTTCCAAGCCGACACTTACTGGGCAGTTCTATATTGTGGTGTTTCCTGGGTTTCCACAAGTCCATCCCGTCATCATGAGTTTCAGGCTGTGTCTTATAGGAAGCTTTGTGTTGTCTGGCCAGCTACAGTCAGTTTGTTTTAAAGTTTAAAGTGAAATGTGGTATCGGGCTACAGCAAGCAGAGTCTTGGGGGCTCAGGGACATTTGCTTCTTCTGGACGCCCTAGTGGGCGTGTCCGTGAGAGATAAGAAGGTAGACTCTTGGGCTTCTACACGTGTGCTTCCTCCATGAACTCCTGACACTCACGTGCCTGTCCCCTCCCCTAGGCTGGGGTCTAAGGAAATATGTAGAATACATGTAGTGTTGGTCCTATGCGCACCTGAAATAAGGGGGGCTTGGATGTTGTCAACAATTGGCTCTTTGTTGGGATAGAGAGAGTGTCTAGGAACCACAGGAAGCAAGATGTACTTGTTTCTGGAAATTCACCTGAAGAAGAGATTTAAAGCATTTCTGTACCTGTTAGTACTAAAACTACTGTCTTAGGGTTTCCATTACTGTGAAGAGACACCATGACCAAGGCAACTCTTATAAGGACAAGATTTAGTTGGGGCTGGCTTACAGGTTCAGAGGTTCAATCCATTATCATCAAGGTGGGAGCATGGCAGCATCCAGGCAGGCATGGTGCAGGAGGAGCTGAGAGTTCTACATCTTTTTCCAGAGGAAGCCAGGAGCAGACCATTTTCAGGCAGCTGTGAGGAGAGTCTCAAAGCCCACTCCCACAGTGACACACTTCCTCCAACAAGGCCACACCTCCTAAAAGTGCCACTCCCTGGTCCAAGAATATTCAAACCACCACAACTATGAAGACAAAAAAGAAATATAAATAAAAATAATCCCTGTCCCAGGCCCTCAGAAGGACTGGTGAGTGGCTCAGAGGTTGGGAGTGTCAAGAGAAGGCAGTTTGGGCCCTGCTCTGAGAGGTGGCCTGGGGAGGGTACCTGCCTGCCTCCAGCAGTTCATGAATCGAGGAAACAGTTGAGACACCCCATTGGGTTTATGGATTAGAGGCTGCAATGCCAACTGTCTCGCTTCCCTCCTGACTGGCTTTTCCCTGTCCCATCTTGACAGTCTTATTTGATTCCTTTCTTCTTACCTCAGGGCTATTGCTATGGCTCCAAGAGCCTTTTAAGTACCTGGAAAACCAGACATTTAATGTCCAGCAGCATCATTCATCGCACTGGGTGGGAGTTGATGGGAAAAGCCCCGTTTCCTAGCTCTCCATGGACCGTTTCTGAGGGACATTCTATATAACTTAGAATATTCTTAAAATGGCAATATTCTACTTACGGCATAGGTCTTAGGGTTTTACTGCTGTGAACAGACACCATGACCAAGGCAACTCTTATAAGGACAATATTGAATTGGGGCTGGCTTACAGGTTCAGAGGTTCAATCCATTATCATCAAGGTGGGAACACGGCAACATCCAGGCAGGTATGGTGCAGGAGGAGCTGAGAGTTCTACATCTTTATCCAGAGGAAGCCAGGAGCAGACTGACTCCCATGTGGCTAGGAGGAGGGTCTCAAAGCCCACCCCCACAGTGACACACTTCCTCCAACAAGGCCACACCTCTTAAAGTGCCACTCCCTGGGCCAAGCATATTCAAACCACCACACAAGGCAATAAAGTACAGGACGACACCCAATGTCAGGCTTTGGTTTCTACATGTGCACACCCTCCCATAGGTTATCTAAGAAGCTAAGATTAAGAGGAGTCACACCCCCAGCTGAGGAGACTATTGACAGTTGCTAGATACTTGGAGATAAAGAGCATGCTTTTTTTTTTTTAAAAGAGTAAAGCACCTGGTAGGTTAACTGTGCTCCAAGTAGATGGCCCCATGCCCAAGAGTATGTGGGCAGCATTAATTAGACTTGGTTTTTAAAAAGAGGGCAGAAAGTTAGGCAGGCAGTGCAGGGAGGGTTGATTTTGGAAGAGTTGGTGGAAAACAGATGAAATGACCAAAATGCATTGTATAAAATTTTCAAAGAATTAAAAGTATTTTCCAAAAGAACAAAATAGTATCATAATTTCTAAGGAAAACTAGGTCCCAGGGAAAATATCCCCACTCCACACTTCTTCTGTTCTATGAGCATGGCAAACCACAAGGATCCAATGTGAATACAAGGTCCAACCAAGGGAGAGTGGATTAGCACGGACATACCATGGTCCTTAGATGAATGAATCCAAATCATTGTCACCCGCATGAGTCTGGAGTCAGTTGTTGGAGAAGGAAGCCTGGGATAACTTCTGAGTCTCTCTTCAACTTGAAGATTTGGGAAATGAAGTTGCATCAGATATTTTGGCAGCTGAGGTTAGTCAGAAGAAGCCCAAGCTGGACTCTGCATGGACGCAGCACCACCCTGAAGGCAGACGGCCTCTGTTTCCATCTCATCTTTCTGGTTCCTCATAAACTGTCCAGTCAGGACACCAGGGACTATGGCACCACTCCACTGTGCTCTTTTCTGGCCTAGCATCTTGTACAATGTTTAGCCTACAATAGATGCTCAATAAACATTTGCTGAGTTTGTGTTGAGTGAATGAAGGGTGACTCTGGTCCACTTATCACTTTCTCAGGGTGCAGAAACAGTAATAGGAAGCAGGTAGCTGTGAGCTGAATCTCTGGACAGGGGAGGGGAAGGCCTGCTTTAGCTCTGCAATTGGAGGATTGGTTCCACTTACGATGCTGGGTCTCTTTACAACATCTTTTAACAATTGTGTAGCCTTAACAAAATTAGAAAACATAGATTATACTTGGAACACCTTGCTGTTGATAAATATGCTATGAAATTGCCCACAGAGGGGGCATTTCTATCACAGAGATGAGCACATACTACCAATCTTGGCTTCTGAGGGCAGTGTCCCAGCACAGCTGTCAGTGCCTTCCATGTTCCTCTATTTTCCTGTCCTCAGCCCCGCTTGTAAATACTGTTATTCCATGGTCCTCAGAAATGGAGTGTAGGACCTCAGATGTCCTGGGCACGTAGTACACTCTGGCGCCTTCCTCCCAGGCTGAGGAGGCTTGGGCTGTTTATGTACCTGAGAATGATTTGAATCCAGCTGTCTCACCGTCTGAGTGCTAGGATTACAGGTGTGGCTGGGGGTGGAGTCCAGAGCTTTGTGCATGGTAAGCAAAGAGCTGCATCCTCAGCCATGGCTTGCTGCACGTGCTCCCTGGAGTCTGGCTTCTCTCTGAGGTGCTGTGCTATCTTGAGTTGACTCTTGATAACTTCACAGTGAGTTCACCAGTCTCTTAACTGATCTCCAGCTGCTTCTTCCCTCAGCTCACCTGATTTTGCAGTTGGCTCAAGGTCAGAATCCCAAATGGTGAGATGAGAACTCAGCCATCTTTCAAGAGTCTACCTACCAGATTCTCATGGCCTCCAGGGAGAAGTAGAGCCAGAACTCACCCGTCAGGCACACCTTGATTGGCATCTTCTAGTCACTTTCCCATGTTTTCAGAAGAAAGGGTAATTTTCTGCCAAGACTTAGGAGCCCTTCAGAGTCCAGATGCTTCCCAACTCCTCCTGTTCCCGACTCTTTTCCTGTTCCTTCTTCCCCCATTTTCCTCTCCTTCCTTCCTCCTTCTATTTTACTTTTTTTTTTTTTTTGCTTAGCTCTGCAATCCTCCTGCCTCAGCCTCCCAAGTGCTGGATATAAGCCGCAATGCCTTATTGGTGGCGCCTTTTCCTACATATTCTATGCCACTTTGGTAGAGGCTTAATGGTCCTGGAAGCATCCTGTGCTGCTTTGTGCCCCTGAGCCATTTTCTGGTATAATTCCCAGTCCTCAGGATACCTTCCCACCCTGCTTGGTCTGGCAGCCATCTTCCCGAGGTAACCCAAACGTTGCCCACAGTCCCTGGCTGCCAGCTGCCTTCCACTTAGTACTCTGAGCTTAAGCTGTACAAGCGACATTCTTTTTAAATTCATAGGTTTGGAAAGCCTAGGGTCATGCCATCTCTCAACAAATGTTGATTTTCATGCAACTATAAATTTCAACACTTCTTTACCTATTTTCTATTTTTTGACATGTCTTTCCATAGTCACAGCTTGCTTGATTTGGGTTTTTTATTGCTGTGAGTAGACGCCATGACCACAGCAACTCTTATAAAGAAAACATTTAACTGGGCCTGGCTTACAGGTTCAGAGGTTCAGTTTATCATCATGGCGGCATGTAGGTAGATGTAGAGCTGGAGAAGGAGCTGAGAGTTCTACATCTGAAGGCAGCTGAAGGGACTGTGAGCCACACTGGATGTGACTTGAGCATATGATACCTCAAAGTCTGTCCCCATAGTGACACACTTCCTCCAACAAGGCCACATCTCCAACAAAGCCACACCTCTTAATAGTGTCACTCCCTATGGGCCAAGCAAATAAACACAGTCTATGGGACCATTCCTCTTCAAACCACCACAATCTCTAAAACATTTTTACTTTACTTTCCTATAACTTGTCCTACAAAAATAACAGGTACAACAAAAAATGAACAAAGTATGTTTTCTGTTCAAACACACAGGGACTGTGAGCAGGTAGCATGTGCCTCAGAAACATGGGCAGGGATAAAGGCTGGGCTAGGAAGAGAAGGAGGAGGAGGAGGGGAGGAGGAAGAGGAGGTGGAAGAGGAGGAGGAGGTGGAAGAGGAGGAGGAGGTGGAAGAGGAGGAGGAGGTGGAAGAGGAGGAGGAGGTGGAAGAGGAGGAGGTGGAGGAGGAAGAGGAGGAAGAGGAGGAAGAGGAGGAGGAGGAGGTGGAGGAGGAAGAGGTGAAAGAGGAAGAGGAGGAGGAGGAGGAAGAGGAGGAAGAGGAAGAGGAGGAAGAGGAAGAGGAGGAAGAGGAAGAGGAGGAGGAGGTGACAGCAGCTGTGGCAGCAGCAATGCTATGGAATGAAACACTTCCTTCTGAAGCCAGGCAGTGGTGGCGCACGCCTTTAATCCCAGCACTTGGGAGGCAGAGGCAGGTGGATTTCTGAGTTCGAGGCCAGCCTGGTCTACAGAGTGATTTCCAGGACAGCCAGGGCTATACAGAGAAACCCTGTCTCGAAAAAACAAACAAACAAACAAAAAACAAAACAAAACAACAACAACAACAAAAAAGAAACACTTCCTTCTGGAATTTTCTGTCCCACAAAGAGACATTAAAGTGATAAAGTGGTCAGCAGGGGCCGCTGTGATCTCCTTGGTGACCAGAAGGTCCTAGCTCACCCACAGTTAGAACTCTGGCATTTGGTTCCCTTCAAGGACACGACCATTGTGAAGTCAGTAGGATTTTTCTGCTCAGGAGGGTGAAAGCTAGGGTGTGGTAGCACACGGGGAAGCTTGCAGTCGAGGGCGTGGCACCAAGAAGGAAGGCCCTGGCTGCTGAGTCAGCCCACATGTTGCAGTTCTTACAAGGCTGGGCAGCAATGCCTAGGATCACAGTTCGTGCAGAGAGGAGAAAGCCTAGCAGAAACTACATTCTCCGTGTCATTAAAAAGGTGAATCCTGTTGCTCTACGGTTGAGAAGATGAATGCAAGCAACTGGGGGGGTTGTCCAGGCAGGAAATGTAGGGGTTTTATTTTTGTCAAATAAAATCACTTCGTTCTAACTAACTCATAAGTAAAAATATCACACAGCAGACTTAAGGAAGCCACTAAAAACACTTGCCCAGTAGCAAATCTCATTGAATTTCCACACAGAATGGCCACACTGAAGCCTAGAGCTCTGATAAACAGATTTTACACTTTACTATTAGTTACATTCTTATTCAGATTTTTACCATGGCAACAGAAAAAAAAGCAGCAATGCAATCCAAACTAGCAAAAGAAACAGTTCTGTACTCCCCTTCTCGGCCCATAGGACCCTTGGCCTGCAATCGAAACTAGCAAAAACAGTTCTGTGTTGCCTTTCATGGACCATATGACCTTTGGCCTGCTCCCGTCCTTTCTGCAGGGTGGCCTTGCCCCCCCCCTAGGAAGGAGTTGTCACCTTTCCTCCTCCCCTCCCCACCTCCCTTCCCCTACTGACTCTCCTCTTTAAACATATTTTAAATTATATTTTATGTGTCTGTGTGTGGGCACGTGTGGCAGGCAGAAAACAACCGTGGGTCAGTCCTGTCCTTCTACCACACGGATCTTGGTGACCAAATTCAGCTCATTAGGATTGGAGCCAAGTTGCCCTTAGCGCTGAGTCGTCTAGCTAGCTCGCCTTTCCTCCTTTTGAGCTGGGGTCATACCTAGGCTGGCCTAGAACTCACAGTGTAGCTCTTTGTCTCAGTGCTGGGATTAGAAAAGGAAAGTTACCCTGGTTTCAGGGGGAGCCCAGTCTCTGGTGCTAAGGACGGTGGGTGTGTGGGAGTGGTCAGGCCTGCAGGCTGCCGGAGGCATGGAGCTGGTGCTGGCTGGGGTCAGGCTGCCTAGGGGGCTAGTCCCGGTGAGTAGGGAGGGCTCACTGCCTCTGTTTAGAGTCCTGTGTGTGAGTTCGAGTGTTCTTTGAGCATTGTAAACCACCGGGCAACATGGGTTAGAAGATTATCTCCTCCAAATGAGCAGAATGTCTACAAACACAATCCATTCCACAGGTCTGGGGCTTCAGTGCAGATGATGTCTTCCCAAGCATTTCTCCTTTACAAGGCGTATCATTCTCGGCACAGAGTGACTGCTTCTAGGGATTTTACCTGCAGAAATTAATGAGATAAATACTAAAGTGTTTGACGTAGGACATTTCCTCAAGCATTGTTTATAATAGTAAAAAGTGGAGACAATTTCAATGGCCATTCACACACTGTTCAAGTGATGCCATAGAGTTAGAGCGAGCTGCTGAGCATATACATGTGGTATTGTGAAGAAAAAGAATGTATATTATATGTCATATGTATGAAAGGCATACATTTACTGTGTTATATATATGCATAAAATATATGTATATATAATATATTTAATATAAGATTTCATATTGTTGTGAAAATAATCTCTACATAAACCAGAACAAAGTTGCCAGAGGAAAGCTCTTGACATGCTAATGGTGCTTCTCTCAGAAAGGTGTTATTATCTGGGATTTTTACTTTTCTCTCAGACTCTCACTTGGATCTCAGACTTGCTTTCTGACTAAGCACACAGGGCCTCGGTCAGTGTCTTCACCTGAAGTCTGGGGATGAGCTAGAACAGACTGCTGAGGTTGTTGTGGGGGATTCATGAGTTACCACAGGGAGAGCTTAGTCTGTGCTCCACGCCGTAGCTGCACATCCTTCCAGAGGCATCTATTGTTTCCAGAGGAAAGGAAACAATAAAGTTAGCTTCCTTTTGAGGAAAAGGAAACGTCCAGGGCCTGGGGAGATAGCTCATAGAGTACAGTGCGTGCCTTTAAGTATGAGGAGCTGAGTTCAGATCCTCAGAACCCATGTAAAACCCAGGCACAGCCCAGCATGCCTGCAGGCCTAGTGCTGAGAAATGGAAGGCTCTGAAAGCTTGCAGGCCGGCTAGCCTGATCTACTGGGCAAGACTCTTGGCCAGAGAGAAATGTCTGAAACAAAAGGTGGGAGGCACCTAGGGACTGACACCCAAGTTAACCTTTGACCTCCATGTGCACACTGTGCATATACACACCACACCCGTAGGTGCATTCATCCATGTGCATGCCCTTGCATTCACATACACACACACACACACACACACACACACACACACGGAACAATGGTTTTCCTGGTAGGCTTGAAGGGACATATGGAAAAGCCACCTTGGAGCTGTCCTGGTGTCCCCTCCAGAATGCCTTTCCTGATTTTTCATCCAGAATGAGCTTGGCCTTCTGAGATCTTTAAATGCCAACAAAGCCAAAAATATCTAGCAAATGGAAGTTAAGTTTCTTAAAGGAGCATTTTTATCCCTTAGCAAATCCTGAAAACTAGCTTGTATCTTTCCTCTGGAGAAACTTTCAAATCCACTTTGGCTTTAAAATCATGGCTGTTTTATTACTATTCATGGCAAGAGCGTATAAGAGAATACGCATATATAAGTACCTAAGGGAAAGGTGAAATTCAAGAACTCTTCGTGGTGTCAGGACAGGAGTTGAGCCCTGGTGTCCCCTCTCCCAGCTGTGTTCCGTGGGCCCCTCCCTCACTGGCAGAGCCTTTGCTCCTGTCTCCAGGTGACCTCCAGGTGACCTCCAGGGCATCATTTTGTGCCACTCGACCTTCTTTCTTTGGCTCTCCCCTTGATGGTGCCTCTTCTCGCCCTATTTCTACATCTGTCCTTCTCTCTGGCTTCCCACTTCCCATTCTCCGATCGCATTTTCCTCTTCCAAGAAAAACCCTGTTTTTTTTTTTTTTAATTTAGTGCAAGTATCCATTTATTTCCTGGGCTCCCAGGTCACCAGGGTGTTCTCGGCTCCACCTCTCCCTCTGACTGAAGAGTGAGCTCCTAAGCTACTACTGCTGCAAACGCCCCAGCCTTTGGGAGTTCCAGAGTGTCCCATGTGCCACACCTGTGCCGCTTGTCAAGCTCTGAGCTATGAGGTGGTGCAGCTCCTTGGTTGACCTGCAGCAGCATAATGTAGCCAGCTCTCACAGTCCTCCAAGCTAAGCAGGCTCACACCATCCTCTCACCAACTGCTACTACCATGTATGTCTCAGGAGTTCCCAGAGACATGGATGGAGAAGGCAAGAGGAGCCAGAGCTGAGGGACTCCCTGCTTGGTTGGTTCAGGGTCTATCTAAATGATCAAACCCAGGAGGGTTTGGGCAGCTGAAATCCAGACTGTGGCTCTAGCAAAGGGTGTGCGCTAGGCAGAGTATCAGGGACAATGAGCAGAGGAGTGGAGGTTTGCATATTGCTTGTGCGTGTTCTTTCTGAAGACTGGCTCTGTAATGCCCAGCACAGTTTTATAAACACTGCATACACAGCTGTTTTGTTTGTACACACTCAGTAAAGAGGCACTACTCCCCGAGCTTTGATAGATTTAATAATGGCTGATTGAATCTGCAGATGTGGAACCATGGATACAGAGAGCCAAGCACATTTGGAATAGGTTGGTCTGGCATCGAGCCTGGACTGTCCAGCTTACCCTTATTAGTTGGTCACTATGACAACAGCATAAGACACAGTTTCAACTTATTTCACTCCAAGGTAGCAAGTTCCCTTTCTTACAGTATTATCAGGCCCCTCTGCCTAGCTTCTGGGGTCCTGGTCCTCATGGGTCTACACAGAGTAATGAGGACAAGGTACTCTGACCATTTGTCCCACTTGCTCCCTCTGCTGGCTGTGGGTGCACCTTCTCAGTGCTTCACAAGCAAGGTCCTGACCACAGCTTTGTCCTGACCTCATCAGTACCTTCCAGCCAGGGTAGGGAATCCTGGGGTCTTCTCCACTCTGTTGTCTCCCTTTAACAAACTGGTCTGTTGATGTAATTGTAACGTGCATTTATTGTTACGCTTAGTCAGGTCTTCATGTAGAAATACTTCTTGTACAGCATGGAGTGTTTCTGAGTCGCCTTAAGCATGGTATCGAGCCTATATGGGAAGAGGAGAAGAGCAAACGGAGGCTGATGGCTCATTACATTGAACAAGCTGCAGAGAGAAAGTGACCTCGATCGCGTTGGCTAGACACTGCTGTGCCTTATTGGAGAATCTTTGGATGACACAGTGATGATGTGTGGAGCTATTGTCAATGTTTAAGAAGACACCATCTGAGCATTCTCACAGGAGACCGCATCACACAATCGAGATTGGGAGCTGGATGAGAGCCTCATCAAAGCAGAGTGGACTGCACTGAAGTTGATTGCATCTATATGATGCTAAGACATAAGAGAAGTCTCATTCGCCTTCGTCTTGTACTTCTGTGTTCATTCTCCTCCCCACCCCCAATTTTCGCTAGTGTGTCCACTATCCCAATCAAAGAATTACAGTATGTGTCACCCCAGAACCCGCAGATGTGTCCCTGGCCCGCTCTGTTACAGCTGGCTAGAATTTCCCTGACACATACATTTGCCTTCCCACAGTATTTGAAAAAGAACTTGCATTTCTATTACCTTAGCAGAAGATCTGGTTTTGTTCCACTCCACGCGTGCAGGAGCGGATTTTGCTGGTCTGAGAGTCTGAGTACAGCTTTCTAGGAACCTTCTGTTTCCTGTCACAGCGTTGTCCTTGCTGTCCTCTTGCTGATGGCTGCTAGATTTTAATTTACTTGCGTCCCTCCTCGATAACATTAGCGATTCTGATTTCAGTTTTTCAATTGTTTTGCTTTTGTTTTTTTCTCATGTAACATTGGTGAAGGATCCAGGAATATGACAGAAAGGTGGAATAAACATAAAATTTGTACATTCTTTGGTAATTTTTTTTGTTTTCTTTTTTTGCAACTACAAAGCTTTGCTATAACTTTATGTATTTTATTCAAATCAGTGATCTGTGTCTGTGTGATCCCTAAACATAATTGTGGACTATAAAAATGTAACAACATAATTACATTCCTAACTAGAATTAGTATGTCTGCTTTTGTATCTTTATGCTGTACTTTAATATTTTGTATTACTTAGGTTATTTTGCTTTGGTTGCAATGGCTCAAGTAGAAAAGCGGTCCCATCCATATTAAGACAGTGTACAAAACTGTAAATAAAATGTGTACAGTGAATTGTCTTTTAGACAGCTAGGTTTGCCCTTTTATTTCACCATCTCTAGAAGGAATCTGTACTTCGTATTGCAAGGCAGACTCTGTGTCTTCTCAGAGTGTCTTCCCCTGCACAGGCAGACTCTGTGTCTTCTCAGAGTGTCTTCCCCTGCACAGGCAGACTCTGTGTCTTCTCAGAGTGTCTTCCCGTGCACAGGCAGACTCTGTGTCTTCTGAGGGTGTCTTCCCATGCACAGGCAGACTCTGTGTCTTCTCAGAGTGTCTTCCCATGCACAGGCAGACTCTGTGTCTTCTGAGGGTGTATTCCCGTGCACAGGGAGTCTCTGTGTCTTCTCAGAGTGTCTTC
>CM052715.1:2532702-2578256 GCA_028551405.1 Uromys caudimaculatus
GATAGGTCTGCCTTTATATGTTAATTGATCTTTTTCCCTTACTGCTTTTAATATTCTTTCCTTGTTTTGTGCATTTGGTGTTTTGACTGTTATGTGACGGGAGGAATTTCTTTTCTGGTCCAATCTATTTGGAGTTCTGTAAGCTTCTTGTATATTTATGTTCATCTCTTTCTTTAGGTTAGGGAAGTTTTCTTCTATAATTTTGTTGAAGATACTTAATGGCCCTTTAAGTTGGAAATCTTCACTCTCTTCTATATCTATTATCCTTAGGTTCTGTCTTCTCACTGTGTCCTGGATTTCCTGGATGTTTTGGGTTAGGAGCTTTTGTGTTTTGCATTTTTCTTTGACTGTTGTGTCAATGTTTTCTATGGTATCTTCTGTACTTGAGATTCTCTCTTCTATCTCTTGTATTCTGTTGTTGATTCTTGCATCTATGACTCCTGATCTATTTCCTAGGTTTTCTAACTCCAGGGTTGTCTCCCTTTGTGATTTCTTTATTGTTTCTATTTCCATTTTTAGATCTTGGATGGTTTTGTTCATTTCCTTCACCTGTTTGATTGTATTTCCTCTTTTAGGGCTTCTAGCTGTTTACCTGTGTTCTCTTGTATTTCTTTAAGGGAGTTATTTATTTCCTTCTTAAAGTCTTCTATCATCATCATGAGAAGTGATTTTAATCTGAGTCTTGCTTTTCTGGTGTATTGGGGTATCCAGGGCTCGCTGTGGTGGGAGAACTGGGTTCTGATGATGCCAAGTTGCCTTGGTTTCTGTTCCTTATGTTCTTGCCCTTACCTTTCACCATCTGGTTATCTCTGGTGTTAGCTGGTCTTGCTCTCTCTGACTGTGGCTTGTCCCTCCTGCAAGCCTCTGTTTCAGTACTCCTCTTTGAGAGGAATTTGGGTTTGGAGAGCTGTGATACAGGGTCAGCTCTGGGGTGCAGACAGAAACCAGAAGGATCCTGTCCCCAGCTGTTCCTTGGTTCCTGTGTCCTGATGGCTCTGTGAGGGTCCCTCTTGATCAAGGAGTTTGAACAGAAGTGGTGGCCTTCCTGTGCTCGAAGGTGTGTCGGCACTCCTGGGAGACCACCTCTCTCCTGGCACTGAGTATGGAGCCCTGTGTCACACAATCAGCTCCGCGGCCTCAGAAGGAAACTGGAAGGCCACTCCTCAGTCCCTGTGTCCTGGGGGTTCTGGGCAGGTCCCTCTGAACAGAGGTGTTGGCCTTACCCCTGCTCACAGGCTTGTCCACACTCCTGGGATGCTAGCTCTTTCCCTGCGCTATTTGGGTATGGAGCCCTCCCTTTTCTTTCTTGCCTTCAGTTCTATGGTTAATGATGTTTATGGCCATGCCTGGCTCTTACATGGGTACTGATGATAGACATAAAGTTAGCTCTCACTGCACCTTGAGCTCACTGACTGACTGACTGACCAGAGAACTCCAGGATCCTTCTGTCTCTGCCACGCCTCCATGCAGCTCTAGGGCCATTGATCTGCACACACATGTATGACTCTTACACGGGTATTGGGACTCTGAATTTAGGTCCTCATCTTTGTGCAGTAGGCATTTACTGTCTGAGCTGTCTCCTCAGCTCCCCAGTATAAAATTTAGATGTACGGCTTCCATTTTCTTCTTTTTGTTTATTTTCTTCTAAGTTATTGGCAACCCAAGCCTTTCTAGTTGTTTTACTGAGATATGGTCTGTCTTCAAAGCTGGCTGGTCTCAAATCTTCATTGCTCCTCCTGCCTTTGCCTGCAGAGTGATGGATTTGCAGGTGTGTGCCACAGTGCCCAGTTCCCCATTTCTTCAGCTTTATTTTGTGTGTGTGCTGGTAAGTGGGAACTGAACTCAGAGCATGACAGACAAGCACGCTGTCACTGAGCTGCATATCCACTCTAAGTCCCATGTTTTTCTTTTTTACTGGTACAGGATTGTTCTTTAATCAGAACACCTGAAGGATACTTGTCTCTCCTCTGGAGTGGAGACTTCGGGTATGTGTATAGGAGACTAAGTCCCAATATTTATACTAAGTTTTGGTTTAGGATTTTGATTTCTTAGGCTTTTGTGATGTTTTTCAAAAAATTGAAACTGACACATAAAATACACACATTTACAGAGTTGTGTATATTCATATATATGTGCACGAATACACTACACCATATTTAAGTTGGGATACATATATCTATCTTCTCAAACATCATTTCTTTATGAACAACATTTGAACTGTGTCTTCCTTGTCTATGGTCACTTTAATGTGGACTAGTCTACTAGACTTACTTATTTCTAACTACAAGTTAGTTCCTATTGAATCGTTATCCAACCAGGAGGTTATAGAATCTGACTTCTCTCTTCGAGCTTGTGCCCAAATGTTGTCCTCCTGCTAATTCAAATCTTCATTGCTTAGAAGGAGTGCAGGGAACCTTGGGTGGGTTTTCTCTTCTGGGCAGGTTGGCATGTGGAATGAAAGGTAGAGCACCCACCCTCCCAGGTAGAAGAGGATTTGTGAGAGGTTTTATCAAAACACCCAGAAAGCCCCTGGTGGCCTGTCTTCATCAGCAGTACACTGGGGTCCTCTCAGAAAGAGATGCTAGGGTTGGAGGTCACTTACCACTTCTTGGATCCTGTCTGGACAGTTTCTGGAATGATCTACCTTACCTCCTTCCAAGTAATCTGTTTCTTCTGGGAGCCAGTAAGAAGCTGAGAGTGCACGTCGTTAGACCTGGACCAAACATGCCTTTCTGACGAGAGAAAGACCAGACCGGAGAATGTTCCAGAATATCTGAAAGGCCACTGTTAGGAAAAACCAAAAAATGGCAGCAGGGTTGGGGTTGGAGTTGGGGTGGGGGTTCTTTAGATATTTTATCCCTGCAGCAAAAATGACGTTTGAATAGTCCTGAACACGATATGTTTATGAAAACATCCATGTTTTGGGGAGTTACACGCTGAAGTATTTAGCAGCAAGTGTCATGAAATCTGTTACTTTCAAAGAAAGTGTACGTGCATGTGTGTGCATGTGTGTGCATGTGTGTGCATGTGTGTACATGTGTGTGCATGTGTGTGCATGTGTGTACATGTGTGTGCATGTGTGTGCATGTGTGTGCATGTGTGTGCATGTGTGTACATGTGTGTACATGTGTGTGCATGTGTGTGCATGTGTGTGCATGTGTGTACATGTGTGAAACAGGAACAACTGATGAGCCTAAGTGAAAGATGGATGGGCAGCCATCACACCAGCTTTGAGATCTTCTGTAGGTTTGCAGATTATTCAAAGTAAAGCATCAGGGAAAGTTGTTATTAAAATGCTTCTTTATGGAGCAATATATTCACTCATTAAATTCACTTATTAAATCAATATATTTACTCATTAAATAAGTACCCAAGTCTGATGCTCTTGATGTCCACTCTGTAGCTGTTTGCCTGCTAGTGTCTGCCTCCTGAGCCCAGCAGCAGTAACATAGGTCTTGTTTTAACTGGTTCATACAGGCGCTCATTCATATATCCATGTATTATCCTGTTCATGGCAAATTCTATTCATTCATAGCAAATGTTCAGTCCCGGAAGGCCCTGAATTGAATAAGCGACCAACTTAGGCAAGCTGTAATTTCAGTGGTTGAGAGCGACAAGGATCGGCCTCTAACTTATCTCGCCCACTCACCTTGAAATCCTTCTGAAGTTTCAAGGCCTTTAAAGTGTCTTATCTGCTTTATCAGAGCATTATTTAAAAGGCTTTCAGGGATCTCCCGAGGCAGACGGAGCCAAGCCAGCTTTAGTTTGTTACAAAAGCATTTGAGAGGCGATTACAAGTCTATAATTCTCCATTTCCCTTCCTCCTCTTATCTTTGCCTGATCAAATACCTACTTGACAATGTCCTTTGCTCCCCAGCTCTCGGCTCCTCTCTGCCTGCTGCTGGCTGTTTCTGTCACTGATTCTCAAGGCTGACTTGCGTGCTTTGAAGTATTTTCAGTGGTGGGAGATCAAGGTTAAGAGAGTAAGCTGTTTGACAGAAACAGCCAGTTAGAAGCTTGTGCTATGGTCAATCAGGAGAAAGCAGACCTCGCCTGCTGGCTTAGCATGCCTGAGCCAGGTTGTGAGCACCCAGAGACCACTCACTCCTGGGTAACGACACTTGCAAGTGCCTATGTCAGAGGGCATTTGCTGCTCAGCTGGAGCACTGTGTAAGAGGGGACGGCATGTTTCCACAGTGGTGGTGGTCGATGCACCAAACCATGCTAGTGGAAGGAGAGCTGAATGCAGCCTACCTGTCACCAGAACACATGCACATGTGCATTAAGAAAACTCAGAATCAGGTCCCCAAACAAAAACAGGAGGGACACTTTTTAAAGTGGAATATCCTGTCTGCTTGGTATTAAGTGGTGGTGGATAGACTGAGTATGTTTGTTAAGCTAGACACAGGTAATAGGTTCAAAGGACAAGCCAGTGGACACCCTATCTGCTTACTGAGATGTTTCTCTCCTCCCCCCCCCCCCCCCCCCAGTGTGTCTCATGTAGCTCAGGCTGGCTTCAAACTTCTTGTAGCCAAGGATGACCTTGAGCTTCTGGATCTTCTGCCTCCTGGTTTATGTGGCACCAGGGCTTGCGGTCATTGCTTCCTATACCTGAGTGCCATCCTTAGCTCTGACAGGATTTTCTGCAACTGCAGTGTTACAGAAGAATGAAGTATCACCTTGGAGCCAGGTGACGCTAAGCTCAGGAGGCAGTGGCTAACTGTAATCTATTACTATTTTGTAGCAACTGTCACTGTGAGAGTTTGGTGGGAGAGAGAAAGCATGCTTTGAAAGAGTCTTGTATTCAAAACACTTTGTTTATCATTTATCTTACTCTCATACCTAAATGCAGTTTGACTTTGACAGGACTGAAACAGCTGTATAAGCAGTTGAAAAGATTTATATTTGTTACAAACAGGAGTTCTTGAATTTCCCATAAACCCCTTCACCGTGCAATCATGGTGCGTATCTTTTGAAAACCTCTACTTCTACCTTTAGCTGTTGCTTTACGGTGTTCAGACCACCTTGTAATTCCCCTGAGCAATGGTAGACTGTGGGGTTGTACTCATAGCCCAGGTAAGTATTATTTACAAAACTGTAAGCACAAGGTTAAGGGGACTTAGGGCTTTCAGTTACTGCTGTGACAATCTTTCTTCCCTCAGAGAGACAGTAAAAGGGCTTCTTACCATGAAAGGTAGACTATAAGGGAGCAGTGTCTCTCAGAGTCAGGCAAGAGCCTGTGGGGTGTCCATGAGTACTGCTCCTTTCGGGAGGTCCATAAACCTTGAGGACCTCAATTTGACCATCGAAGATCTAACTGGGGTAAGATCTTTTTCAAATATTTCGCCCAAACCAAGACATGTCACTAGAGATTGAATGCAGAGACAGATACAAAAACCCATTTGTTTTCAATCTGTCAGTGAAAGGGATTTGCAGAAACAGAGCACTGCCAATGTTCTTGTTAGAAAAGATAGTTTCTTCTCTAACATTTATAGCATTTATCTTCAGTACCACTCTAGGGACAGACCTGATGGGGCCCGGGAGGGAATGAAGAAGACAGAAAAGCTGAGGTGGAGCAGGCCAGCTCCTCAGGTGGAGAAACCGCAGTACCCCGGGAGCTCAGCATGCTTATCGTGTGGAGGTGGACAGAGAGGTGCGGTCACTGCATACAGGGTGGTGGGGCTTATGCTAGACAGCTGGACCCAGGAGGCAGGTGTGGCTAATCGAGGTAGGAGCAGTATCTGTAGGGGAGGTTTTCAAGCCCTAAACACTCCGGGGAAGAAAGCTATGGTGGGCCTTTCTGCACACTCTCCATACCCACACTTGGGTCCCAGATAAAGGCTTTGCCATTTCTCTCTGAGCCTCCAGGGAGGGGTGTGAGTGACCGGGTAGGGGTGGGAGGCTTTGCTCTCTTCCCATGGGCCTGAGGCTTTGTCCTCACGGTGGCCAGCACATGTCCACTCAGGACCTCACTCACTCAGGGCTTCCTACAGAGTGGGGTTCCTACTTTAAATGAATAATCATATATATGCCTTAAATTTCTCAACTTTCATTGTTAATATGGTATATGTCTACATATGAATCAACAAAAGATTTTGGGGGCCATCTATAATTTTTTAAAGTATAAAGGAATTTGGAGATCAAAAAATGAACACATTTTGTATAAATGTTTGGGGTTCTAATTTAGAGTTTGAAATATTAATATTAGATAATATTTCTCAGACTTGAACTCATACACATATACACAGACACAAATGCACATACAACTTCTACTATTCTATGTGGAAAATGATTAAAACTCTTATGGTTGTTGTTGTTGTTATTACCAGTATTTTAGTCCCAGCGATAGAGCCAAGGCCTTGCATGTGTTCTGATATTAAGTTACACCCCAAGCCTTCTCTCTTAGTATGTTTTTCCAAGAAAGAGGACCCCACAGGGTTTGGGTCTTCTCCGCTCCCTGAGCAGATGAGTTCACTGTTCTCCTGGTTGCAGTGGACAGCTAATGATAGTGGGGCACCCTGCTCAGCAAGCCACTAGGGTCTGTCACCTGGATGCGGTGGGGCCAGGGGGTTGGGGCCAGGGGCTGTCTTGTTCCTTAGCACGATCATGAGGGTTTGTTTAAGCCTGTGCTCTGTTGTCCTCTGCATCCCTGGGGCTGGTCATAGCTGTTCCCCTCTGTCCTCTGTGTCCCCCAGGGATGCAAGTCCCTTGTGTAGAATGCTGCACTTGACCCAACTTATGTACACCCTTGCATATAATCTCCAGATGACTTCTAATATCTGATGGGAGTACTTGTTGCACACTGCACTGCCTAGGGACTACAGACAGGGGCAATGCGATAGGCTCTGCCCCAACATTTTTGATCCTTGGGTGAGATTTTGGAACTAGAATCACCAGTTTGGTGACCTGGCTGTAGAACTGTAGAACTCAAATTGCAAAGCAGATACTTTTTGAGGAAGGGGAGAGGGGAACAAACGACACCTTAGAGTTTCAGAATTTGAGGTGAAGAGAGCAGGGCCAGAGCCCAGCTTCATTTCTTTCTGTGTTTGTGTCATTCTGGTCATAGGCAAAGAATGAGAATAAATAAGAACGTTGGTCCTAGGTAGGCAGCCAGCAAACGAGGAGGGCAGTGTAGGTGGCACCGGGAAGGAGGGGCACCATCCCACAGAGCTGCTTAGGTCCTAGTCTGTAGCTCTGAGCTCTCCAATACCTGGAGCTTCAGGCCTGGCACTCCTAAGAGAAGCTCCGAGCTGCTCTGCTGGTTCTTGTTCCACAAAGGACTTAGCACGCCATTCTCAGTGCTTGTCACCAGGCTTCTGATATATAGACTAGATGAGGCCATTCAGACTGGTTGACAGTCAGGGATTATATATGGTTAAGATGGACCAGTGTGACCAGTGACCACATGTCCTTAGAGGAGAAGGGAAAAATGGTTGACTTTTAGAATAAAGAGCTGGAAAAGCTGCTCCTGGGCGAAGATGTCCCCAATGCAGGCAGAAACAGGGTCGCATCTTGTAGCCTTGGGAATCAAGGTCCTATGGAAATAGTCAAAACCGTGGGCAACGTGACTTTAATCTTTTCTTTTTTGGTGGTCCTGGGATTGAACCCAGGGCCTTTTGCATGCTAGGCAAGTGCTCTACCACTGAGCTATACTCTCAGTCCAGACAAACTGCATCTCTCTTGCTTTTTCAGCTCTTCCATGTGGCTTATATTTTAATCAAATTTGCGAACTCTCCCCGCCCTGATCTTTGGGTCCTGGAAAGATCTGTAGACTTTGGAAGCACCTACTCACCATGGCAGTATTTTGCTCGTAAGTAATCTTGTCTTCTGTGCTATGAGGGGCTTTGATTATCTGAAACTGTTTAAGATTATGGATTTAGTTTTCTAAAAAAGTGTCTCAGTGTGACTAGGTAGGGCTTGGGCCTCCTAAGTTGTTCTCAGAGCAGCCCAGTTTCTCAGTCATACATGTGCTGATTCTAAGGCTCCCACACGCAGAATGGAGGTTGCAACTATGTTTATAATAATTTTGCTCCAACTGGTGGGAGGTGCCTGGAAGTGAGCCGTGACTTATGTTCTTCTCCCATCCTTCTGAATCCTGGGCTCCATGTTACTTATTTTGAACCTGTTATCTTTGCTGTTGAAGTATGTAAGTGTCTCAGGACCACATGCTGAATCAAGGTGGGCAGAACTTTTGCTCATATGGTAAAGTTGTCTACTTGAGACATGGAGAGTTAATGACATATCGTCAACCATGGTTCCTGAGGGCACTTGAACTGAAACAGTAGGTTTTCTTTTTCATGAGTTAAAACTTTATCCTAAGCTTTATCTGGAAGGACAGGAATTCTTGGTTCTTCTCTTTCCATCTCTTAAGGAAACACAAGGCATCTGAAGTGGCCTAGGAGAAAGCCATGTGTTATTTAATAATGTTCAATTATTTCCTTCCTAGATTCTAGAGGAGATTGTGTAGAACAGTTCGGGCAAGAAGCAAACATGGCCATCACCCAGGACGACCAGGTGCTCTGTGTCACGGAGTATTCCCGTATCGTGCCTCTGGAAAATGGCGAGGTAAACAGCTTTCGGAGGCTGTAACACCAAAGACTCAAGAATGAGTTGAGTTGGAAGTTCTGTTTGGGGCCTGGGTTCTTCCCAGAAAATTAGGGTTTGGGATCCAAGGTCCACAGATCTCAGAATTCTGGTGACAGAAGGTGGGTGGGTCACTGGTAAGTGGGGTTGATCCTTCCCACCTCTTCACGCCCTGTTTCCAGTGAGACTGAGGAGATGGGGGTTACAGGGGTCAGGCAGCAGTGCTAAGCCCACATGGAGGTGGACAGAGTGGGGACAGTCAGGGTAGAACTCCATGGAAATGGTGAATATAGGAATATAAACAGACTTTCAAATCAACTCTCCTTAGGGGTGTGAGATCTTACTCAAGTAGCTCTGTCCAGTATGGTCCTGCTGGTGAGCATGTTTCCAAGCATCAAGGCTGGGATCTCATCAGCTTAGGCATGAAACCCTGAGCCTTTGTTCTTGTCCACATTTTCAACATCATGGAGATTAGATGTTCTTATCCTGTGAGGTGTGACCCCCTGGGGTCAAATGATCCTTTCACAGGGGCTGAATACCAGATAGTTCCACAATGCTTCCTAACAGTAGCAAAATTACAGTTATGAGGTAGCAACGAAATAATTGTATGGTTGGGGTCACCACAGCATGAGGAACTGTACAAAGGGCCGCCGCCGCAGGAAGGCTGAGGACCACTGCTCTATTGATTATGTCAGTCTTGTTTCCTTGATGCGACAGAATCATCTCACTATGTTTATAGACATAACAATAGTTCTCCAAAGTTTCATAGTCCCCCTCCATAGCCACCTGATAGAACTGGGGTTTAAGGGAGAAACGTCTCCACAGAGAAGGGGTTTAAATGCAGAACCAAGAACTAACTTTTCTGGCTTATAAGCTAGATGCTAGACCGCCTCAGCACATCCAGAGGCTCCTTTCAGAACCAGGTGCTTTGGGGGCATATGTTACTTTTAGTGTTTTGTTGCTACATTTTGAGCAAAAGACTTTCTTTTGTTGTGTTCTCTCTCTCTCTCTCTCTCTCTCTCTCTCTCTCTCTCTCTCTCTCTCTCTCTCTCATTCTTTCTTTCTTCGTCTTTTTAGATTGTTGTATCCTTGATAAATGGTCGTCCAGGTGCAAAAAATTTTGCTTTCTCTGACACCCTGAGGGAGTTTACTGAGGCAACAAACATCCGCTTGCGGTTTCTGCGAACCAACACTCTCCTCGGGCATCTTATTTCCAAGGCAGAGCGAGACCCCACCGTCACGCGTCGGGTGAGTCCTAAGCACCTAATCCGCTGCCTTAATTTTGTTGCTTGTTTTGCTTATCAAATAAGTTAAATTCTTCCTTTCCCAGCCAGTGATACTTAGGCAGAGGGGCGGGTCCTGTCTAAAATAGAGCTATTTGCAGAAAAATCAACCAGGCCTGGTGGTGTAGGCCTATAATCCCAGTTGCCAGAGAAGTGGATGCAGAAGGATTGCAGACAAGCCTGATTAGCCTACAAAATGAGTCTGTCTGAGGCCAGCCTGGGCCATGTAGCTGTTAATCTAGCTCTGTAGTAGAAGCCTGGGTTCAACCCAAAGAAAAGAAACCTTGTTATATCCAATAAATGGTAATAGTGAGTCTGGAACTGCTGTGCATGGACTGATTCTTGCTGTTATCGACGGCCTCCAAATGTCAGAGGATTAAGAAAAATCAAGGCTTGTTTCTTGCTCATGTCGCTACCTAGTATTCATCGCCAGGTGAGATCATGCCCATGTAGTCACTTAGGGTACCAGACCCCTTGTTTCTCCAAGGGCCTGAGAGTTCTCCTTTGGATTCCCTGCACCAGTGCAGCAGATGAGAGAGAAAAAGAAGAAACTCACATGCTCCAAGCTATCTAGGTCACTTCTATAAAGAGGATCTGGTCCTAGTGTAGCCCCTCCTTGGGGAAAGAGGCTGAGCAACGTGATCTAGTGGAGAACACGTGACCGCGAACACTGGTACTCTTTACTCTGAGGGAGATCTACTGGAGCATCTCCCATCCTCAGTTAGAGTGGTATCATGGATTCTAGGGACAGAGGGAGCCAGTCAGGAGAGGTGCCCTGAGTTCACTCTTCTCCTGCAAGTGCTTTCTAATGGCCAAACCCAACAGGAAGATGGGGACAGAAAGCCTATGGCTGCTGCTGCTGATAGGGGTTATCCCAAGGGCAAGGGGCAAGGTCTACCTAGAAGGGTAACCAGAAAATGTCCACTGTACCTTCTAGAGTTTGGCATTTTAGTTAATAAGCGTGTAGTTAATAGGACAGAAGTTGGTGGGAGCCTGGGAGTGATTTGTTACAGTTTTGAACATGTTCAGAAAGATCTTGTCTGCAGGTGGCTCATCTGCATTTCCCTGCTCTTAGCTCTTTCTGAGCCCTTGGGCAGATGGGTTCAAAGGTGAGCACTTACAAGGATGAGCCATGTCCTCCTCCTCTTCCAATTATCTTTGTAGTACTGCAAGATTCGTGTGTGTGTGTGTGTGTGTGTGTGTGTGTGTGTGTGTGTGTGCCATGATGTGGCCTGTGTGTATGTGGTTGGTTTCTACAGGTGAATCTGATCCATTTTTTGGATATTTGGATCTAGACAAATATTTTTCAAAAAATATTTTAAAAAAATATTTTCTCCTTTTCTACACCCTGGAGGAGCAGTTTTCACAGAGTAGACACAAAATTAAGTTTTGGTAAATATGTATGCTTAATGTGTGAACACACTTCAGACATTTGCATCGTCTTATTTCAGAAATGTTCCTCCATACATTTAGAGCATATGATTGTTTTAATGGACAAATTCTGAAGGCCTTTTAAAAAAATTAAGATTGGTTGATGAATGCATTCATTCTGTAAGACAAGTTACAAGCATATGTGGTCCAATTTGTGTTCAGGTCAGCAAGGAGAAATGACATAAGAGCGTAGCAGGAAAAAGCCAAGCCCACCCTCCGCGGGTCAAAGGTTGGAAAGAGCACATCCGCGGTGTGGTTCCTGGAAGCTGATGCATTCTGTTTTCTGTCCTGCAGTATTATTACAGCATAAAGGACATCAGTGTTGGTGGGCGGTGTGTCTGCAACGGCCATGCGGAGGCGTGCAGTGCTGACAACCCTGAGAAGCAGTAAGTGCGGCCAGGCTCTCTTCACCTCGCTCTGAATAAGGCTAATTGTTTCTGTGGTTTTTACACCCTGTTAAAGACTCTAGGTTCTAGACCTTAGCAGGTATGTTTCAGAATCCACAACAAGGTGGGGTGTGTGTGTGTGTGTGTGTGTGTGTGTGTGTGTGTGTGTGTGTGTGTGTCAGCTCTTCCTTTCCTTCCACAGACTACCAGTGGGTCTGTGGCAGACATGACTAACCAATCATAGCACCCTATAGGTAATATGGAGTGCTCTACCAAATCCCCAACCATGCTGGACAGTACTAACAGTTTTTATCTACAGTTTGATTTTGCATATATATTTTTTTAATGTTAAAAAATTATTTTTTTATTTTATTTTTAATTTTCTTTTGTGCATGAGTGTTTTACCTGCATATATGCCCAGTGCCTGAGGAGGCCAGAAGAGGGTCTTGAATCCCCTGGGACTGGAGTTATAGATAGCAATGAGCCACCATGTGGATGCTAGGAACTTAACCCAAGTCCTCTAGAAGGGCAGCGTGCTGAGCCATTTCTCCAGCCCCTGATTTTGAATTTATTTAATTTAGGGCTTCTGCCATGCTTGATAGTTCCTACCTCAAGATGGGATTGGCACAGAAGGCGGAAATACACATTAGGGTTTGGCTTATCATGAGCACCCCCCACCCCCACTCCCCCCACAGAAAATCTTTCACGGTTGCCATTAAAGAGGTGTTGACTCAGTCGGATAGCCTTCAGCCTATTTAAATTCTGCGGATACAGAGGGGTTCGGTGGTGATAATCTGGTGCTCAATACTTGTGAAGTCTACATGTATGAACAGGAAGCCATCCTCCGCTTGAGGTGGCCTAGTGACGTGATGGACAATCAGTGGCACTGGTTCTAGGTAGAACCGTTTTAACCAAGGCGTTTGCCATCCTGACCCCACAGCATGGATAGCAATAGAGTTACACTTTTGATTCTGGGCTTTGGAGCAGTCAGATAAGCAGGAGTCTGCTCAGGCGCCTGTGTTGTTGTTGTAGCTGTTAGAACTACGAAAGACGGAGATGTTCATGAGAAGGCATCTCTCTTGACTAGGTCTGAAACATTTCTACAGTAGATGCAAGGCCGAATGCTACCTCACCTTTAGACTGAGAAGCAGTACCACAGTGGCTTGGGCCTGTCAGCACCAGTCAGACAGGTGCCAGGCTCCTTTCTGTGCTATGCTCAAAACTTCCCTGTGAATGCATTTGGACCTCATGTTCCTCAAGCAATGTCACTTAAATATTCTTTCTGGCCAATAGAAGCCAAGTATTTCATTGGTACTGAGCTGAGACTGCCTCTCTGTTGAGAGCCCATGTGGTCTTCCGTAGGAATAATAATATTGTGTACTGTGTAAAGATTATCCTTGTCTTATTCAGATGCTGATTTCTCTGCTCCCATATCTAGTTGCAATCCAGACATGGCATTGTAATGTTTATTTCAAGTATCTCCTGTTTTAAGATTGTGTAAACATCGATCCTTATTTATTCTCTGACTTGTCAATAAAGCTGATCAGCCAATAGCTGAGCAGAAGAGAGAATAGGGCTGGACTTCTGCCAGCCGGGGAAGAGGGACAGAGAGAGGAGAAAAGAGGATAGAGCCATAGGAAGGGGTTCCCGAGAAGACCCCATGGGAAAAAGCACCTGAAACAGAGAGAGAACTAGAACATAAATACCAAAATGCAAGTATCATGGGGATTAGAGATTTAGAATAGATTAATAACTGCTCAGCTATGCATTATAATCATATAATATAAAAATATGGTCTCTGTCTCAATTATTTGGGATTGGAGGAAATGCCACCCCTTTAAAATTACTTTCACAGTCTCCGCCATCCTGCTGTGCCAGTTAAGTCCATGTCAGTGCCTTTGCACACAGTGCAGTGGAAAGAAGAATGATGCCTTCTATTCAGAGTGTGACTCTCCGGTCATGCCAGTGTCCAGCTGCCTCTTACAGAAGGGTTGTAGGGGTCCCGAGAGGCCCAGCCAGCAGCCTGTTCCACAGGTTTTGAGTCTTCCTTCAAACACAGATTAGTGGTCTCTCAAGCACGGCATTCCATTCCAGTGCCAAGGGCTGAGATAGACGTGAGACTGTAATTTTTAACACCTTTGCCTCGAATCTCGGCTATGTGCTCTGCAGTAGAGCTGGGGCAGCCTGTGGAAGCCTAGCACTCAGAGAGCTTTCCGGTTGTTTCCCTGTCATCCCTGTGCTGCAAGATAGGCTGAGCGTCCAAAACCTTAGAAGGTCTTTATCCCAGGATTGCTCCAGGTTTCCGTGAAGAAGTGATGATCAATGCAACCCAGGAGACTTAGTACCTGCTTGCTCACTTATTTCTATTTCTTACTCATTTATATGTATTGTTTATTGGTAGGCTCTTTTCTGTAGCCCAGGCTAGCCTGAATCTTATATATCCTTCAGCCTCCCTGGTGGGGTGATTATAGGTGTGAGCCACCATGCCCGGTGTTGCTCAGTTATTGCAACATAATGTGGTCAAGGAGAAAGAACTGGCCCTCGAGGGTCAAATGTTGGTTCTCTGTTATCTCCACTTGACCTTTGGCAAGTGTGTTACTCTCTGGGCATCTTAGTTTCACCATCTGAGCAATGGAGATGACGGGGGAGGGGCTGACAGGATGTGTACAAATTGCTTTGCTCTGGTATTTGCTCAGTGACTGTGTTCCAGATGACCCAACAATTGTGTATGTGTCATATATCACAGAGGTTTGGGTTTTGATTGGGGATTGAACTCACAACCTTGTGCATGCTAGACTAGCAGGAACAACTGATCTGAATAAAGACTTTACACCAGCGCTGGGGATGTTGCTCAGCTGGTAGAGTATGCATGGAACAAGCACAAACATTCTGGGTTTGATCTCCAGGACCCAAAACCCAGGGCACCATAAACCAGGCGCCTGTAATCCCAGCACTTGGGAGGTAGAAACAGGAGGATTACAAATTCAAGGTCCCCCTCAGCTACAATAGTCAGTTCAAGGTCCGTCTGGGATAAATGAGAACCAATCTCCAGCAAAACGGAACGTCTAAATCAAATCAAGCCAAACTACTTTTCAAACTCAGGATGCTAAGGCAGGAGGATTGCTCTGAGTTTAATGCTATACCACCGCCACCACTGTCACCAAATACCACTACCAAACACTACCACCACCACCACCACCACCACCACTACCACCATCTCCACCACCACCACCATCACCACCACCACCACCATCACCACCACCACCATCACCACCGCCATCGCCACCACCACCGCTGCCGCCACCACCGCCGCCGTCGCCACCACCACCACCACCATCGCCGCCACCACCACCACCACCACCACCACCACCACCACCACCACCACCATCACCACCACCACTTTTTTCTGTTACCAAAATCTGCTTTGCCTTTATGCTCAGGTTCCGATGTGAATGCCAGCACCATACCTGTGGGGACACGTGTAATCGCTGCTGTGCAGGCTACAATCAGAGGCGCTGGCGGCCTGCTTCTCAGGAGCAGCACAATGAGTGTGAAGGTAGGTGCTGGTGTGAAGCCGACCGGGTCTGTGTTCGGAGGAGAGGAGCCTTCTCCTCTCTACCTAGGGACTGATGGCAGGTGTACCCTGGGTCACAAAGAGAACGGGATCGTGTCAGCTTCAGAGACTCAGTTCTGTTTGTTATAAGGTATCCCCCCTTTACCCTTCTTATATGTTTCAGACTTCCAGTGGATGCTAAGATCGGGGGCAGTGGAGACCCTGGGGTGTGCTATAAGCCTTCCTACACACACAGTTAGGAGAATGTTGAATTTATAGATCGGGCACAGTAAAAGATGAGCAGCAACTAATAATAAGCAGCGCTATGATGACAGCAGATTGTAGCAACTGGCCAGCACTGCCATGTTCGCACTTGAGAGCCTGTATTGGTGAACCAAGGGGTAACAAGAACCTAAGAAGCATTCCCATTGAGCGTGCAAGCTGTTTCATCATCATCAGGAGTCTAGATGACTCTTGGTCCGGGCGCAAAGCTTTGAAAGACAGGCTGCACCTGTGCTGTGCTGCCAACAGGACACATAGTTTGAAACACAAACCGTTTATTTCTGTGATTCTCTACTTACTATCTGTAGACTGCAGACAGCTCAGCTATGGAAAATGCAATCACTGATAAGAGGGAACTGGCACAAGGAAAATATCAGACTTAAGGGGAAAGTATTCTGAATTCAATTATAAGAAGAAAAAAGAATTATTAATAATATACAAGATACTTTCATATTTGGATAGGACTGAGTGTTTTAGCATGTAGGTAAATGCTCTACCTCTGAGCCTATACCAAGAAATCTTTTTTTAAAGATTTATTTATTTATTATATATAAGTACACTGTAGCTGTCTTCAGAAACACCAGAAGAGGGCATCGGATCCCATTACAGATGGTTGTGAGCCACCATGTGGTTGCTGGGAATAGATCTCAAGACCTCTGGAAGAGCAGTCAGTGCTCTTAACCGCTGAGCCATCTCTCCCCCTACCAAGAAATCTTAAGTGCCATGCAACTCCCCTTGCTGTTTCTTAGGATGTGGTATCAGACGGACTGCAGCTATCTTGAGATGAAAAGCTGGGAGAGTGATGGTTAAACCTGATGCATAGAAGGACACTGTCATGGATTACATCCTGTGGAAGGGGAGAGAGGCCAGACAAAATGTGGAATAACAGCAGAGGTGGAAAGTTTTAACAGGTGTAGCGGAATGTCAGGAAGTGGTGGTTTTGACAGACAAGCCCCAGGACATGCGCGTTAGTTACTTCTTGTATTACTGTGATACAACACCAACAAGAGCAGCCCAGGAAGGAAGGCCCCTCCGTACATCTTCACGTAGATAACTGAGTTCTGTCATGTCACCTTCTGAGGAGCATGCGTGTTCAGACCGTATCACTGAGCTGTTATGACCGTTTCAGTCCCATAGCTTAGTGGCTGCACTAGGCATGCTTTGACGAGTCAAGGTTAATTTTAGTCCTGATCTTTTTGACTGATGGTTTAGATATTTTGGCGTTCTTCCCCAATCACTGCGAATTCTTTGCTTTCACTCTTGGTGGCATTTAGTATCATTAGTAGGAGTGCAAGTCAATATAGTGAGGGTTGGTTGAGGGCCACTGTGTGCCTAGGACCAAGTTCTATCCCAACCAAAACACATACAAGCCCATCTCCATAGGATGTATAGTCAGTCAAATGCATTGTTACGTATCTGTAATTAGACATTAACCTAATTCCTATTTTTCACCATTATACATAGTCCTGAAAGTAAAAGTTTAGACCCTAGGCCGAGAGGGTCGAATCTGGGGTCCAAGACAGGCCTGGCTTCCAGCCCCTTGTTTATGAGCTCGTAGCTATGGATCGTCTTGTAGCCTCTCTCCACCTCAGCTTTCCCATCTGTGGTATGGGGATAGTGGCACCTATCTTAGAGAGCAGATTAAATACAACTCACACAAATATATTTCATGATAAAGAGCTGGACAACACTTTGTGGTAATCCCAGCCGTGGCAGTAGTCTGTGTACATGGCTGATTGATACTGGGGCCATCGTCATTATAATTATATATCTTTTAAAAAAGAGAAACCTTTCACTTACCATCAAACAGAAGAAGCTATAAAGTACATAATATTATATAATAGTCTTTGTGTAAAAAAAAAAATCCCTGTACTTCCTACAGTGTCCCCAGTGTTTCAGAATAGACTTTATTGTAGGCCACGAGCAGAGATCCTGTCTTGGAGTTCACTAAATGTTGCATTGCAGTTTGACCAAGAGTGCTTTGTTCCAGCCTGCAACTGCCACGGGCACGCTGTGGACTGTTACTATGACCCAGATGTGGAGCGCCAGCAGGAGAGCTTGGACAGCAAAGGCGTTTACACAGGTGGAGGGGTCTGCATCAACTGTCAGGTGAGACGTCTCTTAAAGTAGACATAAAGCCCATTTTCAAATAGATTCGGGTGGGCAAACTTGAAAGTACAAAAGCAACCCAACTTCTTAGTCCACTTGTGTAAGACTTTTTGTACACGATCCTAAAACAACTAGACTTTATATGGAGAACTTTAGCCTTAATCACTACTCAGATATATAAAATTGATTTGATATTAAACATGGACCTAAAGTAAAACTAGAGCTATAATGATTTAGAAAAAAGATACAGAATCCCTGTGAGATTCAGAAGGTGAGGAGATGATCTTCAGCTCATGGAAGGCTGTAATTATGGAAGATGAAATCAGATCTCACTAAAATTAAAAGCTTCTGCTCACCAAAGACACCAAAGAAAACAAGAGGCCAAGCGGCAGACAGGGAGAGAATATTCGCAAACGGTAAGTCTATCGGATGGTCACAATGGGTTACTAAAGACAGGTAGCCCCAATTGCGCACAATACTGAAACAGCTTCTTACAACGTAAGGATGTGAAGGGCCAATATACTGCCAGCCAAGGCTGCCCGGCTTCAGTCAGGAGGAAATGACAATCAAAACCACAGAGATGCATCTCCACCTCACACCCAGATGGCAGTTATTCAAAAGCTTGAGACGGGAAACAACTCTGCATATCATCCACTGTCCGTAGCAGCACAGCATGGTATTCCGCAGCTACGGCAAAGGCCCAGCAGCGTGTAAAATGTAGCGGCGTACCCCGTCCTGCACTGTGATAAACCCTACTCGCAATTATCTACAAGAAATAGAAATGCTTGTTTTCAAATCATTTAGAGCAGAAAATGTGGAAAGTGCTCGAGGTAGAAATAGTCTTGGTCATCAGTAGTAGGATGGAGACAAGACCTTGCTTGTTTGAGTAACAGAATACAAAGAGAACCTTGGATGGATGCTATGTTACAGCACTGAGACTACTACAAGCATGTGGCAATGGAAATCAGAGTCTACAAAAGGCTCAGGGTTTGTGGCAGCCATTGGCATGGAATTCTGGAATGAGTTAATAGTGAAAAGTCAGCACGTGATTGGTTCTTAGGAAGTGGTCAGCACGTGATTGGCTCTTATGAGGAGGTCAGCATGTGATTGGTTCTTAGGAGGTGGTCAGCACGTGATTGGCTCTTAGGAGGTGGTCAGCACGTGATTGGCTCTTAGGAGGTGGGGTGCTGACTGCGAAGGGACATGGGGATATTCTGAGGCCATGTGTTGTTCTATACTGAGTTAAGAACCTGAGTTTCTATCTATCTATCTATCTATCTATCTATCTATCTATCTATCTATCTATCTATCTATCTATCTATCTATCTACCTATCTATCTATCTATCTATCTATCTATTTATTTATTTATTTATTTATTACATCCCAGTTGCTGCACCCCTCCAGGGTCATAGACTTCCTCCCCCATACCCCTCCCCTTCTCTGAGAGGGTGGACCTCCTGGGTATCCCCCCAGAAATTGAGTTTCTTATTTGTGTGTATTTGTCTGAACTTGGTGAATGTATTAAGAGTTTTGTACGTGTCAAATATACTATGTAACTAAAGAACAAAAATTATAAGCATATGTTAAAGTCCAGTTATTTAAATCTATGGTTCAGTATTCAGTGCAAGGTGACTGGCACCTGAAGCGATAATCTATAGGTGGGGCTTGTATGGCTTTTCACTGTGAAGCTAGAAGTTTCTATAACAATACTAAGCAGAAAAGAGGAAGGAAAGGATCCAGAATGTCTTGCCCGAGCCAGCTCCTTCTTGACTTGTTCCTTGGGGTAACACTGATACCGATAGTGCATCGCAGAGAGAAGACTGCCACTTACCCAGGTTAGTGGGGTGCTGCTTAGAGATATTCTATGTCTGTCAACCAAAATGAAGTTGAACCTCCGCTCTGAAGATGGGGCTTTCCCAGTAAGTCTTAAGCTTGCTCTGAGTTGTTCACACACATGGCGGGTGGATAGTGTCGGTCTCCTATTCCGGAACCGTCTCTCTTGCGCATGCACAGCTTTTAAACATGAGACAGGATCGAGAATCAGAACTTATGGCTCTGCTCTGCTCTGCTCCAAATCCTACAACACACAGAAAAGATACTTAAAAAGCAAAGTGCACCCTGGTTGCAGAACCATTGTAAAATGACATGAGGAAGGACCGCTGTTTGAAGAGACCAGCAGTTCCAAGGGACTTGAGAAAGAAAGCAAACAGAAAACACACAGAACACATACCCAGCAGGGCACACGACCCTGAATGTGGGAGAGACATGCAGCCAGCCCCACGAGGCAGCAGAAGGAGTCGATTGTGGGGCTGGAGTCAAATCCTAACACTTTATTGTAATTTATAAAATGACCTGTGCTGAGCACAGGGTGTTTTCAGGGTTGATATTATAGATATTTTAATTTCCTGAAGCCAGCCTAGGACTTCAGTGCAATTTTAGGATTTTCATGAAGATGGAGGCAGGTTTTGAACTTATTGGTGGAGAACACACAAAACTAGATAATTAGAAATGAGTAAATGTGGGGAGACCCATCTTCTGAGGTATAAAAACTGTTATGAATCCATAGTTGGGAATGGACTTGGCACAGGGTTAGTCTGACAGAAACTAACACAACCTAAGCCAGCTCCTGGGAAGGTTACAATTTGACTTTAAGTGTCCTGCCATTTATGACAGAAAAGATGGACATTTTATAACTTGTGTTGAGACAATTGGTTCTTCTCCTGGGGAAAAATTAGCTGTGCATCTTATGCCATGTACAGAGTCTTCACCAATAAAGGAAGAGAAGAAGGACCACAAGGCCAGTAAGCTTAGTGGTCAGTTTTGGGTTTGTTAGTAAAGAACACATATCCCATAGCAAATCCTGTCCTCCAAAATGTAACTGAGCTGCTTCCCCAAGAGCACACAGGAGGCTGTCCCTAGAGACCTTCACATAGTATCAGTCAGTTTGTACCACTGTAACAAAATACCTGAAACTGGGAACTCAGAAAGAAGAAACTTACTTTCACACAGTTCTGAGGCCATAAAGTCTAAGACCAAGATGCCATCAGGTTGAGTTGTCTAGTGAGGCTCTGTCTTTACACAGAAGGCAGAAGGCTACAGTGGCCAGATTCTGCAAAGTCTCCCTTCTATCGGCCTTAATCCACTCATAAAAGATGAGCCTTTACTGTAAAGTGAAACTTGGGCATTCCGAACTTTTGGGCTAATATCCACTTATCAGTGAGTACATACCATGTTTGTTCTTTTGTGACTGAGTTACCTTGCTCAGGATGATATTTTCGAGTGAGGTCCCAGATGGAGGAGTTGGAGAAGGGACTGAAGGAGCTGAAGGAGTTTGCAGTCCCATGGAGGGAGCAACAGTGTCAACTGGCCCTCCCCCCCCCCATCCTCCTGGAGGCTGGACCACCAACCAAAGAATACACATCAAGAGACCCATGGCTCAGACCACATATGTGGCAGAGGAGGGCCTTGTTGGCCATCAGGGCGAGGAGAGGTCCTTGGGCCTAAGGGTGTTAGAGGCCCCAGTAAAGGGGAATATCAAGGGGGGAAGACAGGAGTGGATCGGCGGTGGGTGGGAGGGGGAATATCCTCACAGGGGTGGGGGAGGGGGAAGAGATAGGGGGTTTTCAAAGAGGAGACCTGGAAAGGGGGAAACATTGGAAATGTAAATAAAGTATCAAAAAAAGAAAAAAAGATGAGCCTTTATGCTAATCATGTCTCAAAGCCGCTACCCCTTAACTCTATTACACTGACCATTGTATTTGAGCCTGAATTCAGATTCTTACCCTGAAGAGGAAGCAGCTACCAGAGGCAGATATGGTCACCATTGGTGTTGAATTATTTTATTTCTTGGGTTTCCCATTTTTAATTATTGGGTTAGGTTGTGAGATAGTCAAAATAAGGTGGCCAGTTTCCTGAGATGTGGCATTTGAGTAGAGGTCTCCAGGAGGTAAGGAAATGAGCCGGGCATCTGTTGAGGGCATTGGGATAACAGATGGACAAAAGGCCATGGTAAGGAGCAAGATTCTAGGGGAGCTGGAGGAGAAGTGAGCTAGGCGAGGGGCAGATCATTCCAGGAAGGCTCCAGAGTGTGTTCATGTGGAACTCTTGCAAGGAAAATTCACTTCCTTACTACAACGGACCTTCTTCATGTGCTTGAGGCTCACAGACGTGGAGGATAATAGGGTACAATCAGGAAACTGAGTGCAAGAGACAGAGTTAGTGTTTGCCTAAAGGTCAAAACACACTGGAAGAGCTCACAATCAGAGCAGAGCCTGGCTTTTAGGTGAGCTCCACTGGCTGCCTCCCTGGCCTGGGGAGATGGCACAGCTGTAGTGTTTGCTGGGCAGGCATGCGGACTTGGATTTGAGTTGTAAAACCCATGTGAAAAGGGCAGGTGCTGACTGGCAAGATGGCTTAATGGATAAAGGCACTTGTAATTAAGCTTGAGGACCTGGGTTCAGTCCTTGGAATCCACAGTAGAAGGGAAGACCCAACTCCAGAAGGCTGACCTCTAACCCCTGCGTGTACACTATGCAGCGCACACCCCCATTTCTCTGGGTTGAGCCAAAGCATTGGCTGTGGGAGGATTTCGCTGCAGAGGATGCTATCGCACTCGCTCCCCTGGTGTCTGTGGGTCTCCTCTGAGGTTAAGCCTTGTGCAAGCACAGTGTCAACCCCAATCTTCCCAGCAGGGCTGCTTCCTACAGCCATCTACTGGCTGGAGGCCTGAGAAGCCACCTTGACTCTTGCTGTAGTCGGTCCAGCCAGGACCCTGTTGTCCATAAACGCAATGGTATGAAGTATGAGCTGCCCTCAGACTGTGGCGGTCCTAGAAAACCATCATTTATTCTATGTGTAGTGTGCTGCTCTCTCTTGGTGTTTCACTGCTAAGCATGAACTGGGGTAGAGAGCCAAGACTGCCCACCTCGAAGAACACTTCTCATTGCCTACTCTATTGGATTGCAAGCCAAGGCTAGCCGGTGGTCCTGTGTGGTAAGTCCCGGTAGCAAGCAGTGGAGTGGAAGGTTAATCGGCTTCGGATGGAAGACTGGGTGGGCTCCAGCTGCTTGTGCTCACAAGGTTCTTGATGTGAACGGAGAGGTGGCCAGCATGGTTTTGACCTCAGTGCTAAAGTGGATACAGGTTTTCAGCCCACAGGACTGAGAGTGGTAAAGACCAAGGGTCTGAGGGTAACAAAACTGCAGGAAAAGGACAAGACTAGGCCTCTGTTCTCCCCCGTGTCTGCTCTGCTCTCCCCCGTGTCTGGCGGGTTCCATAGGGATCGCATTGAATTCATTCTTGTTGACTTGCTTTGCTTGTCCTTTCATGGCCAGCACCCCCACGTGGTTTCCCAGTTAGAGGGACGCAGAACTGAGCTTGGCCCATGGCTTGTATTTCTTGGAAACTGATGATGTGTGCTGGGTAAATGATTTTGTGGCAATTATAATGGTTAATGAACCACGGACTCGGAAAAAGTCACCTGACACGGGACTGAGCTCTGTGCCTGCGCTGACGCCTGCACCTCGTGCCCACACTGTCCACTCACACAACAGAAATATCCTGAGAATGGTTTCATGACAGAAAACACAGATAAAACCAGAATGACTACAGGCAGAGATCTCTATATGCCTTCCTTCCAAAATTAGAAAAAAACATTAATTCACATGCACTGTCTCATCCTTGAGCTCTACCAGGAGTGGTGGTTATCCAATCATTGGTTCCTCTGAGCAAAGCTACAGGGGCTGGCCTGAAGCTATGGGGACTTAGAGGGGTTTTTTTTCTTACTCAGATGTCAAGTTCATTGAAACAGTTTTTGTTGGGAGAAGGGAGAGCCAGGCCTGTATATTTATTGACTTTTCCTTGTTTCTCTTTCCCCTGTGTGGTGAGGATTTCAGAGCCAAGGTGGAGTCAGTGTCCTGTAACGTTTTATATGACAGGATGATGTCTGTGGTGGATTATCACAGAATAAAGAGCTTTGGACTTCTCCTGTACTCTTCTTTCTAAGGTTTTTTTTTTTTTTTTTTTTTTCAATAGCACAACACTGCGGGCGTGAACTGTGAAAAGTGTGCCAAGGGTTACTTCCGGCCCTATGGAGTTCCAGTGGAGGCACTGTATGGATGCATCCGTAAGTCCCATGCTGATTTCGTGAATATGGCAGGCTGTGTACTGCTCCAAGGAGGTCTTAGGCTCGGGACCAGCTGACAGTCTTTGTTCCTTTGCCTTCCTGGTGTTGGCTCTGCTTCTTCCTAGTTGTCTCAACTCAGGCCACTCCATACTTTCTCTGAGCCCTGGAATTCTTATACGTAAATGATAATGGTAATAAATATTATTTCATAAATATAGGTGAAATGCTATCAAATGTATCTAGGCAAGCACTTCAGTTCATTGGGTCGGTCATTATTAAATCTGCAATAAATGTTGCTTCTTTGGTTTTCTACTGGTTTGACATGTTTCTGTGATTGCCAATAATTCCAACTTTGTCATAATTAGAGAATCAAAACAGTTTAGTAATAAGTCCACAAAGGTTTAATAATATTCATAGTGTTTAGCTATAATTGAGTGCTTACTATGCATGAGAGATAGCCTGAGCCAATGGGCATTGCTAAGAAGTGTTGGGCAAATCTGCTTTATGGAGTATAGTGGAGAACTCGTTCTTTGGTGAACTTTTCTTTTCCTCTTAGCTTGCAGCTGTGACCCTGAACGTGCAGATGACTGTGACCAGAGCTCCGGCCGCTGCCATTGTAAGCCAAATTTCTCCGGAGACTACTGCGAGATGTGTGCAGATGGATACTATAATTTCCCATTTTGCTTGAGTAAGTATCCAGTGTAGAAGAGATCCTCCTTTCTGCCCCATAGGCAGCCTTTGTGTGTGAACAGTGGGGGTCATGGAGGCTATGAGGGGCTAGAGACGGGACCAGGTTATATTTACATGAAAGCATTTCCCTAAGTTGGGAAGACATATTTTAGAATTGTGCTTAGCTTGGTGTTGTACCATAGATATTGCCATTTTAATACGATAAAGGTCTCAAATGCTGGGAAAGTCATCTTGATAGTAATCCCTGAGTGATTTAATAGACGTAGCATGCCATGCTTCAAGGGGTTGGGGGACAAGAAGGAGTATTTTCTCTTTTCTGGGTACCAGAGGGCAAGCTGACAAGGCCTTCACTTCCTCCTCACTCCCTGGCCCCTCAGCGCAATGATCTGGGTGAACATTTTAACATCTTCATGAGGCATGTATATCATGTATATGTTTATGTTGCAGGAAATATTAAAAAGGGGAACTGGCTTGTTCAGGCACTAAGCCCAGCCCCAGTGGGCCACCTCAGTCCCGATGCTGGCCCCGCCGGGTTCCTCTCTCCAGCTTGCCCCACTGTACCTGATCGCTGTGTATTCAGCTCTAGTTCACTTGTCCGTGGAGCCACTAGTTCTTTCTCAGTCATAAACCCCTGTAGTCGGCAGCCCCACATTCCAGTAACCAAATAGAACCACCAACCTCATGGTTAGAGATCACAATACCCAGTAACCCAGTACAATCAAAACTTTTAAAGCTTATAGTTAACCAGTCAGATTTATATATCAATGGATTCTCAATACACAAGATGCCCACATAATAATATCAAGGCCAATTAATAATGGTACAAGCTGCCCATCTAGATTAGACAAATTATCCCAATATTCTAATCATTATGATACCATAACTACCTGTGGCTGGTTAAAGCCAGGCTGGTTCATGTCCGCCTCCATCTTGGCCTTGCTCCTTCTCCTCCTCTCCCCCCCTGCAACTCTTAGCTCCACCTCCCTTTCTCTGTCCAATCACAGGCCTCTGCACTAATATTTTAATGTGACTGGACAGGGAGAATGCTGTCACATGTGTATGTATATGTGACAGGTATACGTATATGTGTTAGGTATGTATATATAGTCTATCTCAGAAGAAGTGTAATACATTCTGTCTTGGAAGAAATGTGGGCCTGGGACCTGTTCCAGGCTCTACGTTGCAGTAGGTACCTGATGTTCTAGAGCAGTGATTTAAGTAGCAGCCACTTTCACTGTGGAGATGTTCCTACTTCAGATAATCAAATATATTTACAGGAAACAATGTCTTAAGCCAATGACACTGTTTCAGGACCTTATCCATTTAGACTGTGGCTGTGGGATTGGAGCAGAGCAGAAATTGCCCTTGCTATTTTAGTGGAAAAAAATAAGAAGACACTTCAATTTTTTTTAAATGGAATAAGCAAAAATCCAGGGGAAAAACTTAGAAGAAAAAAAAAATTTTTTTTTAAAAACTACTCTCAATTTTAATTAAAAAAAAAAACAATCAGTAAAACTTATGTTTAAAAAAATCTACATTCTATTTGTGTTTAGGCATAGCTACTCTTTGGACATAACTGTTATGAGTGACTTAGCAATTGTAAGCATAAAACTTCAACCATCTCTGTTTGCTAATCTACAAAGCAGCCTGGCTTCAATTAGGAGACATGTTGGCCACAGAGAGCTCCAGGACCATTTTCTGAACCAGTCTCTACATATCTGATTTCACTGAGGGAGGCCCTTGACACTTGTTCCTGCTCAGTATGATTCGGTGGTTCATGCTGCTATCTCCTTAATCTTTCTTTGTGTTTTAAAATGAATTGCTTTGTAGGAATTGCAGTCTCTCCTGACTACACTCTGAGCCCAGAAGACCCAGTAGCTGGCAATATAAAAGGCAAGTAGCGTTGTTTTGCTTTAATGTCAATGAAAATATTATGTCCCATTCCCTTTCTAGTTTCTAAGCACACTGCCAAGTCCACTGAAGTTCTGGGGTTCTGTGGGGCTTCTGTAGATGTCTCCTGGCCATCTTTTGAAAGGGCACTACCCAAGGATACAGGATAGAGTTTGGATTATAAATTACTAGCTTGCTCACAAACCTTTCATAGTAGCCTCTCTGTCCTGATGGGCCCCCTGTCCCAACCATAGGAACTGAGTGCAAGTCCTCTGTCTGGGAAGTAATCCCAGGAAGGAGCAGGGCACCAGAGAGAAGGGCACGGAGGGAGCCATGGCATGGGTGCATTAGCCAGGCCTATTATGGTACCTGGGCTTCACAGCCCTGGACAACATCAGGAGATGAAGCAAGGCTCGCTTAGATGAAGCCAGGGCAGCAGTGACCTTAGTTATCTGTACCTTGGGCAAAGCTCCTTTCACGGTGTGGCCTGCAGAAGGCTGAGGAGCACTGCAGCCAGAAACAGGTGCCCTGGATCAGAGCAGCAGGTGTGTTTGGGAAGCATCCTTTGGGGTGGAGAAGTGAGTTGGAACAAAGGATTTGGTGCAGCACCTACAGAATACTCATTTGTTCCACAAATTTCCTTGTTATTATCAAAACACCAATCTGGTTGCTAAAGGCTTATTAGTGCAGAAAGAAAAATTCCCAGAATTCTTGGAGCTTCTATCCCTGTGGGGTTTGCTGTGATAGAGATGGGGACTCAGAACTCAAATGATTGCGCACACACACACACACACACACACACACACACACACATGCAAGCACACACACATACCACACACACACAAGCACACACACACGTACACATGCACACACATGCACACACACAGTACACACACACACACACATACCACACACACACACAAGTATACATGCAAGCACATACACACACACAAGTACACATGCAAGCACATATACACACACAAGTACACACACAAGCACACATGCACACACATGTACACACACACAGTACACACACACAGTACACACACAGTACACACACACATGCATACCGCACACACACACATACACAAGTACACATGCAAGCACACACACACACATACAGGTACACATGCAAGCACACACACACACACATACAAGTACACATGCAAGCACACACACACACACAAGTACACATGCAAGCACACACACACACACAAGCAAAATTATGTTTCCATTGCGCTAGTTTGCTTTCTGTTGCTGGATCGAGATGTTAGATAAAATCGACTTCTAAGAAGGAAAATGCATGCTTTGCTGGCCCTTGTTGCTTTGGGCATGTTGAGGCACAGTGCATGGTGGGAGAGGCCTGTTCACTTCAGGGCAGCCAGGAAACAAACAAGAAGAGAGAGGTGGGGTCCATTTTTTTCTTTGAGGGCCTATCCCAGTGACCTCAATTATTTTAACTACATCCTGCTCCTTAAATGGCCTGCCACTTCTGAATAGTGTCTTTCTTGCCCAAGGGTGGCAGCAGTTCTGCATCATATAGTGAGTGACTCAGGCTCTGGGCTGCAGATGTGTGCTTTAGGGGAGAAGATGTCAGGGTGGGTAAGGTCGGGAAGGGGGTTTACAACTGAAATAGTCATGCTTGACAGAGGCCTTAGGACAGGATGTCCAATAAGCAAAGTGCCCATAGGTGTGACCGCGCGGTGAGGGAAGGGGGAGTGGCCAGGGGGGAGGGTCAGGGCCTATGGCAGTCATTGTCAGCTACTGTGAAAAACTAGTGTTTGGAATAGGATAGAGCTCTGCACAGAGAGCTCTTACACGGAAGGGTCCTTACGGTGCTGTGTTGAGAACGAAATGCAGGAGAGAAGGGTAGTGCAGAGACTACCACAGTCATCCAGGACGAAATGGTGGTGTCTGAGACCATCATTGGAGGCATCAGTGGAGGGGCAGGTGCTGGATGTCCTCCCCAGAGAGAGCTGGCCGGCCTTGATGAATGTCCTCCCCAGAGAGAGCCAGCTGGCCTTGGTGGATGTCCTCTCCAGAGAGAGCCGGCCGGCCTTGGTGATGTCTGCCACAGAGAGAGCCGGCCGGCCTTGAAGGGGGATTCCTACATTGGGGACAGACTATGTATCAAAGAGAAGACTCCAAGTTGACTCAAGGGTCCTGGGGCTGTACACACAGAAGGGAGAAGCTACCCCTTATTGAAATGGGAAGGCTACCAACCAAATGTGTCTGCATGAGTGGGAGTGGCCCAGGCAGGAGCAACCATGGACACATGCATTCTGTGCTCTGGTTGCTTCTCGTCTGCTCTGTGAAATGAGGCAAGTGTGTTGAAGCAGGGAATGAAGACGGTGAAGAGGGCTTGGTGTGGAGGAGGAAGGCAGGAGAGCCATTCAGAAACGTGAGCTTAGGAAACATCACAGGACTGCTTAGCAGCACCAGGGGCTCACTCAGTCAGTTATACCTGGTTTCCTGCCTGAGCGAAGACTTCTGCTCTACCCACTCCTGACTCTGACCAAGCCAGGGAGCTGTGTGCCAGTGAGGAAGGTGTTGCTTCATGCACTGGGCATGTGGGCTGGAGGATGGTGGTTACACTCGACTAGGTATGTGATCCTCTTAGTGTGGAGGGTCTGTGGCGTGATGCCCACAGTGGGAATCAGCAGGCGTTTCCTTAAACATTTCCTAAATTAACTAGAATGGAACTTAGAGCAGGAACTTTGGGAACACACAAGAATGTCATCAATAGCCTGTTACATACCTGGAAGTTAGAGATCCACAAAGGGTGTCTTTCTCCGTTGTTCTTTATTTTGAGACCAGGTCTCTTTCGGAACCTGGAGGACAGCGATTTGGCTACAGTGGCCTTCCAGCAAGCCCCTGGGGTCCTCTCATCTCTGTCTCCAGCATGGGAACTATAAGCACGCGCTCCTGGGCCTGGAAGTGTACATGGCTGCTGGGTAAAGTCAGCCCTCATGCCCACGCAGCACAGCCTTTACTGACTGATCTCCCCAGCCCTGTTCATCCATTCTAAAAACACCCAGTTTGGGACTTAATTATTGGCAGAGCATAGTAGAAGTACAAATTTATAAGCTACCAGTAGATGCAGAGCACTGGATGAAGCTGGCCTCCTTCCTGCCCCTGGGAATTCTGAAGGCCTGTAGAAGATTTTGTATTCTCATTTATAGTGGTTCTTAACCAGACATGTGCTTTAAGATTCTTTTCTTTAGGCACGCACACACACACACACACACACACACACACACACATTCCTGCCTATCATGCACGAGTTCAATGTATATTTTCTGGGAGGAAGCCCAGGTTTGTATTTTGGAGAGTTGTGCTGACTCTGTGTATCCTTCTTGTTGAGAACTACTTACTGCGTCAGTAGGGAGAAATTCCTGACTTGTGGTCACCAAGTTTTGCTGTGAGGGACCGGATGGGGGACCTCTGGGCTTTGGGGCTTGATGGATTTTGTCACATGTCCTCAGCTGCTGTTCCGAATGGACCCACAGGGAAGGTGCAAATGAAAGTACTTGACTGTGTTCTAAAAAATTTATTTTTCTAGAACAGGGGCATATTTAGCTCTTATAGAGAAGTCTACAGAGCCCCAGGACCACAACAGAATCTCTGAGTGTGCAATTCTATCCCAAGCAAAAGTATTCTACTAGAGACTTGTAGCATCCGCAAAGATTGAGACAAATACCCATGGACACAAAGAGTTGATTGCGCCGTTTGCAGGCCTACTGAAGATCAAAAATCTACCTTAAAGAATTCATCTTAAGGGGCGTCTTAATGGGTAGAGTGCTTGCCGCGCAAGCAGGACCGTCCGTGTTTGGGTTCCTAGACTCTGTGAGGCAGTACATACATCTGTAATCCAGGGTTTCTCCAACGAGACAGGAAGTGGGGAAGTAGAATCCCATGAAGCTCATGGACCAGCTTGGTATAAGCAGAGGAGTGAGGCTCTATCTCAAAGAAGGCAGAAGGCAAAGACCAACACTTGAGGTTTTCCTTTGATCCCCACACAACACGCATACACACCACACACAGCTTCCCATGCCAATGCTGTAAGAATGCGTTTATGTTGTATCTACACAATTGTTGTCATTAGCTTTAATCGCTTATAGAAGTGTATTGTATTAGGGATTCTAAGTAGACCTGCTGTCATTTGAAGTGTATGGAGGGAATACACCCATAGGTTGCATTCAAAGGCCACATAGACGGTGTCATTTGAGCTGAAGAACTTTAACATCTAGGGACTTTAAGTCCACGAGGGGTGAGGGGATCCCCTGTTGGTACTAAGGAATGACTACACTGACTAGTGACTCCAGACACTGGAGAGTAGACTCCAATCAGGGCGCTCTGTGCTGATTCGACTGCTCTTAGGCTTTGCTTTATCTCACAACTGGGTATTATTAGGGTTTTCCAGATGGGGGGTATGTTATATTCACTTAAACACTATTACCAGGAAGCAGATGTGTCACAGACACTTGTCTAAGGGATCTCCTTAGAAGCGACCAAGGGGGGTTTATTATTCCCTTGGCGTGTATGCTCAAAGCCTGCAAGTGTGCAGATACCTCTAGGCTCCAAGTTTAAGGAACAGCGAGAAGAAAAGCCAAAAGCATTCAAAGCCCACATGTCTACTTTATCAGGGAAATCAAGGCAATCTCGGCTGACTCTGTAGAGCAGCTCATTGGAGTGCAGACAGGCCCAGACCAGTTTTATTACTGGGGAGAATTCCTAAAGAGATTATGAAAAGGTTTACAATTTCCCACCCACTTTGTAAGGAAGAGCTGCTTGCTATTATCAAGGTCAGTGACTGGGGCTAGCAGATGTGTTAAACAGGGAATACCCCAAAAGGACTGGGCAATGCTCTCTGGTGCATGCTTTCCTGGGGGGGGGGCACCCCTCTCCAGGCTGGGCCTTTTACCTGGCAGGTGGGCTGGGGCTGTCACTGAGGGCTTGAGACTTGGTGGTCATGGCTTGGAGATAGACAAATGGAGAATGATAGCTCCATCTAGGGCTCTGCTGATAAATAGAGCTGATGGGATGGTGTGTATGAAGGAAGCACAGGCTCGGCTCTGGAGCATAGTCTCCATTCCTGCAGCTTTGATGAGGTGCTGCCCGCTGCACAGCCCCTGCTCCTGGGAGCTCCCAGTCCACAGGTGGACAGTTAGAAGAGCAGGAGCTAAGAACCATGAGCAGGAAGAACCCAGAAAGGAGAAGGGAGGGGGCAGGGAAGGTAGATGTAGGTGAGTAGGAAGTCTAACTTCCCAGGAACAGGGAGGACCACATTTGAGATGAGTCTTGGAGCATAAAGAACAATTAGCTAAGCAGAGAAGCAGTGAAGAAGCAGCATGGGGAAGGGGTAAGGAAGGGATGGCAGGAAGACCACTGGACTGGACTGTGGAGAGGGTGGAAGTTTGGGGAGCAGGGGGACTCTCAGGGGTTGAGAGGAAGATCTGAGTGGATGGAGCCAGGCGACACGGAAGGGCACTGTCACCACTAGCAAACACCACCGGTCTGCGTCTATGATGATAATCTCCCATTAACTGACTAGACAACATCCTGAGCAGGGTGCATCTTTCCCTCCGTGAAGGGTCATGTGGCTTGCTGTGGCCTGGAATATTTGAAAAACTCTTCTCTGTCACAAGTATGAAGGACTCTGGGTTGTGTCCTGAGACTCTGTGCCACCACCAAGGGACTTAACACTGGGAAGTAGTCTGAAAAGTAGGAAGTTCAACAAGCTTGCTGGTGGCAGCAGCATGGGATGAACTGGGAAGGGCGAGATGGGGTGCAGAGGTTTGGAGATGGCTCGCTGTGAGAAGACACTTGCTCCTGATGACATAAGTTCCATATCTGGATCCCACATGGCAGAAGGAGAGAACTGACTTTCTATCTCCGACCTCTACACATAAACAATAAATAAATGCAACAGTAAGACAGAACACTGATGGCTTCCCCGGGTCCCCAAAACAAGACAAAGAAGGATGAGGTTCTGAACTCTAAACTCTCACAGGAGATGAGGATTCAAGGGGCATTTCTGAGAGGAAACGACTGTGACCTAGTGAAGAGATGGGATTTTTTTCTTTTTCTTTCTTTTCTTTCTTTTTTTTTCTATTTCAGTCATAAATTGGGATTCCCTGAATTTGGATGCTAGGGAAACTCTAAACTTCTCAAAGTCTCCAGTGCCTAGTTTAATCCCAAGACTGTGGAACACAGTGAAATGTTCCCCGTCATGTGGCCTTCTCAGCTGGCAGAGCTGTGTCGTTGGGCTTCTATGTGATTCCAGTATGAAGCTGACAGGGTGGTACTGGATTCAGTCTCAGCTTCAGGCTTCTCTTGTCATGAATGTGCCTTTGGTCACTTCTGCAGAAGAGGAAAAACTTGGTTCTATCCTCTTAGATTCTGTGGCTAAGCCTCAGAGTCAAGCCAGCACAGGCAGATGAACAGGACGTTATGTTTCCATGTGTGCACAGCCATCGCCAGAAAGAATGAAGATCCAGTGAGAGTGTCAGGTCCCCAAACTTGTAGAAATTGTGACAGTCTGACAAGATCAGGGAGCCTGTTCTGGGGCAGGGAACTGTGAGACAGTGGTTAGCAAATACACAGGAAGTAAAGGGAGACAGGAGGTACTTCTGCAGATATGTTTGTGCAGATTGGTTTCAGTCAACTTCCAGTCTCTGGCCTTGAGAAGGTTCTTTTCTTGGTTCCGAAGGGGTACCTTTCTCATGGGACGTTATCTGGCCGGCTTTAGATAAATGAAGGAGGACCATCCTTCCTGGAACTCTTGTCCAGTGCTTTTGGCTCAAAATAATCAGTGTACCAAAGTGGCATTATTTGCCATTCTGTGCCTACAGGGAATGAGTTTCAAACCCCACCCCCTCAGATACCCAAATCCGCATGCTTATGTCTTATGTAAAATAGCACACTATTCATGGAACTTACACATCCTTCCTTGTTACCTCATTACTAAAAATATCCAAAACAGATGCTGTTTAAGTTGTTGACTCTGTATCATTTAGGGCAGCTGTTCTCCACCTGTGGGTCTGAGACCCCTTTCAGGGTTGAGCAACCTTTCACAGGGGTCACCTAAGACCTTTGGAAAGCACAGATATTTATATTACAATTCGTAACAGTAGAAGAATTACAGTTTAAAGTACCAATGAAAATAATTCTGTGGTTGGGGTCGCCACAGCACTAGGAACTGTATTAAAGGGTCACAGCCTTAGGAAGGTGGAGAACCACCGATTTAGGGAATAATAGTAAGACGTCTGGACATACTCACTACAGACACATCGCTTCCTGACTGAGTCCAGTCCTTATTTGGTAGAGTCTGAAGTATAGAGCCTGCACTACAGAGAGTCAGCTCCATGTTCTGAACCACACTCCCAAAGCTCTTCTTGTCAAATTCAACAACTGCCAGATTTAAGCGTGAACAGTCAGAGGTCATGAAAATACTGTAATGTTGTTCCGATTTCCTCTCATATTTATTCCTAATTATTACATTCGAAAAACGATGCTACACATTTGCCATTCACTTTTTATCTGAAAGGTTAAGGGTTTAGGGCAAAGCAGAAGAGGAAGGATCTAGAAAATTTAAGATCATTATCTAGTTTTAACCCTTGCAGAGAATTTTTCCAATATACACAAGTCCTTCTGTGAGTAGGGCTCAGCTGAGTCTCTGAGTCAGCCAGTATAGATTTAAATGTTAATATAACAGATAGAATTGCAAACGTTTGCTGTGTGCAATTGGTTTGACTATGTACCTTAATCTAGAATAGACCCTGAAACTTGCTTTCAAAATTGTTTTGTTTGCATTTTTAGTATAATAAAATAGATGTTTTGTTTGTTTTTAAATCAGGCAGACTTGAACACACACACTGTCTTCCTGACCCTGTGCTCTACAGCAAGTTAGCATTTCTGAGGGCCCCTTCTTTTTCCTTTGTCCATAGTTAGTACTATAATGATTTATAAAAAGAGTATTTTTCAGACAACAGTGTTAAATTGCTGTTCAGACATGGAGAAGTAGGTGAGGGTGCACCTGCCTGTTAGGTCTGAGTCCTGATTGAGTAGCTTACCCTCAGCAAAGAAAGACTATTAACCCTTTCCTGTCCAGGGCACTGAGGGAAAGAGGAGGAGGCAGCAAATCTGTGTAGTGTTCTGAAAGAGAGTGGCGCAAACCACGAGCTGAGCTGTGGCTGCCTGTGGCTGCCTGCCTGTGGCTGCCTGTGGCTGATCTGACCTCTGACCATTGGCCACATCCCCTTATCGTGGATGGAGGAACGTTCCCTAGTCAGTCCTCTGCCCAGCAAGACTGGGTGTGCAGGTTCATGCATCCCTGTTAGGCCAGGTGGCATAAAACATACCAATGCGCTTCAGCCCCCATGGGAGCTTCTGGCTCAGAGCAAATGGGGATGTGAGTGTCTGATCTTGGAGCTTCAAGACTGGAGCAAGGAATGACAGGCCACGGTGGCCCAGCTGAGAGGGTCACCTACAGCAACTCATTGCTGGGTTCCTCAATGCCTATGCTCCAGCTTAGGACTGCCATCCATGCAGCTAAATGTTACTCTCTGTGTGTTTCTGTGTGTATTTTGAGCACAGTGGGCCTGTGTAGGACCGTGAAAGGCAGCCTGGTTTCTGGTTGAGCTAAGGTTTGAAACCCCAGTGACCCAGCAGGGGATCCCCAGCAGAGGATAACCATGCAAGGGACAGTAGGCATTTTGCCATGCTCCTGGGCCCCAGGCTCCTGACATGAGGCTGCAGCTCTCCATAGATCTGTGGCCATCAGTCATGTAAGGGCAACGCCCCAAGCCCCTCCACAGGTAGAAGATGTGACCACAGCTCAACAAAACAGATCTCCATTTTAATGAGGTACCTAAAGGCCTGGAGGCTTAGCCAATAAACTCCCCTTCCCAGACACTCCTCCCTGCAAAAAGTATTTAACCTCAGGCCCGCCCTGAGAAAGTGGGGTACGGTTTTACTCATCGACACTCTCCGCCATGACAATAAATGCCTCAAAACCATGGACTGTCTCTTTTCATCAGGATTCACCGTGGGGAACAATTGACAGGCCTTGTGTAAGGAGCTGAGTCTAGTCTCCCGCAGAAGGCCTCTCAGTGCTCCCAGCCACGGCCTCCACCAAGCCAAGCTGCCAAACAAGCCAAGGACTCAGTCCCTGGCAGAACCCAGCTGGGCTCCTCCCCACCTTTCCCTCTTGGCCCCAGGCTAGATCCAGCCCTTGGGCCCCCACTCTGTTCTCAGCTCTTCGGTGGCATCCAGCAGCATCTGGGATGCCCAAGAGCCTGGAAACCAGATAGTCCCTGCCTTGTAGGCCTGGGAACCACAGAGCCAGCTCCGTGTAGTCCCCAGGACCCCAGGCTGTGCTTCCCCACCCCCATGTCCCATGGCTTCTCACGGCCCTACACCCGCTTGGTGGCAGCATGGAGTGACCTCAGTCAAACTTTCCTCATCCCACCTCCCCCAGTGGCCCGAGTCCTGGGGCGTATGTGGGACACCCTTTAACCCAACAGGCCTGCACCACCTGCTCTGGGGTCAGGGTATGCAGGGAACCCTAAGCCTGAAACATGAACTCAGACCAAAACAAGTCAAGGACTCTGGCTCCCCTTTCCCCCCTCTCTCCCCGTATGTCCACCCTCCTTGGGCATTGTAAGGCTTTGTGATGAATTGCATGGGAACCATCTTCATATTCCTTTTTGGATACCCACATAGTTGGTCCATAAAGGGGGCCACCTGCAGAGCTCCAGCCATAACCCATATGTACGTAGGCTGGCTGACATAGTGTGGTAAACAGTACTTAGCAATCTGGTCTTCTGCAAAACCAGCCTTGATCACTCACCCCTGAATCATTGTTCATGACCACAGGCTGGTCGGCAATGATGTCATAGGGCTCCAAGACCAAGCCAAGCCAGATGGGCTGCAGGAGGACCTGGACAGACAGGAATCCCGATGTGGTAACGCACTCCCATGTACCCTTTTCTCTGACTATAAAATGAATACCTATCTTACAAGGCTTGTGCTTAACTTTGTTACTCATGAATTTGCAATGGAGTCAAACAAGAAGCTTGTTTTTGAGAAATGTCATTTACTGAGAAGTACCTAATGGCACCTGGATCCCATGGTGGTGGCAAAGGGTCCAAGCTAACAGTGTTTTCACTCCTCTGTCATGAGACGTAGTAGTTTAATAGCCAAAGGTCTTTCCTTCAAGTCCACAGCCTGCTGGCAGCTCCGCTGTGGTTGCTGGGGGTCTCTGTGGGCAGCTGGCATCCCTCCATGTGACCCTCATCCTGGAGGCAGCCTGGCTGGGTTTCTCTGTGGTGCTCTCAGGATGTCCATAGGGGGAGCAGAAAGTGCAAGGCCTGTGGCAAACTTGGCTGAGAGAGTTCTAAGGCAAAGTGGAAGCAATCTCGGCTAAGATAGAGACTAAGAAGGCAGAGGGGAGGGGTCTGCTTACACAGACAGGAAGACCTGGAGACCTGAGGAGTAGGCATGACACAGACACTTGAAAGGTAGAAAGCCGTTATGGCAGGACACACAGAAGGACATTCCAGACAAAGGATATTACGGTCTGGGCAAAGGTCCTGAGGTGGGCATGTATTATGTATACTGGCAGGGGCCTCCGGGGCCTGAATGCTTCCTGTCTGGGACATTGTGTAAAACAATCCCATGGAAATCCAGAAAGCCAAGTTTTACACACTCGGGGGATGGATTTATGTTGCTTCCTAATCTTAAAAAATAGAAGAAGGAGCTGAAGAGATGGCTGTCAGTGAATGCCTTTCTCCATGTACAAGGACCTGTTCAGTCCCCCATTAACCTACACAAAAAAACTGGGTACCATGGCACAGGCCTATCTTAGCTAGGGTCTCTATTGCTGTGATAAAACACCGTGACCATAAGCAACCTGGGGAAAGGGTTTCTTTCATTTTACACATCCAGGTACAGTAACTTGGAAGGTGTTCTCCCAGAAATATGTAATGATCATGGCAGAAACCTATGCTGCCCTGGGGTTGAGGGTCCCCAGTGTGACTCCTGAAGCTCAGGCTCTTGTTTGTCCCCACTTATTCAGTCCATGGCTGAGAAAAGGCAGTGGAAGCAGAAGCTGATGCAGAAGCCACAGAGGGGTGCTTCTTACTGGCTTGCTAGGTCTGCTTTCTTATAGAACCCAGGACCACCTGCCTTGGGTGGTCCCACCCACATAGGATGGGCCCTCCAACATCAGTCATTAGTTAAGAAAATACACCACGGGCTTGCTCACAGGCCAGTCTGACAGGCACTTCCTCAACTGAGGATCACTCTTCCCAAACAACTCTAGCTTGTGTCAGGTTGACATAAAAGTAACCGGCTAGATCCCTATAGTCTGAGCTATAGTGAGGTGGAGGCAGGGACAGTCAGATCTGTGGTGCTTCCTGCCCGTGGGTTAAGTCAACTTGGTAAAGTTCTAGACTAATGAGAGGCTCTGTCTCAAACAAAGGGTGGAGGCATCTGATAAATGCACGCTCTTGAGAGCACACACACACACACAAACACACACACACACACAGAGGAAAATGTAAATGCATTCAATTAAAAATTGTATTACATAGGAATCTCTTAAATGAAAGACCTACGGCACTAGCATTTGGCTTGGAAGAAAAAGAAGCCTTTTCATGGGTGTGGATGTTGAACGACTGCAGTTATTTTCAAACTCAGTTCCACCCTGGGATGTTTATAGACAGTACCTATGACCTTTCCAAATCTTCACTGTATTTCCTTTTACAGTGATGTCTTAAGGGTTAAGAAGGCTGGCCAGCCACAGATCTTTCACAGTCTCTGTTACATAGGCTGTAACCTGGGAGAAGTGTGAAGTCTTTTTGGGCACAGTGGTCTCTCTGACAGTCTCTTTCATTGCAGGGTGTGACTGTAACTTGGAAGGTGTTCTCCCAGAGATATGTGACGATCGTGGCAGGTGCCTGTGCCGTCCTGGGGTTGAAGGTCCCCAGTGTGACTCCTGCCACACAGGCTCCTATTCATTCCCAGTATGCCAAGGTAAGAGGGTAAACCACAGAAATGCTAACCACCAGTTCCCAGGTTGGACCCCTGAGGAAGCACAGATAGCCCTTCTGCCAGAGCCCCATAGCCTGTGGTTTAACCTGCTCCCCTGCCTTATATACAAATGTGACATTTATTGCCCACTGAGACCCTTCTTTTTCCCACTCTGTCCTTCCTCCTCTGTGACAGTCAAGTGCCTGGGCTGTGTAATTGTCACCTTGGGTTCAAGTCCTGGCTTTGAAGAGACAGTGGTGTCACAGTTTAGGAACCTGCCAGGTAGACAGGAGGAGGAGATAGGGCCGGCAGAGTGCCACCAGGCCGGATGTCTCAGCAGTCCCTATCTTTGCTGAAATCCTGGAGGATTCCTGGAGAGCCACTGGCCACTTGTCCACACTGGAGCATGAAGAAGCAGATTCTAGTATCAGTGGAGAACCAGTGTCAATAGGTAGATGAACTTTGCAGTTCATGTCCTTCTATGTAGGCTGCTACCAAAAGGTAGAGCCCACATTTTGGGTGGGTCTTCACACATCAGTTAAGGCAATCAAGACAATCCCTTACACCCTCAAACAGTGCCGATTGTTGTGAGGACCACGTGCGCACTGATGTGCTGAGGTGTGGCTTGTTCAAACGGTATTCTTCTATGCTGCTTCCTCTGCGGCACTGAAAACGCCTTTGACCCTGGTCCCACTTCTTGGCCCTGTTTCCTTGTGTCTGCCTGCCATGTTCCAGACCCCTCTCCTCTGCCCCCTTCTGCTCATGGACTCTCATTTGTGTCATTTCTCAGCCTTCATCTCTCTTAGCCACAGAAGGTCTCAGCTGTCCCTTCCTAGTTCCTGGTCTTTCTCTACCTTGACCGGAAGCAGAGATGCACACTCAGAAGTGAGAACATGACCATTTCCTATGGGAGCACAGGTGCACCCGTCTGAATCCTGACCCATTACCTTCCGTGTCGAACTGCTTGTGTGGTTTGGTTGGGTAACTTTGGCCCTGTACACGATACCAGTTTCGGGGAATGATCTCCCCAGTGGTGAAGCTTTCAAGCACAAGTTGCAGATTGCTTTGTTTACTTACTTTGTTACTTTAAACCTCAATAAGTGAGGAGCTATGGGGAGGATCTTGGAGGCAAGACTTCCATTTCAGATGTCCAACTGGGTCCAAGCCTACAGGCTACGTGTGGTATAGCTGAGCATGTGAGATGTCAACTGCACCACAAGGCCAAAGCAAAAGGGTCCGTGCTCCGGGACCGGACCACACCCCAGACAAACCCTTCTTTCCTCCTTTTAAGTTGGCTTGAGCATTTTGTCTCAGCAACAAAAAACTGACTAGCACAGTTTGCTTACTTAAAAACCAGGCTGGCAAATAAGGAAATGACTGGAGTTAGTCAATCAAAGGGGCTCGGGCCTTTGGCCACATCATTTGCAGTAACTGAAGACAAGGCTGGCAATGTCTGATGCGAGCAGTGAGAAGGGGTGGGGCTGTTTATCCTGCGGTCCTCTCCCGAGCCAGCGTTAGAATGAATCTGTGATGGAGACATGCTCTATAGCCAGCTGTCCCCTACTCTCCTCCTCCACTTGCATCTTAAGTGTGGACTCCCAGAGAATGAGGTAGACAAAGACTTTTTCAGTTGCTTTTCTATAAATCCACTGGAGTACATGGTATTCTCCTTTAGTCTCCATCCTGTCAGCAAAAGCAAAATATCTTGGTGGTTGAAACTATCTCCTCCCTCCCTATGCAATGTAGCGTGTAATTATTAAAAATCAATCCACGCTAAAGCCAGCTACATGCCAGCAATGCCGTCTCCCCTCCCCCATTGGGAGCTGCAAGCGCAGTTTTCCCAGGTTCCTGCAGTTTGCCTGTCTTGGAACCGTGCACATTTCCCAAGCCATCCATTGCCTGCGGCTAGCTGTCACACAAATACCCATAACTCATTAAATGAAAACTCCAGAGGCTTGTAATTTACCAGCCATATTTATAACAGTAAATCCTCAACCCCCAAAATGCCCACACAAAGAACTCAGAACTCAATTGATATAGATACCCGCTGCCCACATAGACGGGGCAAATGCACCCTAAATTACTCTGTTGTCCTTCTATGATACCCGTAGCTACCCGTGACTCTTTCAAGCCATGTGGATCCAGTTCATCTTCTTCCTCCATCTCTCTCTCTCTTCCATCTGTCCTCTGTCTCCCTCTCTAAAACTTTCAGCTCCACCTTCTTTTTCCATTGCCCAATCACAGGCTGTACCCTTATATTTCACCTGCCCTCCTGAATACAGACAGCAACCCACAACGCAACTCTTGTTTCTTCTGGAAAATCAAAAGGCACACCTGCAAAGATTTACACTAAAGAAATCGGTCCCATGGGTGTGGGATTCTGATGTTCTGGTGGGTCAAACCTGAGTTCCCATATCCATGGAGGCAGGGACAACATAAAGACATCTGAGCCTTGTGGATGGAGCCAGAAGGACAGATCCTCTGAGGCAAAACTGGGGCGCCACAACCAACGAGTGACAACTGTGTTAGGTCCTCAGTGGTCTGAGGAGGACCTGCCCTTCTGTACCCCAAGGGCAGGGGTTAAGAAGTACTCGGCTTTAACTGTGGCATTTTCTTCTTAAAAATCGATGCCTGCCCTGATTGACAGCTGCTCACTCAGTAGCATTGCCTATAACAATGTATGTTGTTTACTCCTTGCTTTAAACCATTGGAATCAGAGTTCATACACATATAAGAATTTGTTGTCTTGTGTATTTTTCTATTGAAGTGTGTTTGGACGTCTACTTCCAAGACAGTGGTTCTCAAGCTGTGGGTCATGACCCCTTTGGGGGTCAAATGACCCTTTTGGGGGTCAAGGACCCTTTCACAGGGGTTGCCCATGACCATCAGAATACACAAATGTTCACATTTTGATTCATAAGAGTGGCAAAATGTATGAAGTATCAATGAAAATAATTTTATGGTTGGGGGTCACCACACCATGAGGAACTGGGTTAAAGGGGCACAGACTAAGAAGACAGCTGAGAATCACTGATCTAAGGTCGTTCAAAGTCTTTGGAGCTCACTGGAAGTATCAGAGTGACGAGGCTCACCCGAGGCTTTGAGTGACAGGGATGGTGCGACACTACTAGTGGACTGCGACACTAGTGGACTGGTCCCTGCTGTGCATGTTTGTCGCCGGCCCCATTGGCCCCTGGTGTAGTTCCAAGTGGAGAGAGAGAGGCTCGTAGACGCCCCTTCTCTGCTTCTTCCTCCGCTCTGCTCAGAAGTGAGGACGGAGGGGTGTGGCTTAGACCCTGGCACTCAAGCTGCAGTCTTGCTCTTGTATGTTCTCTCCGCTGGAGTTGTGGATACTCACACGGTCCACCTTCCCAGAATCCTGTGATGCTCATTAAATAACTGGTGTTAGACTTGGGTAGGAAACAGGCTGTTTATTCCAGAGGTGGTATTCAGGTCTACCCTGCAGTTTATTACCTCAAGATTGGAACATTATGAAAGAATTGGAGTCTACAGACATTCAGTTTCTATTCTCTTGTATTTGATTTTTTTCCTTTTTAAAGATACATTTTGTATCTATTGCTAACTTGTATACACACACACACACACACACACACACACACACACACACATTTGGGCCATGGGAGTTGGCTCTCTCCTTTTTTTTTTTTTTTTTTTGGTTTTTTCAAGACAGGGTTTCTCTGTGTAGCCCTGGCTGTCCTGGAATTCACTCTGTAGTCCAGGCTGGCCTCGAACTCAGAAATCTGCCTGCCTCTGCCACCCAACTGCTGGGATTAAAGGCGTGTGCTACCACTGCCCGGTGGCTCTCTCCTTTCACCATGTGGGTCCCAGGGATCAAACTCAGGCTCTGTGACAGGCTCCATTATTGACTAAGCCATCGCATTGGCTTTTTATGTGTTTCCTGGGATTAAACTCGGGCCATGAGGCTTGAATAGCTTTTACACACTGAGCCATCTTACAGCCCTTGTGGTCTATTTCTTTTAGAGAGAGGATTACTAAATCCATTGTGTTTCAGAATCAAATTAATGCTGCCCTAAATGCTACATCAGATATCTTTGCTAAAATTGGTCCTTATGGCTTTGCCCTTTTTTGTTTTAAAGATGTAAAAAAGAAAAAAATGAATTAAAAAACAAAAAACACTTTTAAGTTGTTCTTGAGACTGCAGACTTGGAGTTATGCTTTTCATTAAATTAATTGACTCCAGACTTTGAAAGTTTTATTTTTACTTTGATTCACTCAACTACTCTGTAATTTCATTTCATAGAATCAAATCACCAATAAGAGACTGACATACAAAACTTACACGTGTACTTGTGTTCAGTTGCTCACCCTGTCTTCAGGCACAGCACGCAGCCGTGACTTTCTGGGTGATGGTGGAAGGACCACTTACCCTTCAATTTTCCCTCCTCTCATTTCTGTCTCTCTTTTCCATCCTCTTCATTTTTCTCCTGGTCTCCCTCCTTTCCTCCTCCTGTCTGAGCTTTACTTTTCCTGATATGGTGTGGTTTGCTCTGTGTGTGTGTGTGTGTGTGTGTGTGTGTGTGTGTGTGTGTGTGTGTGTGTGTGTGTAAAACAGTGGTTTTCTCTGACCATGAGCTGAAGGCACATGGCACTGAAGCCACCCTTAAACCTCAGCCACACCAACCTGTGACTGTTGCTCCAGAAGACCCGATCTGGGATGCTTAAGGGATGCCCCTGAGAAAGCTGGCAGCCACTCCAGGGGCAAACAAAAGCATGTGGCTAGGGGCAGAGAACCCTCTGGAGCCAAGCGTTGTGCAGCTCAACCTCAAACTGGCCCTTCATTTTATAGGTCATTTTTTCCTAAGAAGTATCTAAGGCAGTTGCTTGGGAAGGCTTAGAATATCCTAAAGCTTATGTCCAGTTCCAGACAAATGGATTGTGGTATGTGTTATGGGACCTATTGTTGGCATTGTTGGCTGGTAAGGTACCAATCTATTTTCCTATAAGAAAGGAAGACCTTCCAAATACTGGGCAACAAAAACATCACTTCCATAATAAGGGGCTCTGTATACTTTAATTTGCTTCTTGACTGTGTTGTGTTGAAGGTGGAGAGGGTGCCTCAGTGGTACCTGTCTGGTAGCCATGTTGTAAGGTTCAAGATAACGCCTATCAGGAACACGTCCAGGTCAGGACTCAAGCTAGGATTTCTAGGGCCACTCACATTTATTTCATAGACATCTGCTCGGCATTCTCTGTGGAGCAGGACTGTGCTTGGGGCTGGGAGACAGTAGACAGCATGGTGGTCAAGCTTCCTGACCACTCGAGCTTTTGTTCTTACAGATCTGGCAGACCTAAAGTGAAATGTCAAAATACTCTAAAATATACTTTGAAATTATTATCATTATTATGTGTGTGTGATGTGTGTGGGGGAGCATGCCAAGGGAGTTGGTTCATGCAAGGGCATGTGTGTGAACATCGGGGGACAACTTTACAGACAACTGTCCTTCTGTCCTTACATGACGGATTGAACTCTGCTCTCCAGTCTTGGGTGGCAAACACTTTATCCCTGAGCTGTCTCCCTGATCCCAAATCAGAAGCTTGTCGGCCAGAAATGAAGACATTTCTATATCAGATTTCATGTGACAGATCACAGTCAAAATAGATGTATATTAAAATTTTTGTTTAAGGCTTGGGCAAGGGGCCACATGTTTTTAATCCAGGCACTTGGGAGGTAGAGGCAAGTGGATCTCCAAGAGTTCAAGACTAGCCTAGTCTACATAAAAGGTTCCAGGCCAGACAGGACTATGTAGTGGGAAAAAGGTATAAAATCCATATATATATATTCACTTAGTCTGTGTTAGTTTTATTTATATACCTTAGGAATAGAAGTATTTTAGGTCTAAACATTGTGGAGTAGACGGGAGGAGAACATATACTTGAGAAACTCAAAGGACCCAGACTGAGACAAAGAAGAGAATTAGACTGCTTTGAAAGCTTCACTGGGTTTCCAAGCGTGTGGGAGGGCTGCCAGGGTTGGGGTTGGGGTTGGAATGAGGCCGTTCTGAGGGCAGCTGGAGCAGAATGAAAGCACCATGGCAGGTGGAGTTACTCATTTAAAACAGCAGTGTGTTGGAGGCCAAGCCCTCAGTTTCACCTCCAGAGTGTGATCGCAAGGCCTGGAGCAGCCTCTGTGGCCCAAAGGGCCAGTGTCTGGGCCATCCATGTAAAGCAACAGAGCACTCTGTGCGACCGGAAGCTGCTGACACTTTCCTGCTTGCTTGTCTGTTTGTACTCACTCCCCTAAAGCAGGAGAGGAAGAGAAAACTGGAACTGGCCAGGCTTTGCAACTCCAGGTGTGGGTGCTAGCTATTGTGCTGAGAGATTTATTGTAAGGAATTGGCTGGGGCGTTGTGGATACTGGAAGGGTAGGCTGGCAGCCCGGAGTGGAGCTGACTCCCCTGCTAAGGTCAGAACACAGCTCTGGAGCAGCAGTTTCTTTCATTTAAGGAAGTGTTTTTAAGGGTCATCTGCTTTATTCAAGTCTGCCAATAATCTCATCTAAAACCTACCTTCCCATCACTACCTCACCTGGTACCTAGTCAAACACCTGGGAACCATGGCATAGCCAGAGCGGCTCGTAAAACTGGCACAACTGCTCTACTATTGCCTTGGCATTCACATGCAAGTCTGTACACCACATTCTGTCTCTGAATCTGTTTCATGAACCCATGCATCCTGTTGTGAGAGAAACAGCATCACACACTGGGCACACTCAGGGCACACGTCCCGGAGGGGTGTGTCATTTATGGTTTCTCATCCCACCAGGTTGACAGTGCTATCCCTGCCTTGACTTTTTTCCTATAGGTACTTTGCAAGGCTGAGAATTCAACTTGTGTTGTAATTCTGCCAGTCCAGGTTGAAAGTGGGCTCTCAGCAATCTGCCTGGGGGTTTAGGAGATTGGGCCTTCCTTTGGGAAAGACACAAGAACTATGGGGTCATTTATGCTATGTGATCTGGGCATCACATTCTAAACTCTTCTGTGCTGCCTCCACAGTAAGAAACAGCCAGCCAACACCATTATACTCATTAACTGACAAAAACCAAACCAAACCAAAACCCATCTCAGTTATCAAATCCTCAGACTATTGACTTCATACATGTTTGATTAGGAGTACACAGGAGCATGTGTTTGCTTCTGTGCCGCCA
>CM052715.1:2578356-2591839 GCA_028551405.1 Uromys caudimaculatus
GAACACAGTCATCAGAGTCTGCTCCCCTAAACCAACTCAAGAACACAGTCATCAGAGTCTGCTCCCCTAAACCAACTCAAGAACACAGTCATCAGAGTCTGCTCCCCTAAACCAACTCAAAGAACAGTCATCAGAGTCTGCTCCCCTAAACCAATTCAGAGAACAGTCATCAGAGTCTGCTCCCCAAAACCAATTCAGAGAGCACAGTCATCAGAGTCTGCTCCCCAAAACCAATTCAGAGAGCACAGTCATCAGAGTCTGCTCCCCTAAACCAACTCAGAGAGCAGTCATCAGAGTCTGCTCCTGCAGGAAGCAGGCTAGATCTGCATGGATAACTGATAAAAACCAAATTGATAGTATAGTTGATGAATTTAAAAGGAACCCACATCTATATGTGACTACAGAGAAACAGATTCTGAAGGACACACACACACACACACACACACACACACACACACACACACACACACACACACACACACGGAGGGGTTAGTTCACACAGTTATGCTTTGACTGTTAATCCCAGGATCTGATTTTCCTAAAGTCTACATTTTTGTGTGATGGGTGTTATGATAGGATCAGGCTAGCCCAGAAGTTACTATATAGTCCAGGCTGAGGTAAAACTTTCAGGAATTCTCCTGCCTCTGCCTCCCAGGGTGCTGTATACCCTGTCTGGCATGTCTGTTGATCAGAATGTTAATCTCATATAAAAATATATGTTTGTAGTAATGTTGATATTGGTGTTTGATCAAACATGTAGATACCACAGCCTAGCCAAGCTGACTCACAAAAACAACAGGCACAGAGGCCAAGAACATTTCTCTAGAAATCTACCTGAGGTGGAAACTTAATCTCTACAAACAGAGGCTTGGCAGGGCCACAGGGCCAGGAAGGAAGCTTGGTGGGGACATACAGCATCCATGTCCTTGTTCAGGCGGCTCCCAATAGCAGGTAGCATGACATTAGGCAAGTTTCTCATACATAGCTTTGTGTGTGGGGGTGTGTGTGTGTGGAATCTGCCACTGCATCACTGATTCTTTAGTTTCCCATTTGGAATTTAGCTCTTTGCAATCAGGGATGAATGTTTTTATATTTCCCCACAACACACACCTAGCCATGCTACCATTAAATACAGTGGAGCGCCGAATGCTGTCTGCTGGAATGATGGTGATGGGTAGGAAGTGAGGTGGCAGCACATTCTCTCAAGCTGCCACTATGACTAGGTCATTTGTTAATGGAGAAAGCAGCCTTGTTCCACTCCCTCAGTGAGGACAGACATGTTAGGCACTCTCATTCATACTAAAAGTCCCTTCAGAGTAAGTCTCCATGTAGCTCTGGCCACATCCTGCCCGAGAATGAAAAGAGAAAACATGGTCTCTGTTGTGGGAAATAGTAAAAAAAAAAAAAAAAAAAAAAAAAAGGGCAGGCATGTTCCTGCGATCCTGCTTCTCCCAGCCTGCCAATTCCTGGCGGGGCCAGACCAGCAGGCTTCCTGTGCTCCTGCCACTGGCAACTCTCTAGCTAGCCCCACATTCCAGTAACCAAATTGGATCACCAACCTCAAGATTAGATATCACAATACCCAGTAACTCGGTAAGATCAAAACTCTTAAAGCTTATAGTTAGCCAGTCAAATTTATCAATAAATTTTCAATACACAAGATGCTAATACAATAATTGCAGAACCAATTGATAATGATAAAAGCTGTCCACCTAGATTAGACAAATTATCCCAATATTCTAACCTTTATGATATCATAACCACCTGTGGCTGATCAAAGCCAGGCTGGTTCACATCTGCCTCCATCTTGGACTTCCTCCTTCTCTCCTGAGACTGACTCTCTCTCTCTCTCTCTCTCTCTCTCTCTCTCTCTCTCTCTCTCTCTCTCTCTCTCTCTCTGTGTGTGTGTGTGTGTGTGTGTGTGTGTGTGTTACCTCTGCCTCTCTTTTCCCTGTCCAATCACAGGCCTTCTGCTCTGCCTCTCTTTTCCCTGTCCAATCACAGGCCTTCTGCTGCCCTAATGTAATTGGCCAGGGAAAATCCTGGACAGGTCTTTGCCTTGCCCCTCAAGACTCTTTGCCCTAAAGCTTAGTGCATGTCTCTCAGACCCCAAGGCTGCAAACATCAGATATGGGACAAACTGAGGCCTCAGAGGCTAAGTAAGTCACTCATGCCTCCTGTGAGCGCCACCGTTGAACAGGAGCAGAAGCCCCCTTTCCACCACTCAGTCTTGCTGAGCACAAAAGCAACAGCAGCAACAAAACTATTGCCCTCATGTAAGTGCTGACCTCAAGGGGCGTTGTTTACAAGTATTCATCCTTATCAAGTAGATGCCAGTATCAACCCTGTATAAGGGAGGGGAAACTGAGGCTTAGCTCAATCAAGGATGTGAATCTAAAAGTTGAATCTGAGGGCTCCTGCCCAGGACCCTGCCTGTGTACTCTATAACGCATGCCTGAGTCTGATCAGCTCTTTCTCAAAGCTTGCCAGTGTTCGACTATTGGATCCTATCCAGTGCCCTGTGACCCGGGAACTGGCCAGTGTGAATGTCTGCCTGGAATATCGGGGAAGCAGTGTGACAGGTGCCTCACAGGAGCCTCTGACTTTCCCTACTGCCAAGGTAAGGAAGCTGGCAGCATGGCCCTCATCTGAGTGGGTGCAGCCAACCTCTTGGAGAAGCGTGATGAGTCTTCTGTACAGTGACTCAAGCCACCTGAGTACTTGGTTCAGTCTTACCCTAGGCCAGCATTACTGGAAGCATGTGCATTGAACACTCGACCTCAGAGAGTCAGTGCCTGACAAGAGCAACTTAAATACCTGTTCATAAAACAATCTGGGCTTCTCAGTTCACATGTCCTCTGTGTGTTTTTCTGCAACAGCGTGGTCAACCGGACTCCACGAATTTGCCCTTGCATTATCTGACACCCCACCCAACCCCTGTGCACCAAGGCATCATGCCTCTCCCTAGTGACTTTCAGTGCTGATGTGGACTGCAGGCTGCATAGGATCTTTGCTGTAGGCTGAGAGGGACCAGGGCTATGTTCTGCCTCTTCTCCCAAAACAGAAAAGAGCTACCTGCATTTCTCCAGGCCTGCCAATATCTCCAGCCTGGTGATTTCAGAGTTCTCTTGTGCTTCGGAGGGGGCAGTTTATAGAAGACTGACCCAGACTTTCCATCAGAAAAATGTGGGCTTTGTAGGAACCCTCCTGGTTCCTGGCGACACTGAGGGTGCAGCATCCAGAGCTGGGTGGGACTAGGTAGAAGAGAAAGTTATATTTTCCAGAACTTTCCTAATCAGAATTGTCTAGACCAGGACAGAAAGTGCAGACATCAGTAACATGGCTTGCTCTGAGAAGGCCGGTGGATCCTTGTGTGGTCATCACACACGTGAGTGCTGTGGCAGAGGCAGAGTAGCCATAACTATACCCGAGCCAGAGAGTGACACAGGCCATACAGGGAGGAGCCCAGGATGGGGCCTGGTCAGTATGGGAGACAAAAGGAGAGAAAATGAGGGGTGGGCTGCCAGAGAAGAGTGAGGAGGGAAAGCATGACATCATGAGAAATGGAGACGAACTTACAAAGAGGGAACACAGGCAGAAAGCCAAGGGACAGTTTGTAGGAGATATGATCCTGTTGTGGGTATGTTCCAATGGCGAGAATTAGCTATAGAAATAGGCTCTACCAGGCTCCTGTCAATGTAAGACCAAGACATTTCAAGTGCTCGGCTGTATAGCATCTGCAGGTGAAGGCAGGAAAGCACACCAGCTGATGTCACCAAGAACTTCAGTACACTAGGGGACATTATCATCAGTTTTCTTTTGAACTTTTGAATGTTCGGGTATAACATTTTTAAAAGAGGTGCAATGTCGCCCTCTTCTGGACAATTCTAAAGATGCTCAAAGTTTCAGTGTAACCGTCACCCATTCAAAAGGAGGTTTTGCAGGAAGTAGGGAAGGATCTCGGAGGAGCTGAGGAAGGGGAGAGAATATGAACAAAATATAATGCATGTAATTCTCAAAGACAAGTTAAAATATATATTAAAAGTAAAGTATAGTAAGCATTAAACACAGAAAGGAAGTCGTGTTCCTGAGCAGGGCAGAGTTACTGAGTGACGGACAGTCAGAGCAGATCAGGTATCATAAAGATCTCTTGGCTTGTCTTAGTGTGAGTTACACACGGTCTTTGTCACTCATCTATCAAAAGCATAGTGTAGGTGAACTTTTTAAAAGAAAAAAGCAAAATTAAAAATTTTGAAGCATCTAAATCAACAGCCAGATGTTTGTAACATTTCTGAATCACATACAGGATCCAGCAGTGTTTGCGATCCAGCTGGGACCATTGACTCCAGCGTGGTAAGTGGAGGGTCTCTGTGAAAGACCACGGCTACTCCGTGGAAACTTCTGAAATTAACATAACACACACATCCAAATTGCTTAGATTGGGCAACCTCACCATGGTTTTAAATTCAAGATGCATATTACTTTTTTATTAACGAAAGAATAAGGTTTATTTAAAACTCATATCCTAGAGTCCTGGAGTTAGTTCTTCCTGGAGGTTACTTACAGAGGCCTCAAGTTCAGTTCCCAACACCCACATGGTGACTTACAGCCATCCTTAACTCTAGTTCTAGGGGATCAGGTGCCTACTTCTGGCCTCCTTGGGCACCAGACACACACATGGTGTGCATACATACATGCAGGTAAAACATTCAAATGCATCAAATTAAAAAAAAACAAAAACCCTTTTACAGTCCAGCTGTTGCCCCCCCCCCCCCGTTCGCCCTCCCACAGTTCCTTACCCCAATCCTCCTCCTCCCTGTCCCTGAGAGGATGTCCCCACCCCCACCCCCACCCCTGCCAGGCCTTCCCACTCCCTGGGGCCTCAAGTCTCTCTCAAGTGTTGGGCTCATCTTCTCTCTCTGAGTCCAGACCAGGCAATCCTTTGCTGTATATGTGTCTATGTGTGTGGGGGCGAGGGGGGTGCTCGAACCAGCTGGTGTATGCTGACTGGTTCGTGGCTCAGTGTCAGAGAAACCTCAGGGGTCCAAGTTAGTTGAGACTGCTGGTCTTCCTGTAGGATCACCCTCCTCTTCAACTTCTTCCAGTTTTTCCCTAATTCAACCACAGGGGAAGTCCCAGACTTCAGACCATTGGTTGGGTGTGAGTATCTGCATCTGTCTCAGTCACCTGCTTGTTGGGCCTCTCAGAGGACAGCCAGGCTAGGCTCCTGTCTGTAAGCACACCATAGCATCAGTAACAGTGCCAGGCCTTGGAGCCTCCCCTTGAGATGGATCCTAAGTTGGGCCTGTCACTGGACCTCCTTTCCCTCAGTCTCGTCTTCATTTTTGTCCCTGCAGGTCTTTTAGACAGGCACATTTCTGGGTCAGAGTGTTTGACTGTGGGATGGCAGCCCCATCCCTCCACCTGACTGGTCCATTTTCATTTTTCTACATGCCGACTGCCAGTTAGACCAGCACCATTCCTTGAAGATGCTTTCTCTTTCCATTGTATATTTTTTGCTTCTTTGTCAAAGATCAAGTGTCCATAAGTGTGTGGTTTTATTTCTGGGTCTTCAGTTCTATTTCATTGATCAACCTGCCTGTCTCTGTACCAATACCATAGTTTTTATCACTATTGCTCTGTACAGCTTGAGGTCAGGGATGCTGATTCCCCCAGAAGTTCTTTTATTGTTAAGAATTGTTTTCACTATCCTGGGTTTTTTGTTTTTTCCAGATGAAATTGAGATATGCTCTTTCCATGTCTTTGAAGAATTGTGTTGGAATTTTGATGAGGATTGCATTGAATCTGTAGATTGCCTTAGGTAAATCCTACCCATCCATGATCATGGCAGATCTCTCCATTTTCTGAGGTCTTCAGTTTCTTCCTTGAGAGACTTGAAGTTCTTGTCATACAGATCTTTCACTTGTTTGGTTAGAGTCACACCAAGATATTTTATATTGTTTGTGACTATTGTGAAGGGTGTTGTTTTCCTATTTTCTTTCTCAGCCCATTTATCATTTGTATAAAGGAAGGCTACTGATTTGTTTGAGTTAATTTTCTATCCAGCCACTTTGCTAAAATTGTTTATCAGCTGTAGAAGTTCTCTAGAATTTTAGAATTTTGGGGGTCGCTTATGTGTACTATCCCATCATCCTTGAACAGTGATACTTTGATGTTTTCTTTGCAAATTTGTATCCACCTGATCTCCTTTTGTTGTCTTATTTATCTAGATAGAAATTCGAGTATTATATTGAATAGATATGGGGAGAGTGGGCAGCCTTGTCTTGTTCCTGATTTTAGTGGGATTGCTTCAAGTATCTCTCCATTTAATTTGATATTGGCTGTTGGTTTGCTGTATATTGCTTTTATTATGTTTAGATATGGGCCTTGAATTCCTGAGCTCTCAAATACTTTTAACATGAACGGGTGTTATATTTTGTCAAACGCTTTTCAGCATCTAATGAGATAATCATGTGATTTTTTTTCCTTTGGGTTTGTTTATATAGTTGATTATGTTAATGGATTTTTGTATATTGAACCATCCCTGCATCCCTGGGATGAAGCCTCCTTGATCGTGGTGAATGATCATTTTGATGTGCTCTTGGATTTGGTTTGCTAGAATTTTATTGAGTATCAATATTCATAAACAAAATTAGCCTGAAGTTCTCTTTTTTTGTTGGGTCTTTTGTGTGGTTTAGGTATCAGAGTAATTGTGGCTTCATAGAATAAATTTGGTAGTGTTTCTTCTGTTTCTATTTTATGGAATAGTTTGAGGAGTATTGCTATTAGCTCTTCTTTGAAGGTCTGGTAGAATTCTGCACTAAAGTAATCTGGCCCTGGGCTTTTTTTCTGGTTGTGAGGTTTTTTTATGACTTCTATTACTTTAGGGAATATGGGTCTATTTAGATAGTTTACCTGCTCTTGATTTAACTTTGGTACCTGGTATCTGTCTAGAAAATTATCCATTTCATCCAGATTTTCCAGTTTTGTTGAGTATAGGTTTTGTAGTAGGATCTGATGATTTTTTGAATTGAATTTCGTCAGTTTCTGTTATGTCTCCCTTTTTATTTCTGATTTTGTTCATTCGGATGCTGTCTCTGTGCTCTTTAGTTAGTTTGGCTAGGGGCTTATCTATCTTGTTGATTCTCTCAAAGAACCAGCTTTTGGTTTTGTTGATTCTTTGTATTGTTCTCTTTGTTTCTATTTTGTTGACTTCTGCCCTGAGTTTGATTATTTCCTGCCTTCTATTCCTCTTGGGTGTGTCGCTTCTTTTTGTTCTAGGGCTATCAAGTGTGCTGTTAACTTGCTAATGTAAGATCTCTTCAATTTCTTTACCAGGGCACTTAGTGCTATACATTTTCCTCTTAGCACTGCTTTCATTGTATCCTATAAGTTTGGGTATGCTGTGTCATCATTTTCTTTGAATTCTTCAAAGTCTTTATTTCTTTATTTCTTCCCTGACTAAATTATCACTGAGTAGAGAGTTGTTCAGTTTCCATGGGTTTATAGGTTTTCTGTTGTTTTTGTTGTTATTGAAGTCTAGCCTTAGTTCATGGTAATCTGATAGGATGCATGGGATTATTTCAATCTTCTTGTATTTGTTGAGGCTTGTTTTGTGACTGATTATATGGCCAGCTTTTGAGAAGGTACCATGAGGTGCTGAGAAGAAGATATATTCTCTTGTTTTCGTGTGAAATGTTCTGTATATATCTGTTAAATCCATTTGGTTCATAACCTCTATTAGTTTCACTGTATCTCTGTTTAGTTTCTTTTTCAATGATCTGTCCATTGGTGAGAGTGGGGTGTTAAAGTCTCCCACTATTATTGTGTGGAGTTCGATATGTGTTTTGAGCTTTATTAAAATTTCTTTTATGAATGTGGGTTCCCTTGCATTTGGGGCATAGATGTTCAGAATTGAAACTTTCTCTTGATGAATTTTTCCTTTGATGAATATGAAGTGTCCTTCCACATCTCACTTGATAACTCTTTGTTGAAAGTCTATTTTATTGGGTATTAGAATGGCAACTCCAGCTTGTTTCTTTGGACCATTTGCTTGGAAGACTTTTTTCCAGCCTTTTACTCTCAGGTCATGTCTGTCTTTGTCATTGAGGTGTGTTTCTTGTATGCAGCAAAATCCTGCACCCTGCTTGCATATCCAGTCTGTCAGCTTATGCCTTTTCATTGGGGAACTGGGTCCATTGATAAAGAGAGAAATTACAGTCAGATGGTTGTCAGTTCCTGTTGTGTTCGTTGTTGTAGGCGGCGTTATGTGCATGTGGTTCTCTCCTGGTTTTGTTGTGAGATGATTAATTTCTTGTTTTCCTTTGGTGTAGGTACCCCTTTGTGTTGGAATTTTGTAATTCCTGACCTCTTTCCTAGGTTTTCCATTTCAAGGGTTGCCTCTATCTGTGCTTTCTTTATTGTTTCTATTTCCATTTTTAGGTCTTGGACCACTTTGTTCAATTCCTTCACCTGTTTGATTGTGTTTTCCTGTATTTCTTTAAAAGATTTGTTTCCTCTTTAAGGCTTTACCCTGTTTATCTGTGTTTTCCTGTATTTCTTTCAGTGAGTTATTTATATCCTCCTTAAAGACTCTATGGCCTCCATGAGATAGGATTTTAGGTCAGCATCATGGTTTTCAGGTGAGTTGGGATATCCAGGGCTTGCTGTGCTAGGAGAACTGGGTTCTGATGATGTCAAAGTATATTGGCTTCTGTTGCTTATGGTCTTGCACTTACCTCTTGCCATCTAGTTATCTCTGGTGTTAACTGGTATGGGTGTCTCTGTCTGGAATCTGCCTCCTGTGTCCCTCGGTTGCTGCAGGTCTCTTGGGAGACCTGTGACCCTGACTGTAACAGATCTCCTGGGAGGCCTTCAGACTGTGGGATCTTCAGAGGAGCAGACAAGTTGATGATCTGCCCTGGTGGAAGGTTCAGGCCAGAAGTTCGGGCAGAGGGGATGGGTCCTGTGTCTGCTGGGCTCCTCAGGGTTCCCAGCTGCTGAGGAATAACCCCCTTTTTTAAAGTTCAAAAGACTCTTTAAAGAAACCCTGGGCTTTAGTGAATCCCTTGGCTTATCTATCATGGTCAAAATTTATTTTGGTAACAAAGCTTGCTCAAAGCACATGTTTGAAACAGGTCTTGATTTCAAAATGCCAAACATTGGTTTGATTTTCACTTCAAGGGTTACTGCCAGTGCAAGCTTCATGTTGCAAGTCCTACATGTGGTGTCTGCAAACCATTATATTGGAATCTGGCCAAAGAAAATCCCCATGGATGCTCAGGTAAGCTGTCTCATATACTACCACATCTTTCAGAATCATTGTGTCTTTATTTTTTGCCTTCCTAGTGCCAACATTGACAAGACAGCACTTCTTTTTCTTTTTATTGAAAATAGATTCTTCTTTCAGATAGTTTATCCCAACCAGTTCTCTACTTCACTCCTCCTAGCTCCTCACCGCCTCCCTTTCCCCCAAATTCAATCCCCCTCTGTTCCCTCTTTAGAAAAGAACAGGCCTCCAAGAGGTAACAGCCAAACAGGACAAAAGATACAATAAGACAAGGCAAAAAAAGCCCTTCTATCAAGGCTGGATAAGGCAATCCAACAAAAGGAAAAGAGCCTCAAGAGTGGGCAAAGAGTCAGAGACATACCTGCTCCTGTGTTAGAAGTCCCACAAAAACACCAAGCTAATCTCAATAACATATATTTAGGGGACCTGGTACAGACCCATGCAGGCCCTGTGCTTGCTGCTTCAGTCTCTGTGAGCCCATGTGAGCCCTGCTTAGTTGATTCAGTGGGCTGTGTTAAGAGAGCTCTGTGTCAAACCAATTTGATTTGTTCAACATACTGTATAACAATTTGGTGTCCCCCACCTCCGTCCAGGGCAGAACTGTCATTTTCAGGCAAAGATTTATCTATACAATTTCCATTTGAATTTTGTTATTTGAGAAGGCAGCTACTCAATAAATGCCTTTGAACTCTCTGTTTTTATAAACCATTCTTTCTGGCTAAATTTTATTTTAATTTTAATGCACATAATATAACAATGACATGTGCCTACTGCATCTTCATTTTGTATAATTATTAAAGGCAGGATACTGAGTAAAAACACATAACGAAAGGTCTGAGTGAAATAACCACCTTTAGGGCAAGAGTATATTTTTATTCAGGCACGTCAATGACCTTAACATCAGAAACATTTATAAACTCTGTGCTAGAATTGCCATAAGCTAGCCATTGCACTAGTCGGATTGTACTGATTGATCTGTCTACTAACCCCAGAAAGCAATCCTGATTTAGACCCCAGCAGTGCTGGGTGAATGTTGCGTAAGTCCACAGGAAAGTCCAACCACAGGAGTTTTGTTGTAGGCAAAAAAAAAAAAAAAGTTTTGTTGTAATGTCCCTAGAGCCAGGGAACTGTTCTTGTACAACCCCTGGATCATTGATACCCTCCTTTATCTTCGCAGAGTGCCAGTGCCACGAGGCAGGGACAGTGAGCGGAATTGGCGAGTGTGGGCAGGTAACATGGGGGCATCTTTTCACGCGATGAGTGCGGGATGTGGCAGTGGCCGACTGTGGGATTTCTGGAGCAGGCGCCAGTCCCTAGCTAGTCATCCTGACCGTGGGCATCCTTTCCCAGTCCTGGCCATCCTGCTTTCGGCTGTACGAGTCGGCTTCCAATCCTGCAGGTTAGCGAATCCTGCGTATCAAATGCTGCTCATTGTCCTACAGGAGGATGGTGACTGCAGCTGCAAAGCTCACGTAACTGGTGATGCCTGTGATACCTGTGAAGATGGGTATTTCTCTTTGGAGAAGAGCAATTACTTTGGCTGTCAAGGTAAATACATTTGGCAGGGCTTGGGCTAGCCAACGTGCTAAAGGACAGAGGCTGCAGAATCCCTGCTTTGACTGTCTGCAGCTGACTCTCCAGGATGGAGCTCGGACATTCTGTCTTGAGAACTTGGCCAAATATTGTGTTGACACTTGCAGTGAACCTCAAGCGGTTGTGCTTCCACTTCTCTCCTACCAGAACAGTTTGTTCATTTACAAACTACATATGTGTGCTAATGTTGACTAACACCAAGGTTTAGTCACCTTGAAGCTGTATTTCACATTAACTAAAAAGCCAGATACTTTGATATCTTGCTAAGTTGGCTGTCCCCAATCAGTAGGTCCCAGGGATCCTCCTGCCTCTGCACTGTCAGTGCTGAGATTACAGGTGTCTGCTGTTGCTCTCTCCACATCTGTGTGGGGAGCACTTGACTGATATGTCACTCTTTCCAGGCTGCTTAACCATGTTTAGCTTTGGGGCTACTGTCACCTTTGACTGGAGAACAGTGTACTCACCTGCTGGCCCAGAGTCACATATCTTGAAATTAGAGGTGGAACTTTGAGGGGAGAGGCCATTTTTGTTTGGGACATCCCTGCCTGATACACGGTCTGGGGGAGGAAAGAAGCAGCCCACACAGTGCTGAGAGTACCAGAGCTGTCTTCTCTGGGGAGGGAGACATCTGTGAGGGAGATGGTTTGGTAGTAACCCCAACTGTTCCTTGACTTTGCAGGATGTCACTGTGACATTGGTGGAGCACTTACCACCATGTGTAGTGGGCCCTCGGGAGTATGCCAGTGCAGAGAGCACGTTGAGGGGAGACAGTGCCAGAGGTGAGTCCTCCAGAAGTTTCTTTACACACTCATGTTATGGAGGCCATCTACCCCTTTCCCATCTGTAGCAATCCTAAGGAGGCAGATGGAACAGTCGGTATAATTGGAACCTGGACCTGTGACCACGAGCTAATTAGAACAGGAGATTACAATGTCCACAGAGACCTGTTCTGTGGCATAAGCTACAAAACCCCTGCACCCCAAAGTCCCCAGGCTTGGAGTGGACAGGTGGAAGAAACAAGTAAAAGAAACAAATCATTATAAAAACAAAATGCAAACTGCTTGCAGCGTGCCCACTGGAGGCCAAAGCCTCTGGGCAGGCTACAGCAAGCAGGGGCAAATGCAGGGGCCAGCCCCCTTCTCGGGGGGCATCCCACACTCGCCCAGGCTTCTGGAGCAGTGACATTCAGCTCTTGTGTTCCTCAGTGAGGGAGTAGAGATGTCAGGTAAATTAGAATAAGGTAGGCGGGTTAAGTCTCAAAATAGAGGCAACTGGAAAGGAAGCTAAGAACAAAAGCCGGAAGGGCAGAGACAGGCAGGGTAGGGTATATGACATGTGACTCTGGCTGTGATGATCCAGATGTAAGTTTTTCCTCAGTAGAAGGAAGAGAAATTGAAATCTAAACTCTTTGGTTTTCAATCGTATGCCAAAAACTCTCCAAGAAATATAAATTTCTCAAAATCTCAGGCACCTCCTCCTCCTGCTTCATCAGCAGATTAATTAAGACATTCTTTGATATAGTTCTGAGTGCTACTGGCTGTGACTGTCCTTCAGTCTCCCTACTGGCCCTTGTGGCTAGGCATTCCGGCTGAAGCTACATGGAGAAGCACAGGAGAAAATAATACAACCCCACAGAACGGAGTTACCAACCAACAGATGAAAACAATGGCAGTTCACACTTTAGCACACGGGAAATACTGAGAGCACAGCCTCTGATGTGACATGAAAGTCACAGTACAGTGGGATAAGCCAGCAGCGTGGGTCTCAGCCTCTCTGTCGGATGGGCAGACCTGTGTCCTTAGGACCAAAGCTTCCCAAACATTAGCTCAGGCATCTCTCTCAGCTTGTTCAGATTTCCTCATACGTTTCGAAGGCATTCACTGTTCTCTAATTTCTATGATCATAAATGCATATTCATTTTAGAAATTTCAATTAACCTCAGACAAATAAAAAGGCAAAGAAAAGTCTGCACTGCTCCTCTCTAAGAAAACCTTATAAAATATTATTGGTTTGATTTTATTTATAATTAAAACAGCCTTTTATGAAAATTTTAAAATCAATGTATTTAACAGTTCATATCATAAGCATTTCCTATAACATTAATGAAGTTCTCAAAATATCACTTCTCAGCTTTTTGGCTAAGATCAAGTGAAGAAGTCCTCAAAATATTAATGCCTACAAAATATTTTATAACTTATTTGCTTTATAGTTTGGGCTCAATCATGTTGCTTCCACATTGTCAGTGTTTTAAACATGTTTGCAGTAATTCTCTAGAATGGATGCCTGGATGAATACCGAGGCACTGGAGACAAACACTCCTATGGCTGGGCTGGGATGTAAGCAGTCCTCACTGTGCTCACTGAGCAGGGGTGTGGCTGTCCTCACTGTGCTCACAGTGCAGGGGCGTGGCTGTCCTCACTGTGCTCACAGTGCAGGGGCGTGGTTGTCCTCACTGTGCTCACAGTGCAGGGGCGTGGCTGTCCTCACTGTGCTCACAGTGCAGGGGCGTGGCTGTCCTCACTGCACTCACTGTGCGGGGCGTGGCTGTCCTCACTGTGCTCACTGTGCAGGGGCGTGGCTGTCCTCACTGCACTCACTGTG
>CM052715.1:2592339-2673193 GCA_028551405.1 Uromys caudimaculatus
CCACTAAATCAGAAAATGAAGGAACTGAAGAAAGATAGTATTTGTCTCTGGAGGCTTTTCATAGATAGAAGCAAATTTCTTAAGTGATATTAAACTATACTAAAACATAGAGAACATTTTTTTCTTTAATAGCATTTGTGGAAAGCAAAAACCAAGTTGACTTGAAGACTTCTAAAATCCTCCTCCTTCAGCAGAGGTACACAGGCTAGCTGTGTGGGTCCACCAGCTAGCTGTGCGGGTCCACGGGTCCACAGGCTAGCTGCGCGGGTCCACGGTCTAGCTGCGCGGGTCCACCGTCTAGCCGTGCTGTGCGGGTCCATGGTCTAGCTGCGCGGGTCCACGGGTCCACAGGCTAGCTGCGCGGGTCCATCGTCTAGCTGTGCGGGGTCCACGGGTCCACAGTCTAGCTGCGCGGGTCCACGGTCCAGCTGCACGGGTCCACGGTCTAGCTGCGCGGGTCCACGGTCTAGCTGTGTGGCTCAGGCTAGTCTAAGCTCCCAGTCCTGCTGCCTTAGCGTCCTAACGCATAACACCAGTCATGTATCGCTTTCCCCTGCTTGGTGTTACTGATTTGGGGCGGTGCTTTTGAAAATCCTGAAGGATGCTCTTCCGTGCTGTTTGGCTTTTCTGTCTCCTTCCCTCCATTCCTCTCTGCCACACCCATCTATCTTGCCTTCACGGTTGAATAAGAGATGTGTACTTTATTTGTTTACCTATAGGACTTATGCAATATTTATAGCCAAACGTGTAGAATCATTAAGTAATTTTTATCCTCAGACCTTCTCTCTGAGGCTGGTCCCTTAAGCTGCTTCGAGGTAGCTGTGAGAGAAGTGAGCCGATAGTCACCAGTGCCATGGTAGATCGGGACTAATAGAGTCATAGAGAATGTGGGCCACTCCACAGCTCTCTTGGATGTTTTTGCCTGGCCAAATTCTCCCCAATGAAGCTGCCTTTACCAAACAGGGCTGTCAGGCACCCACATTGCCCTCTTTCTTCCTGCACATACCAATTCAGTTTCTTCCTTTTCTTTCTGAGACAGGGTCATATTATGGAGGCCTGGCTAACCTGGGGCTCACTAAGCAGATCAGACTGATTTTAATTCGTAGAGCTCCACCTGCCTCTGCCCCCTAAGTGCTTGCATTAAAGGCCTGCACCACGTGTGCATGTGCGGGGGTATGACACAGGAGAGTGCAGGTACCTGCAAAGAGGAATATGAGATCTTCTGGATCTGGAATTGCAGGAGGTTGTGAGCCAGAACATGGGTTCACTCAGTCAGCGCCAACCCTGATTACAGTGGAGATCTTCATTAGTCGTGAGATTATGGTGGATTCCGTCAAGTCCTGATAAGTGGCGGACACTGAGTTCAGTGTAGGTGTTCTTGCAGACAGACGTTTGAAGTTTGACAGAATATTTGGTTGATCCAAAGGAATCCATGTCGGATGATGGTCTTCGTGAGGAAGCCTTTGGGTCAGAGGACCTGTGGTCTCCCTTGCTTGACCACTTGCTTTGTTCTTTTAATTTATCCTTGCACATTTAGTTCCCAATTGGTATTGAAATTGAAAAATGAATTCAGTCAGATTCTTAGGGCTGGTGGGGATTCCTGCATGGACATCACTCACAGCTTCAGAATCAGAGCTAGTGGACCTCTGGAAGTCAGCCTTGGTTGCCTCTGCATCTCTTGTAACACATGTCCTGTCTATTGAAACCAAGATAGCTGGGAGAGGATGGAGCGAACCAAGACTTAGGAATCCCCACCTCGTGAGCCTCCCTTGGACCATAGCTGGATCTGGACATGTGGCTTGTAGTTCTGAATAAAAATAACTTACACCTGTCTGGAGAGATGGTGTGGAGGTTAAGAGCTCTCATTGCTCTTGCAGAGAACTTGGGTTCGGTTCCCAGCATCCACATGGGTGGCTCACAAGAATCCCTAATTTCAGGTCCAAGGAGTCTCACACCCTCTTTTGACTTCGATGTACATCCCATCTGCAGGAGAAATGCTTATTAGCATACAATAAGTAAATCTAAATAAATAAATGATAATTTACTTGCATTATCAGTTCTTACAGAGCACTGTGTGACCCCAGAGCTTGGAGACACACAAGACCTCTCTTCTAGTTCAGAAGCTAACATTGTTTTTGGATAAAACCTTGAGATAAAACTTCCTAAAGTGAAATAGGCATATTTAGTCGCATCTAGGTTTTTATCACAAATGCTTTTGGAGTCTTTAAGCTTTGCGCCCCCCCCCCCCCCCGCACTGTTACTGTCTGCAGCCATGCGATGCTGTGCCTGTGAAGTGGGGCTCGAGCGGCCTCTCCATTGAGTGGTGGCCTGAAACAACATGCTTCCCCTTCCTTCTCCTTCCCAACCAGTGGTGGCTGTCCCTGTCGCTGTGACCCTCTTAGCTAGTTCATCTAATATTCCAATCTGTTCTCCTGGTTACAAAAAATGCTGAAAGAGTACCCCAGCTGCTGAGGGTGTGCATTCCACCGCCACTGGAATTGTAAGTGGCTTTGCTTTCTTGTTAGCTCTGCCTATTTCCGCCTAACTGCTGGGGACTTACTGAGCATGTATGCATGTGAATTTGTGTGTGTGTGCACGCATCCATGCCTTCGTGTGTGTGTGTGTGTGTGTGTGTGTGTGTGTGTGTGTGTGTGTCTTACAGAGCCACCAGGGAAGCGTAAGTAAGTCATTGGTTTTCTGGCACTTCTTTGCAGCCACCTTTCTCCTCTACACTTCATGTTATTTTGGGATACTTTTCAGAATGAAGTCAGGGTAAGATTGGCCGTGAGGAGATCAAGCCTCTCCTTGTTTCGCATTATTCTGAGATACGTCAATCCTGGAATGGAAGCAGTATCTGGCCGTATCACTGTTTACTCATCCCGGGGAGAGTCAGGTAGGCAGTCTCAAGCCTCTTCTTACCTTTGGTGTGGTTTTGATTTCTAGAGACAGAGTCTCAGGACATAATCCACAGTAGCCCTTCCTCCCATGCTGGATGGACGGGGGCATGGGCCTCTAAACCTGGCTTCGCCTCCTTGTAAATAGAGAAAGGATGAATAGACCATTCCTTTGGTTTTTACTAGGTCTGTCATCCTTAGAAAACGTGAATCCCATGAGAAGATCTGATTGGACAGCTCCCTTGCCTGCTTTTGCTGCCATTGCTTTCTCCACACTTCGTGCTTTCTTTATTTTGCTGTTAAGTTATCATCAGCATAACAATGCTCAAATGTTGGCTCTACTACAACCCCGGGGGTCCTTTAGGGATAAAAATAGATCTATATAGCCCACACATGGGGAAGCGGGCACCACCTTTTGGTGTTATTTGGGAGCTGTTGGCATACTGCCCTTAATTTGCCCATGGTTTCGAGCAAGAAAAATGGAGGAGCATTGGAATTTTAAAATGCAGGTCAGAAAACAGGAAGTGTAGGGGTGTCCCAGGGACTTGCAAACTTCCTTCAGAGGTGAGGCCTTCCTGAGCACAAGAGGATACAGCTCACAGCAGTCAGAGGCAAGGCCTGGAAACCCATCCGCCCAGGAATTAGGGCTTAACCAATCCCAGAAACAGACTCAAGAAATCATTTGGCACCCAGGACCCAGCACAGTGCTGACTGAACCTGACTCGGTAGCAGGACGTTGAGCATTGCTAGTGCACATCCACAGCCAAACAGGAAGTGGGAGCAGTAATGGGCTCTTCCAGGTTGGGTCAGCCGAGCAGTGTGATGGAAGCTAAGTGGCTCACAGCCTCTGAGAGCTCTGCTGGGCTTCTTTTAGCATGAGGAGCCTCAGTGTCATGGCCTCAGGCAGAAGCGCCTGTGGACTGAACAGGCTAAGCTGTCCACACACATAGCTTTGTGGACAGAGTCTGTAGACTCCAGGCTCATCCCGACAGACTCCTCTGTTCCTGGATGACATCAGCAGTCTGCCCTCTACCATCCATAAAACTAGAGTATGTTGGCTTGTTCTCCTACTCGCTGAAAAAGTCTCCTCTAAGCCTGCATCAGGAGCCCTGTTGCATGTTCCTAAGGTAATATATGCCTCCTCCCAAGTACCGTTGTTCTGCTTCAGTCTCTTTCTGTGTGAGTCTCTGTCTCTCACTTCTCATGGCCCCAGGGAGTTAGGCCATGCTTGCATGTTCACTGCATTGCTGTAAATAGTCCCAGTCCTGGCACGCAGCGGGCCTTTGTAAATGTCTACAGAATGAGAGTGGTTCAAAGATTTGGTACAAACATCTCTTCTTAAGAAGACCCCTGGGACTAAGGCACCAGATATTTGTTTGTTGGTGGAAGGAAAGGCAATCTATCCTGGAAACAAATAAACAGAAAGCTGGGATATTTTCTAATTGTAAAGTGAATGCATGCTCACGAATAAAATAAAAGTAAAAAATGGCAATCTCCTACAGACAAGATTAAAGGAAATTAACAAGCCATACAATATGCTGGAAGGTCCATTCCTAAAGGTCACAGTATTGGCCATATGTGACAGCATACTAGTACCGAAGGAAAAGGCAGGGATAACCAGTTTGAGACCACATGGTTTATAGTGAGTTCCAGGCCAACTAGTGCTACAGGGTTGACTCTGTTTCAGGTACATACAATATGGACATTAGTATACTTACATATTTAATAAACCTGAACATCTCTCTGTGCAAGCTGTTGGGTGTCACAGTATCTCACACAGTACGCCCTTTTGCCCAAAAAGCTTTACTTGCAAACGTTCGCTGCAATGAGTCATTGGTCTGGCTTGAGGCCTCTGGCTTGTGCTACATTATTGGTACTGGACCCTCACTAGGGCTTCTCTAAGATACCGTGTTGTTGCCCTGGGTCATGGAGAGCCACAGCTTTAGATCTGCAGGATTGCCCCTCCACGTGCTCCAGCAGTTCATAGATGGGGTAGATGCTGGGGTGGGCGACTCAGAGCCCTGGACCTGGGCCTGGGCGGTGGTTGAGTTGTTCAGCCTGCCAGCCTTTCTGCACCTATGCCTCCAGCTCCAGCTCCCTAGCGCTGCCCTGGCTAGGGCCTGGGCCAGCTCTCCCTCACCCACACTACCAGGGCAAGCTCTACCGTTCTGCCTAGGTGAGGTACTGGCCCACTCTCCAAGTGCTGCAGCTGTGAGGGCAAGGTAGGCTCTCCCACTCTATGCCCTCAGGTGAGGGTCTGGGCCAGCTCTGCACAGCCACTGGATGTCAACAAGTCCCAGGTGGCAGCCTAGGCCAGGGACATCCATGGATATCAACACAGACACCTGCTCCTTCAGGGCCACTGACCCAGACATGGTCCTCAGTGGCAGAACAGGCTTGAACCTCACCACTGCCTTAGGTGGCAGCACAGGCTACTCACATCAGGCCGTTCCTCACCACCCTCATGTTTCCAGTTCCTCCTCTCTTCACAGTGTGCAAACCATTCTGCTTCCCCACCTATGTGCTCATCATACCGGCACCCACTTGCGCTTGCCTGTTGTGGCCACATGGTGGCGGTGTGCCTCTGGGTGTCTTCCAAGCTTGCCTCTCTAATGTCTATTTTATGCATATGCAAACATATCATTTAAAAAAGTAAGATAAATAAATCTGACCAGAACCCATGCTTAGTAAGCTTCCTTAAGCTTTTCCAGCTGTAAACTGAATATTGAAAGCTAAATTGTATAATGTGTTAGTACTGGCTTCTAGAAAGATGTCTTAAATGTTACTTGTATTTCTGATAGGTGCTTCTCAAAGCAAAGAGATCACCTTTCCCCCGAGTAAAGAGCCAGCCTTTGTCATGGTCCCTGGAAATGGCTTTGCAGACCCATTCTCCGTCACACCTGGGACATGGATTGCTTGCATCCAGGTGGAAGGAGTCCATCTGGTAAGACAGTTTCTAAGACTGAGGTCTTTAAAATGTCCTGTTCCTGAGATAGTCTCTTGCAATGCAGGGGCCCACATCAAAATCACATGTGTTTCCCTTTTACTGCAAATGAAACTACAGTGACTTTAGCCTTCAGAGGACATGATGACACAGAAACTTACTGAAAATTACACTTTATATCCTTTCAGTCAACCATTCTTGGGCAAAAATAATCTGTATATCTATCTAAGCTTAAACAAACTGTAATTCAAGATCATTAGAACAAACACAAAGTTCTTATAAGCACACAACCTTCCCTGCCTTTCAAATTTTGTTTAATATTTCCATTATGAAACTGATAGTCACCTAAAATGCTCCCGCTCCCCAAACAAAGCAGACTAGCCTCAGGAGAACCTAGATAATGAGAAGACTTAATAACGAGATCTGGGGGTGTGGGAAGGGAAGGGACAGGCTCCAGGAGCCAGGGCTGACCAAGCACATCTACTGTCTTACCTCTCACTGAGCTAAGAGTCTTACAGCTAACTGGCAAAGGACCCCCTTGTTCACAGAAAGCCAGAGGAACCGTGAGGGATTTCTCTGAGGCACCCCTCTTTGTCCACACACACCTCAGACCAGTTTGATGCCATGTGCTTTAGTCAGGAAACATAAAGTTGGTCCTTCTTAGGCCGACCACTTACCTCCGAGCCTGCCTCCATCGCTTCTCCTGAACAACAGCAATAAAACACATACTTGTGTGTCTTTTCCAAGTATCTAACAAAAAGTAACATGGCGTTAAGTGCCACCCTTTTGCCCTTGCAGCTTCTTGGCAAAAACTTCATGTCTGAAGAAATAAGACAAAGCATGCTAGCTAGTCTTATGTCAACTGACACGCAAACTAGAGTTATCTGACAGGAGGGAATCTTAATTGAGAAAGTGCCTCCATAAGATCTGGCTGTAACGGATTTTCTTAACTAGTTATTGAGGGGGGCCCAGCCCATCGTGGGTGGTGCCATCCCTGGGCTGGTGGACCTGAGTTCTATAACAGAGCAGACTGAGCAAGCCCGGGGAAGCAAGCAGCACTCCTCCATGGCCTCTGCACTGGATCCCTCCTCCAGGCTCCTGACCTGCTTGAGCTCCTGTCCTGACTTCCTTTGGTGATGAACAGCGATGTGGAACTGAAAAACCCTTTCCTCCCCAAGTTACGTTTTGGTCATGGTGTTTCCCTGCAGGAATAGAAACCCTGACTAAGACAGATGTGTAATGGCGCGTAGCCGATGTCCCATTCTGACTCCATTTTCACTGAGCACATGCTATCTTTCTTTACTGGTCTTTGGGACCACAGAATCCTGAGCAATTATGGGCTGAGCTCAGGGAGATGGCTTCTAGAACAATTCAAACCCATCCAGCTAGGAAGGCCATTGAGTTCCCAAGGCACAGCCCCCCCCCCCCCCCAGCTAAACATCTTCCTGAGGAAAGATAATGCCTTAGGGGCCACATAGGAGCTTCCCACTAGAGGCAAGCATTCTGCCTCCTTCCCTGTGCATATATGTGGTGGGGTCACAGACCCTGAGACCACTGAGCGCTATCGAGTTATCTGTGATTGAGATCCTGGAGCTCTGCTCTTTCCTGAATGCTTAGCTGCATTTACTGAAGGCTTCATTTGGCATGTTTGGTGGAACATGGCCATTCTTTCAGTTGCTAGGACGAGCATGAGGGCCATTCCAGTCTGAGCCACCAACATCACAAAATCTCTTTCTCCACCATGCCCCGTGAGTAGAGTTGGAGCCAAAAGCCACATCAGTGGTCGGTGTTGATGTTCTGTAGTGACGAAGGCAGCCGGCATCTCTGCACAGCATCATAGTGATTTGGTTCATTGCCTTTGATCAATTGGGGGCTTCCCAACTCATCATTAAAGAACCCAGAAGAGATAGTAGCATTTCCTGTGGATCTGAAAATCACAAATATACACCCTGTGGCACTGATCTTGTGTGTGTTTGTTAAGACCTGGCGGGGAGGTTGCATTGTGGGTTCTGGAGAGCTAGGGTAAAGAACCAAAAAGCTGACCTGAAGATGAAGTTCACTAAGGACTTCTGTGGGGTGTTATTTACTTCTCAAACACATTTGGTCATTGTATTACCAAGGTTGGCCTGGTAGAAAATGACTAACACTCCCTATGGTCTTCATTTGCTAGGATTACCTGGTGCTGCTTCCCAGGGACTACTATGAAGCATTCGTCCTTCAAGTGCCAGTCACAGAGCCATGTGACCCCACAGGATCTCCCCAGGACAAGTTAGTATGGGGAGGAGGGTGCAGCCTCAATCCATCAGACACCTCTGAGCGAGCCATGAACGTGAAGGCTCAGATGGTGGGCCTTACAACCCCAGCAGTTACAGGATAGCCCGGCTGATAGTTTCGATGTGATTTGTCTGTTCTGGGCCTTATTTGAGTAGGACTCCCCAGGCACATTGCATGCCACCCTGTGCATGTGGGGGTGCTGCAGCATACCCAAAAGTCATCTGGAAGCCATGCATCTGACAAGGGCAGAGCTTAAAATAGAATGCATGTTCTCGGGCCTTTGCTTCTTCCCTTTGTGGTGTGGAGAACTCACTGCTCGATGCCTTTGATGTCTGGTTACTAAGACTTTGTTGAAAGAAGGAAACAAGGAAGCACAGTGACTCGGATCACTGAGCCCTTGCAGCTTGCCGCGTCGTGCTCCTGTGATAACAACTGTCTTTTGTTCTCGTTGAAGTTGTTTGCTTCACCAGCATTTACCACTGAACCGATTCTCCTGTACCCTGGCTTGTGAGGCCAGACACTTCCTGCTTGGTGGAGAGCTGAGACCCTTGGTAGTGAGGCAGCCCACGCCCACACATCCAGCCATGGTGGACCTCAGCGGGAGAGAGGTGGGACAACATTTTACTTCCTGTTAAAGCTGCTGCCGCCTCTCCATTTGTATCTGCTGAACACTTAGCCAAGGTTGCTTCTCAAATCCCAGAGAGCTAGAAGGGTTTCTCAGGGGTATTGATCAACAGGTGCTGACTTCTCTGATTTGAATTGGGGCTGAGTTACACACTGAGACGTGTTGAGGTTTTCTTTGAGTACCCTTAGACGTAGCAACAACCATAGGACATCACAGGCTTGTTGTGTTTACCTGACTCCCAGCAAACTCTTTCTTTAAAAATGGATGAGACTCAATCTTACTCTGTTGGTTACCTTTTAAGGACACAGCAGTTCCTGGCTGCCCAACCCTGTAGGCTAAGCACTTTGTAGCAGCTGAGTCTGTGGGGCTTGGAGCCTGGCACTGTTCCAACCGAAGGCATCTGCCTCGTGGCTTGGAGGACATGTTGCTACATGCGGGGGCATTGTGTCTCCTCCTGGAGTTGTCTGAACCGCGTCAGCAAACCTAAGGGTAGCACATTGTGTAGTACACTAACAGTGAGAACACACATCATTGCACCCCAGAATGAAGACACTAAACGGTAGCCCCCAACTCCTGTTTCCACTCTTTACTTTGTTACTATTGTCTATTTTTATCTTTTGAAGAAAATATTTCTTTGGGGGGGGGTAAAGTGTGTGAAGTTAGAATATCTGTGGCTTGAATTCTTCCTAAATCTTTAGATATACACATTTTATAAATGATATTCTTACATTTTAAAGGTAACAGCTAAAGATGCTAAGATTACATCTTAGATAAGACTTCATTTCATTTTATTTTTGTTATATTTTTGATTTATAAAATATACTTATTGTATCAAGTAAAACAATATAAGTAAACACAATTAAATATAATGAAAAACTGAATAGTCTTCTCTCTACTCCATTCTAAAATTAACTTTACCACATTCCTTTCTGTTCATACCACACTGTTTGTACTCACACACACACGTGCAAGTGTGCACTCACATGTACATAGATGTAACATGTGAGAAAGAACATATATGTGTGTGTTCTTTATGTGTGTGTTGATAAGACAACAGGGAAGTTCGAATGAGGTGGGCCAGCCCCTATGAAACATATAATCTTATGTTAATTAAATTAAGTATAATTTATCTCTCAGGGCCTCAACAATCACACATGTGCAGGGAACAACACGGATCATAGATTATTTTTGTTATTGCAAAAAGACAATTGTGACGAGGCTCAGATTTGTAGAGTTAGGAGTTCTGAAGATATTTTCGTTCCTTTCCTTTGACAGAACAATTCCTTTTTTAGATTATCATCACCAGATTTACTGGCCTTGTGCATGAAGCCCAAGAGTTTTTGCTTAAGCTTTAGGCTCATACCCCCCGCTTTGTTTTTGGTTTTACCTGTATTAACTACTTTGCTTCTTGACGTGACCAAATACTCAACACAAAGCAACCTAGGAGAGAAAGGATTTACTCTGGATTTTGGTTTGAGCGTGTAGTCTGTCAAGGCAAGGAGTCTAGGGCAGCCTCGCTGTCTGGTGCCTGGTGGCTGTGGCTGCTGAGGGTGAGGCTGCTTGCTCATACTTGGGCAAATCAAAAGCAGAGATGGGACAGGAAATAAAGTCATGCTAGAAACCCCAAGTCTTGTCCTCTAGAGATTCATTTCCGGAATGAACTGACTAAGCCCCACTAAGCCACGCATGGGCATGGCTCAAAGAGTAATAGTGCACATCCAATCTGTATCAGATCTCATTCTGTATATGAAAGTATCGCAAACTCAAAATGAATCCAAACTCAGGCCAAGCACTGGGTAAGGAGTCTCATCCTGTGCTATCATGATGCTTGAACATCTCTGTAGTAGCTTCCCAATTAACTCACCTGCATTGTGGAAATTTTTGGTCATTGGGCTGGAGAGGTGGCTCATTGGATAAGTATGAGGATCTGAGTTCAGATCCAGGTAAAGCCATATGTGGTAGAACACATCTGTAATCCCAGTCCTCCTACAATGAGATAGGAAAGAGAAATAGGAAAACTCCCCAAATCTTCCAGGCCAGCTAGCCTGGTGGATACAGTTGCAAACAGGAAGAGACACTGTCTCAAACAAGGTGAGGACCAACACATGAGATTGTGTTCCGACCTACACACATGCACACACACGCACATGCACGCACACACACACACACACGTTTGTGTGTGTGCATGCATGTGTGTGAGCGTGTGTGCATGTGTGCGTGTGTGTGTGTGTGTGTGTGTGTGTGTGTGTGTGTATGAACGTATGTTACGATAACACCTTGCCTTATGATGGAGACAAAAATTTTAACACGTGTTATAAGACTATACTTCCTACCTCTGATTGTACCATCCCACCTTGTGGCCACCTGGTCTACCTTCAGTCTCTCGGCCCTGCAGTACATGTGGCCTAGAGGTCCTGTGTTGTAGTACGGTCTCTCACCCTCGGCTGTTCCCTCTGCCTGATGCTCTCCCCTTTCTTCCAGGTGTGTTTCTGTGCCTTGTCCTCCATGCTCAGCTAAGTCAGTGCTTCTTCAGGGAAGCCTTCTCCTCTTACCATCTTCCTGACAAGCTCAGTCCTCCTGTTCCCATGGTACTTTCTGAGAGAATTTGCCACTCATGAAACATACACCCTGGCTATCTAATAATCTAATTATCTGAGAGTAGAACTCAAATCTGTCTTATTTTCTATTGGATGCTCACTAGCTGTATGGTGGACTGGCCATGGCAGGCATTCAGTCATGCTTGCTGGCCAAGATATTTGAGTTTTTATCTGACAGTAGAAATGATAGTTTGTCCTTCCTGACTTTTTACAAGCAGCAGATTTGATAATGCTCACTTCCATGATTTCACCCTAACTTGGAACTAGCAAAGAGAGGCCCCATGCTGTGGAACCATTTAACACTAGGTCCTTTCAAGTTTCCCTTAAAAGATAGAACTAGCACCATCAGCAGGCAGCACATTTCCACTTTACCCCAGGTGTCTCCTCTACCTTTACCATTGTTTCTGTAACCAAGTCCAGTGCACTGTCCTTGCTGGCAGGTGGAGCTGCACCTACGTCTGCGGGTCCCACAGATTGGCCACTATGTGGTCATGCTGGAGTACGCCACGGAGATGGACCAGCTTTTTGTGGTGGATGTGAACCTGGAGAGCCCAGGGCCTGCCTTGGCAGGGCAGGTGAACATATACAGCTGCAAGTACAGGTAATCCCCCCCCCCGCCCCGAACTCCTCTGCTGGGGAAGTCTGCCTGGGACTTGGGTGATTAGTGCACTGGACTTTTGAGACAGCCTTTGAAAACTAGCAGGCAGCTAGTTATAGGTACAACATTATCCCCAACCTGGTATTGGCAGCACTGTGAAGTTATATAACAAGGGTGCCTCTTCCTGCACAGCCCACCTTCAGAATCCAGCAAATTAGTGGCTGGTGCTTGCTGTGTGCAAAAGGCAATGGCGGAGACTCTCGGATTTACCCTAATAAAATGTTTGCCCAAGAGTGCTAATTGGCAAGGGCTTCCTGGAAATGATTTTTCTTGCATAATATCTCAAGAGAATTCTTTAATTAAAGAATCAGCACAAAGAATATTTTGCAGGCGAGACTAAATATAAAATTAACGGTACCCAAAGTTGTAGTCCCTTGATATAGCAGGTAGAAGGCTGTAGTAAATACACCAGTTCTTAGTCACGGCCTTCAACATTTTGTTAACCTGGTTTTTAATGTTGCTTTGTGTCAAACACAAGGTAACTTGAAGTAGCTGACCACCTTCCTGGATGTGAAATGAAAAAGAAAATGTATGCAAAGAGTAGATTTCAGCAGCTTAACATGGTCACTGGTGTGAGGCCTGATCAAATGCCTGCTGACTGTGTCATGCTCCTGATATCCTAAAACTCCATCTCTGAGGACTTTATTTATGGAACAAAGATCACAAAAAAAGAACCCTATTTGGATTTTTGTATGGTGCTGAGGATCAAACCCAGTGCCATGTGGGTGCTGAGCAAGCACTCTCCCACGAGGCCTGTATGGTTCTGTGTGAGCATTTAAGGGCGCATGGTGATCCTAGAGTAATTTCTCAGAACCGGCTATCACTATCTGAGAATACGAGTGTCACGTACAGTTGGCATCAGCACCACTGGAAAGTGTATGCCCCAGTGGGCGGCCCTCGTGTGCTGGAGCCCTGCGTGTGTTGGCCGCAGCTTTCTGCAACCCCTACCCATCCAGGCTCAGCGTACAGTTCAACTTTTAGACTCCTAGCATCTTTCAGATCACAGTCTTGGTTCCCATTTCACAGAATCTAAGAGAAGTTGGCTAGGGGACGGAGGCATATTCATAGTTACTCTGGTGACTCTCTAGATGACCTCAGAAGAGCTCCGAGAACATGAGTGCCCATGTTGGGGCTAGTTTATATTTTGGGAAGATAAGGTCTTGTTACGTAACCCAGTATGGTCTTAAACCCATGATCCTCCTGCCTCAACGTCCTGGGTGCTAGGGTTATAGCCATGTGCTATCCTGCCTGGCATGGTAGAAGGATTACAAAACCAAAGAAAGAAAGAACCCTTGCAGGACGCCGCGCAGGTTTTATGATTAGCACTGGGGGAGATTGTATAATGTTCTAGAGCCTTAGCATATGACAACTAAGCGTGCTTAGCAAACCCATCATTAGAATTCTGGGACAGCATCATATTAGACTATGACTGCCTACTTCATACTTAGCCACTCCCAGGAAAGTCCCATTGGATGTTTTTACCTGGCCAAGGTATTTCCTTTTTTTATGCTTTCAGTCAAGTAAAAGCGAACTGACTACAGGCGTGGGAATCTAAAGCCCCCACAGCGGCCTGCTTTAGGTGAAAGGCCCGCTCAGCTCTGCCCTGTCTCCTGTTGAATTTGAACCCCCCCCTGTTTGTCTCAAGTGGTTTCTAACCACTTTGTTAGAAAGACAACATCTCAGCAAAATAACACCACTTTTCAGAATAATGCAGTGATAAGTTAGCCCTTTTCTCCATAGTGAGATGATCCTTAATGAATAACTCAATGGCCATCTGTTTCTTAGAAAGAACTTTTAAAGGATGATGATAAAACTAAATGCAAGTGAATCCCAGGGTGACACTTCAGCCCAGCCGACGGCTTCCACTGCACTTCTATGTGGACTGTCAAGTTTCTACCAGGAACCGATCTGTGCTTGGTTCTTTGCTTATTTTAATCTCCTTTTAGTCATTACCCAAATATCCTTGACTAAATTGTGCCAGTGATTAGGGGTGGTCATATTGTCCTAACCTACTACTAGCTCCGTTTTATATGTATCCAAAGGAAACGGCCTTAAGCATGCTTCCTAAGCTTAAACATGTTTACCAGGGAGCCAGATTCCATGTTGCAAAACTGTGACTTTTTAAGAATGGTTTCAGATTTGTCTCTCACCTGATGGAATGGAAGGTGGGAACCCGAGGTAGAAGTGGGAAGGGACTAAGGGAGAAAACAGACCCGGACTTGGCCTGAAGACAGTCTGGCTTGTCCTTCCCCCCAACGTTAGAGCCGCTGTGCCTGCTGATGGATGCGGGAAGGTTGTTGGTGGGCAGTCTGAATTATGAATGGTCCAACGAACACTGGTGAATTTCCAAGAGATCGAGCCTCCACCCGCTAGCCACCTTTAAACGATTACAGTGGCGAGTACATTCCAAAATGAATTTGGGGGATCCTTCAAACCACAGTAGGCTGTATCCCCCCTTGACCTCTCATGCAGGAAAGTTGACTCTGCTTCAGCCCATTATAAAGAGGGAAAGCAGAACAGCAGTCTGGTGTACAGCACGGGAGAGGCCAGTGGCAGGCTAAGAACACTCTGTTCCCTTCGCAGCATTCTGTGCAGGAGCGTGGTGATTGACAGCCTGAGTCGTACGGCTGTGTATGAACTGCTGGCAGATGCAGACATTCAGCTCAAGGTGCACATGGCCGGTTTCCTTCTGGTAGGCCTTCATCTAGCCCACTGAACTTGCAAAGCCTTCTTCTGCTGTCTGTATTTCTCAAAAGCTTATCAAAATTTGGGCTGCAACCGCATTGTGTCTGTAAATTCAACTTCGACAGTGGAGTCTTCTTCTCATCCTGAGCCTTCTTCATGTCACCTCATAAGGTTCAGCCATCAAATACGAAGGCACCTACAAAAACAATCACGTTTCATTAACTTTCGTTTATCACTATTGTACATGGAAAGCCTTTTAACATTATATTTTCTACTTTATTGTTATTACGTCTGGGTACAGAAATGACACTGATTATCGTTTCACTTCTGTCCATTTTACTGTCCTAGATAGTTTCTTGGAATGATCTGCCAGGTACTTAAACTTTATAACTGGTTATATAACAATAGCCTATATTTCAGTGTGGGATTAGTCAGCTCATTAGTCATATATTCTTACGGTTTAAATGCCAACTGTGACAGTTAAATGACATTGATACCTACCCATGTGGTGGCAATGCTTGACTACTGAGTGCTGTGATTGACAGTGGGATCTGCCCAGGGAAGGCTTGTTGAGTTTTATATAACTATCTCAGGGGACTTAAGATTACCTAAGTGTGAAACAGCCTCCTGTTAATGCTGGCAGTAAGCATGCATCAAGCTCTGGAGAATGCCAGGAGTGTGCTTTAAATATTTGTGCCTAACCTAGCAGGAGTAAGTAAAAACTTCAAATTTAAGTAATAGTTTGAAATAAAATTTTAAAAATGATCGCTATGAAATAATGGTTTTCCTTCACAAACCTATTCTCTTCATTTTTGAAAATTATCCTGGAACTCAGTTTAAGTATGGACTTGCCCTCTGACAACTAGCCCAAGGTCACTGAAGGTCAGACTGACTGGGACAGAGGCCCCATGGGCTAGGAACATTGTCCATCTGACCCTATAGAAGCCTGGAGTCTCAGCGACGGTCCATACATTTTTGTTGTTGTTACTACAGAGCCATTTTTGCCACCAAGCCGATAACATAGTTTGACTTCAAATGCAATAACAGACACCTTGATGGCTGAGTTTCTTAAGTGACCCCAAAACTAGCTGCAGAGACAAATCTTTCAGCGTTGGTGCGGGCCGAGGTCTGAGACATCCTTTACTAAGAGGGTGCTTCTCCAGATAAGGCCATGTCTTTGAACTGCAGGGTCTCTGGCTGTCCACTGCCCTCTCTCTTCCTCCTGAAGCATTTCAGTATCAGCCTTGAGCAGTAGTCGCCCCAAGTCACAGAGAAAAAAAGGTACCAAACCCCACTAAACAGAGTTGATCTCGAACATTCCTCTGATTCTGTTCTTTATTTGGGAAAACCTTCCAATAACAGTGTAGTCAGTGACCCTGGGACTAAGGAAAGGGATTAGCTGCTGTGGAGATTCTACACGCTCGCCTTGCTGCAGTTCCACTGTGTTAACATAATATACATTTTCTGCATGAGTTCTTTACTTTGTAACTGCGTTTAAAAGAGTGTGGAGGAGCCATTCGTTTTACCAATAACTGCTGTGTGTTTTTACTTATTTTCTTGACAGTATCACATTTGTATTATACCCATTGAAGAATTCTCAACTGAATATTTGAGGCCTCAAGTCCACTGCGTTGCCAGCTATGGGCAGCATGCTAATCCAAGGTAGTGTTCCCTCTCCTCTCCCTTGTCAGTATGTTGCACAGTGCTGCCGTAAACTGCAAGGCTGAGACTTTATGCGGGTGGGGATTCCTTCTCTGCAGTGTTTGGGACTTTGACTGCTTTGAATGTGAGAGCATTTGCAATTACATAATAAGATATCTTAGGGATAAGACCCAAGTCTGAACGTGAAATGGATTATAGATCACACGCAGCTTTCCGTTACATCAACTATAGTAGCCCTAACCCTGCATAGTATGCTGGGGTCCACAGCCCTAACCCTGCACAGTGTGCTGGGGTCCACAGCCCTCACCCTGCACAGTGTGCTGGGGTCCACAGTCCTAACCCTGCACAGTGTGCTGGGGTCCCACAGCCCTCACCCTGCACAGTGTGCTGGGGTCCACAGTCCTAACCCTGCACAGTGTGCTGGGGTCCACAGCCCTCACCCTGCACAGTGTGCTGGGGTCCACAGCCCTAACCCTGCACAGTGTGCTGGGGTCCACAGCCCTCACCCTGCACAATGTGCTGGGGTCCCACAGCCCTACCCATATGCCCAAGGTTTCATGAATGAACCTTGTAATTATTTTTGGAGCCTTAGCAAACCAACATCCCTGAAAGCCCTAATTAGCTGGTGCTGATCCTGTAGCTCCAAGATGGATCTTCGTTTTTGTGGGTTTTCAGCAGAAGCGCCTAGAGACAGAGATTAAAGGACTGGAACAAAATTAGCACTCAGGACAGAACTTGGCAGACCTGCCCTCAAGGACCCAGCGTAACCCGTCCCTGTCTGTGCTATGGCATAGATCATGGTAGTGTGCAAAACTGGCAGCTGGTGAAGTTACTTAGCTGGATCATCTCTTCTTTTCCTTAAAATTTTTAAAGAATAATTTGTGTGTGTATGAGTCGTGTATGTGAAGGTGTACATGCTTGCATGTGTGAGCAGAATCAAGAAGAGGATGTGAGGTGTTTTCTCTGCCTCATCTGTGTTTGAGGCAGGGTCTCTTCTGGACCTTGGGGCTTATGCCTTCTTGGCTAGGCCGGAAGCCAGCAAGCCCTAGTAACCTTCCTGTTGATGCCCACCTCGGAGCTGGGCTTGCAGGTGTGTGCAGGACGCCCAGCCCGGCTTGTTACTGGATGGACAACTCTGGTTACCATGGTTACTCAGCCAGCTCTCTTCACTGCTGAGCCAACTCTCCAGCCTATGGCTCTTCTATTTTTAATATCCCATATTAAACACCGGGGTCTTGCCTTACATTGCAGTTAAGCAGATGTTGAACACCCCCAAAATCCCAAACCCCACGTGCTCCAAAATCTGAAACTGTAGGGAATGGGGGCTGTGGGACCCCAGCACATGGCCGTTTTAGTTGTGAAACAAAGAAACACACATTTGTCTCTCCCCTCTCACACCAGCAATGGTACAGAGAAAGGAATCATGTTTTTACATTGATCTCATTTTATTTACTAATTTTTTTTTTCTGGGGAAGAAAGTGGTTTTCTATTTTGCATGCCTTACTTTAAAATTAAGATTTTCTTTCTGCTTTAACGATCCGAGTTGAGCAGGTACCGGGAATGTGCTTGGCCAGCAGGCTGTACTAGCTCTGTTGTGTGAAGATCTCTAGGCTCCATGGTTTCCTTGATGGGATTCCTTTGATACTTGGTGTGCATTCAACGTCTGTTTCTTTGCCTATGGACGTGGTGCGGGGTTTTGTTTATGTTGCAGGATACAATCATATTTTAAAGTGTTCTGTTTTTTAGTGCTTCCTGTGTCTCCCTGGCCCATGAAACGCCTCCAACAGCCTTAATTTTGGATGCTATGAGTGGGGGCCCTTTCTCTCCCCTGCCTCATGAGCCTTCCTCTCCTGCAGATGTTACTAATGGAGTTACTCTGAAGGCACCACAGGTAGGAATACCCCAATGTCAGAGTGTGACACCCTTACTCCCACCAAGCAGCACCCATATCACCCTGGGGCTTGTTTGGGATGCACATTTTCAGGCCCTGCCCCAGATCTCCTTCATCCCAGGCTCTGGAGTGGGACCAGTCATCTGTGGTTTTACCCACTGTCCCTTCCCCCCAAAATTGGGAGCCTCCACACTGAGCTGTGGATCACTGAGCAACAAAGGCGCCTGGGTGGTACTGACTGTGACTGCTCTCGCCCTCCACACCTCCTTCCACGTGGCCACTCTGCCATTTTTCATGGACCCGAGGGAATGTTGGCTTTTGTCTAAATGCCAGACTTTGGGGAAAGGGATTTCTTGGGACTAGACATTCTCGTAGGAGATCTCAGAGCCGGGGAAAGCTGAAATGAAGCCCTGGCTTTGTCTTCATGTTAAAGAGTTGGTTTTCCAATTCACAGTTCTCCATCAAATGATGGGTAGATTTTTTTTTTTTAAACCTTTAAGACCAAGGTTACAAAAAGCAAAAAAATAAAAACAAACAAACAAAAAAACACTTGCTGACCAAGCTGATGACTGGGTTCCATCCCTGGGGTGTGGTAAAAGGAGAGAACAGATTCCCAAAAGTTGTCCTTGGTCTCCACACACATCCCATGGTACTCATGGCCCCCACCCCAATGCACAAATAAGTGTGACAAACTTGTCTGAAAGACGACAGACTTCCCCAGTTGTTACGTGCTATGGTTTCTGTAGTGTTTGAGTTAAAGGAAAGGGGTGTAGCCACTCAGGAGACAGTGTAGTCTGGATTCTATTGTGCTGCCGGAGGGCGGAGTGTGGCTCCCTTCCCCATGGGCTGGAGCTTGTGTGGTTTGAACTTCGATCCACACTAAGGGTGTAGACTCTGCCCAGGTGTGAGGCAATCAGTGTGGTAACTGCTATAAATAGGAAAGGGTTCCCAGGTTCCTGGGGAGGAAGCTGCGGTGACTGCAACCTCAGAGTTTTATTAGGACAGCTACAGTCTCATTGCTTGAGATGGGAGAGCAAGCCTGCAGGCTGGAGGAAGAACTTCCTCAGGAGAGCTGGCCATCAAGGATAGCATAGCCGGGGCTCCAGAAGGGAAGAGGACAGACCCTTCTGTTAACAGCACACCATGGGCAGCATAATAGGGCCCTAAAGGGTAAAAAAGAGTCTTCGGTTCCAAAGAGCCAGGAGAAGTGGTCTTGCTCTTAGAGTCTTTGGCATGTGAGTCCTGCAGCCTGGGACCGAGCTGCACACTAGCAGTCAGGAAGGCCCTGAGGAGAGTCTGGCTGTAACTCAGGGCAGCAGGGAAGAGGGCAGGCTTAGCCCGCAGCTGCAGGGGGGAGAACTCTGCCATTTAGGATCCAAGGTCTGAGCTACCTATCCCCTCACTGCAGGGACACAGAGAGGCTGCAGGGCATGTGGCCTGATCTGGGGAAGGGAGTGCAGGAAGATTTGTCATGTGACTGAAAGCTGCCTCACAGATGGAATTAGACTCCTTCATACATTGTACTGACTAAGTGGCACAGCCGGCAGCAAGCTTGGTTAGCCCTTTGGCAAACACACTGTGCATTCTGTTGGAAAATGTGCCCCGGCGATTAACTGCTGTGTCATGTGTGGGTTTGATAAATATACCAGTTTTCCAACATAATTAACCAAACCTACCCCCCTAATTCCCAATAAATGTATGGCTATGCCTCAGTTTCTCCATTCTGTCAGCGAACATTTATTTTGCATCTAATTGTTTTTGGCGTGATTGCAAATTAAAGCTGCTATAAGCAATCGTGTGAAGACTTCTTTAGGAATATAGTGGTTGCCATTTTAAACACCTAGCTGGTTTTAGTTTTTAACTTGTTTGTATTGTTGCTATAGCAGGATACCAGGGGCTGGGTAATTTATAAAGAGAAGACATTTACTTAGGTCATGGTTCTGGAGGCTGGAAAGTACAAGATCAGATCTCTGGTAAGGCCCTCTCTGCATATCATAGCAATGCTGAAGGTGGCACATGGTGGGAGCTTGTGTTACAGTACTAATTGGTCACTTGTTCAAGAGAAGAGGGGCAAAGGCAGCTGGTGCTTCCTAATAACCCTCTCTCTGTAACTGACCCTACCCTGTGAGGGGAGAACTCACTTCTGCAAGATGTTTCAATCTGTTTATGAAGGCTTTGGCCCATAATATGACTGCTTCCATTAAGCCCTGCCTCTCAACATCAAGAGATTTATTGGGGAAGGATGAAAGGCTGCTTCAGAGAGAGAGAGAGAGAGAGAGAGAAAGAGAGAGAGAGACAGAGACAGAGACAGAGACAGAGACAGAGAGAGACAGAGAGAGGCAAAGAGTGAGAGACAAGGAGCAAGAGAGACAGACAGAGCAAGAGAGTGAGAGAGAGACAGAGAGAGAGACAGAGACAGAGAGACCTAGAGACAGAGAATGAGACATGGTGGCAGGGACCTTTTAAAGGGCATGCATGGCACATCTAGCAGCTGGTGATGCCATGGCCCCTGGGGCTGAGTCACTGAAGGTAGCCTGGGGATAACATCCCTCTCTTTTGTTTATTATAACAGGTGAGAACGTTGGAAGGGGTGATGTTGAGGCAGGAAAGGGGCACCTGTGCTCTTCAGACTACTTCCTGCTGTCTGGGGACATAGACATCTTTGGGGACCCAAGAAAACTGGGATGCCAGCCAAGTCCTGAAGAGCAAGCTGTTTCACTTTCTGTCCAGGCTCTGTGGGACTCTCTGGGGCTAGGGACATGAAGGCAGCAGTTGGAGCAGGTTGGGAGGGTGGCCAACCTGGGGCTAGCCACTTTGAAACTGTCCAGGATGCAGATTTTGAAGGAACACTAAGAGCTGGCAGTTGATGGAACAGATATATATTAGGGGCAGAAGATAAAGTTAAGGAGTTTAGGGTGGAATTATTCTTAGGTGTACATTTGAAACTTTTAGGCCCATGGTCCTGGTAGTTGAAGGAGGGTATTCCGAGACCAGGGAAAGGGGTGGTGGTTGTGGGGAGATCCTACCCTCAGGAATAAACAGAATAGACTTATCTGGAGTCCATTTGACTCGCTGAGAGTTGAAGCCTACTAGAATTTTTTAAGTTTACAGGAAGAGATGTTTTTGACATGTTAACATTATCACTGTTTGTTCTGAAATCCACATCACAGAAAAGGCAGTAGACTCCTGCCTTTCAGTCATAGTAGAAGCCTGGGGACCCAAAATGATTTTGGGTTAAAAGTATGAACACTCTTTCTTCTATCCAGAAGGCTGTATATAGATGGGACAGATGTTGTTAGCACAACGAGAAACAATTTTAAGTCTATATTTAGAAGACAACCAAAGGAAATTAAAATCTTGAGCCTGTGACTATGGTACCACAGTTAGATTAATAGCTTATCAGAACACTGGTTAATGTTAGCCACCTTAAACATCATCTCCTTAGACCTTAAACATCTCCTTAGATCCCCACAACAAGCTTCTAAGCCCTCAGACCTTACATGAAATTTTTTTTCTATCCAGTCATTTACCACAAGGCACAGAAGGTTGATCACTGAGAGCAGTCACTGTAATGAGTTCCTTTAAATGATGGAATGGTAAAAAGTGTCCCTGAAATCTGTTCTATGAGATTACCTCTTTTCAGAGTCTGGTAGCAAAGTAAACTGAGTCTAGACCTAGTAGTAGCTGTAGGAAAGAAAGTAAAGCCTGAGGCCTGATTTTTACACAGGAAGAGAACTGCAGAGGCAGCTGACGCCTTGGTTGCTGCTGTCACTAGCCCAGTCATCAACCCCATCAGAGACCTGAGAAGGATGAATTCACCAGAGTAAGCAGGAAGTGCAGACCAAGCAGCTTCCAAAACAATTAAACTTATAGAGACTTACCAGCTAATGGGACAGTTGCCTCAGGTTCCTCTGTGGTTGCTGGGGGGCGGAGGTCCCAGGCAGCATGAGTCTTCAGCGGCCAGACCCAGAAGATCTGACAGACTTTCCTGTGTAGGAGGAATTTGGAGGGACTGTACCTTGTCTAGGCAAAGTGGGGCAATCAACTCCACAGTGTCCTGCTTGTCCACAGTGTGGGCAGGGTCCTGGTGGCAGGTGAGGTGAAGGGCAGTTTTTCACCCAGGGAATGGCTTTGCCACATTTAAAGCAAGCTCCAGGTGGAGTTCTTCTGTATCCATCATCTCTGGAGGAGATCAGGGGTGCTGCCAGGAGCTGGCACTTCTATCATGGTAGCCTTATTATTATTATTATTATTATTATTATTATTATTATTATATATTAAATGCCATATTCAGCAGGCCTCTGAAAAGTTTTGAGGACCATCTATCTATTAAGTATACATAAACAGACAAGCTTTGCTTGTTTTTAGTTACTTGTTTTAGGCTTAACTTTGAAAACACATATAAGAGGCTAAAGAAAGCTTATTCCTATAATAACTTATGTTAGTATTTAGCATGACTAGGAGTATAGTTCTGAACACATTAAAGAATTTGATCATTTGTAAGGTGACTGATCACTAATTTGCAGGTCTTAGTTATCTTTAACAGTCTACAATAAGTTAGTAGTTTTCCTAAGACTAGGACTTTACATCATATCCCTGTTAGGCTTAGCCTTAAAAGTAACAAGTTTTGTATTGAAGCTTTTCTGGTATCAAAATAAAGCATTTAATCATAGATACAGTCCATAGAGAGACTGGCAAATTTACTGATCATTTTATGGTGTACCATTAGAGAACATTGATGGGTTTTGTATGGCTTAGTTATCTGAATGGCTAAAGCTTAAAGTGAGTAAAGACAAAGGAGCTAGACACATATTACTGTGACCCGAGTGACCTTAGGAGTTTATGAATCTTGATTATCAAGTAAACTGACCATGCCAGCTCAGTCAGTCAACAGTTCCTCCAGGGAGGGAGTAAGGATTAAAAAGGAAAAGACAATTAGACAACACTGTAGCATGACCCCAGCCAGTGCTGAGGCTGACGCAGGCTTATTTTTTCCCAGTCTGCTTTTATACCATTTTAAGTACATGCAAATAATAAGGTCAGTTTTAGGTTAAGGAACAAAAAAGGCAATAAACACAAATAGTCAAGGAATAAACAAGGTAATAAACAAGGTCCTGTGATCATTGTTTCTAGGGGTTTGTCAGGATGACCAAGATATCTGAGCCTACTTCCTTGTCCTAGCCCAAAGTCAAATTCTTGCTGAAGCCTACTTCTTTGTTCTAACCCAAAGTCAGATTCCTGCCTGAGCTTACTTCCGGTCCTGGCCCAATGTCAAATTCCTGCCAAGTTTCTAGAAGTAGCCCTAAACGCTCTCTACAGTATACCTTATTTATCAAACATGTATTGTTACTTATCTTAATTTTCTAGCATCTTGGTGTTGAAACAGCAAAGACATAAGTGTTAGGTATAAATCTCTAAGCCAGCTTTTGTTAACCTGAAATAGATCTTTATATCCTTAAAGTTTCATCACCATATAGGATATATTGTAAATTAGAGTGAATTACATACATAACATGTTGTACATTAGAGTGAATTACATACATAACATGTTGTACATTAGAGTGAATTACATACATAACATGTTGTACATTAGAGTGAATTACATACATAACATGTTGTACATTAGAGTGAATTACATGCATGACATGTTGTACATTAGAGTGAATTACATACATAGCATGTTGTACATTAGAGTGAATTACATACATAACATGTTGTACATTAGAGTGAATTACATACATGACATGTTGTACATTAGAGTGAATTACATGCATGACATGTTGTACATTAGAGTGAATTACATACATAACATGTTGTACATTAGAGTGAATTACATACATGACATGTTGTACATTAGAGTGAATTACATACATAACATGTTGTAGCAAACACAACCTTGCATTTTTATCATCATACCAAAATCCTTACCATCCAAAATAATTTTAGGTTCCTTAGTCTGAAAGGTGATACAGTGATAAACACAGAGCTCTTTAGGACCAAGAAGTTTCACAGTTGTTGCTTTATACCATGTGGTCATCTGAAGATGGAGGTTACGTCACAAGGCAAGGACTCCTTAACCTCCATGTGCATGGCTGCCAGCCATGTGGCTGCTACATCCGGATGAAGTCATTCACCAAGGTAGAAGAAAGCCACTCAGCTGCTCTTAAAAACATGCTTGCCTAGTGGATCCATCTATCTATCTATCTATCTATCTATCTATCTATCTATCTATCTATCTATCTATCCATCCATCCATCCATCCATCCATCCATCCATCCATCCATCCATCCATCTGTCTATCTACAGACTACAGATTTTAAACCATACCCAATGAATTTACACATCATGACATAGAGTTTATAGCATAATCTCAAGAGATTTTTCTGAAAGCAGACCACAGAAACTAAAAACAAAAGATTTTTAAGAGTGGAAAGTAGAATCTTAGAGATAAGAGACTTTGAGATTATTTGTTCCTGTGGTGGCAAAAGTTGTTACAATCTGAGAGAAGTGAGTTCCAGGACAGCCAAGGCTATACAGAGAAACCCTGTCTCAAAAAATTAAAATAAAAACTGAATCCTTGGGGGTGGGGGAGAGAGAGAGAGAGAGAGAGAGAGAGAGAGAGAGAGAGAGAGAGAGAGAGAGAGAGAGACACCATGTGGGTGCATCCCAATTAGCTCCAAGAGAGGGCTGAAAGCTGAAGCTAAGGGACTTCAGGCTGGAGCCAGAGAAGTCAGGAGCATACAGGGGAAAGGGAGCCAGCAAGTGTCTTTAGTAGAGAGAACCACATGTGTGTAGAAGGCCAGAGCTGAGAGAGTGTGGTGCACATGGTGGAAGCCCCAAGGGTGTAGAAGCTGGCTCAAGGAGCCAGAGAGACACTTATGGCATAGAACCAGGAAAGAAAGCAGGAAGCTGAGGGACTTCAGCAGGCAGGTCCTAGATAGAGGCAAGGAATTCGCAAAGTGTGGACCCAGGAGGGCACAAAGAGAGACAGAGCAGGTAGCACCCGGCAGGAGGCAGCGAGGAAAAAGGAAAGAGTTCCAAGCTGCTGCCGGTGGACTGTGGCCCCTGAGGGACACAAGAGTGGGGAGAGAGCAGGTGAGAAGGAAGCCCTGTCCCTGTGGGTGCCGCAGGCCAGATGCTCAGCAGGCTGCAGGAGCCCGAGAAGCACACAGGTGCACAGCAGGCCAGAGGGAACCAGCAGCTAAAGAACTACACTCTAGAGTTTGGGATCAGTTCACAGAGGAACGGTCTGTACATACCTTGGGAGAGGTAGATGAGCAGCTGGTTTGCCTTGGACACTGCAGGGGAGACCAGGTGTGTGCTGGCGTGTGCACGCTGTGGCTGGCCTGCTCCTTTGCTGCCGTCTCCCCTTGCCCAGGTCTGACCGCAGCTCCCACTTTGTAACAAACTTACAGATTCATCAACCTCAACTTAAGGCAGAACATTTACACAGTGTGGGGCTGGGGGCGTAGGAACAGAGAAAACAAAAACAAAAAACCAAAAACAAAACCAAAAACAGGGCTTGGAGTGGAGAAAAAGAAGGAGTGAGTGGGGAATTGTTCCTGTAGAAGTCCTTAGTAGTGTTTGGATCTAGGGTGCTGCAGGCAGCCACTTTTATTAACTAAGTTGAGGCCACATTCAACTGCAAAGGCTGAAAGGTCCCTTAAGTCTGGTGCGAGGTGGAGCAGTTGGAGACTCTCTAAAGGGAAGCCAGGAGGCACAGATGACCCAACTTCAAAGGGTGAGGAAGAGGGGGAGATCCAAGGCCTGATGTCCAAGGCTTTCCCAGGACTTTAGAGAATTAAAGAGAAACACAAAAGCCACTCAGTGGGAAGTCATCTCAGCGGATAGGGGCCAGGGCTAAAGAGCCCGAGGAATTATGGCCCCTGGCATCAGGACTTTCAAATAAAGCCAAAAGGCAGAAACTGAGAAAAACAAAAAAACAAGCAAACATGAAGACTCACCCAAGGAAATAGTCAGAGGTAGGGGTCACTGGAGAGGGTCAACTGTAACCTTAAAGACCATAGCTGGGGGTACCTCTGTCTCTAACAGTACTGTAGGGGTGCCAAACACTCAAAGGCCACTTCCTCAGATCCAAGGAAATATTTATGCCAACCAAAGGGAGAACTTACCAAACGCCTTCATTGGGAAGGACGCGCAGCAACAGGTGAGGCGGAAAGTGAGTCTGTTTCGGGCGGGCTGGAGATATGTGATAGCCCCCAATGTGGCCCTTGTTAGGGGCCAAGACTCGCTGAAGGAGGACTCCAGACTCAGATAGTATGCAACAACGGCAAAGAACATTGATTTTGCAGAGAATACCAGCATGCGGGGGTCAGCCTCTCATTAAAATGGTGAACAACTAGGGGGCTCACAGGCCTCCTTTTATGCAGGGCTAGGAGAATTTTTTAGAAGGATTAGGTAGTCTGTGATATGATTGGTAGGGCAAAGCGGTGATGTTAGTACAATTTTGATTGGTTAATAAGTTAGTTTGTCTATATTTGGTGAGGCCTTGAAGAATTTTGGAAACCAGCTCAGTTCTGGCCTTGTCTCCTCCAGCTAGGTGTCCAGGAGCTGATACACTCCTTTTCGGTCCAGTGTCAGGACTGCTATTGATTAATGGCCCATTGTTCATGGCTGCCCTGAGGAACCGTGTTCATTTTGCTGGGAAACAGAAAATTTTTCATTCCCAAGGTTTCTGAACCTCTCATTCAGAGTCCCGAGTGGAGACCGTGTAGGTGCTAGGATGTCCTACCAAGTCACAGGCATCAGTGTGGAGTGTATGTAGCACAGCACCTTGGTGGGTCAGGGCAAAAATATGCTGCAAAGATCATACATGCGACAGATCTCACACAAGAGATTTACTGGGCAGTGGGAGAGGAAGACCACTTCTGTGAAAGAGAGAGACAGAGAGAAAGAGAGAGACAGAGAGAGATACGGAAAGAGAGACACACAGAGAGAATGAAAGCGATGGAAAGACTGGAGACAGCACTGTGACAGCGGGATGTTTTGAAGGGTGTGGTGCATGTCACAGTTGATGGTGGCAGTGGTGTGGCTGATGGCGTGCGGGAGGCGGCCTGGGGCTGACAGTGAGCTTTGGTGGAGCCAACTATAGCAACATCTCATGTCATCTCATTCAATGCTTTTCAGTTTTTGGGTTTTTTCTTCTCCCCTCTTTTCCCTTCTTAGAGTCAAGTAACCCTGAGAGGACTCATACCACACCTGGGCCGACATGTCTTTGTCATCCATTTTTATCAAGCAGAGCACCCAGGGTTTCCCACTGAGGTGACTGTGAATGGGGGAAGACAGTGGTCAGGTGAGCAGCCATGAGCAGGCTCCAGGACATGTGCCATGCCATCCTTGCAGCTGTGTGACAGTGTCTCTCCCTCCCCAGGTTCCTTCCTCGCCTCCTTTTGTCCCCATGTACTTGGCTGTCGAGACCAAGTGATCTCTGATGGCCAGGTGGAGTTTGACATCTCAGAAGCAGAGGTAGCTGTGACAGTGAAGATTCCAGATGGAAAGTCCTTAACATTGGTGCGTTCTGCTTGGCCTTCAGTTTGCTCCTTGGTCAGCCATTGTGGGCTAGGCTCCTAGCAATACTTTCTTTAAGGAATTAACCCTAGTTATGGAAAAGTTGGTTTGCAGGAAAGTTTTGGGGACTTACAAACCCATAAAGATGAAACCAAGTGACAACCAAAGCCAGGATAGGAACAGTAGTGTAAGCCCCGCCCATCCCCAGCCACTGCTTCCTCCTTGCCCCCACTGGTCCCTCTCTGAAGTGTTTACTGTCCTCACTGCTTTCTGTCACTCTCCTGTGCCCCCTTGGTGGTTTCCCTTAACCCAGTGTCTATATGAGCTGTGCCCTAGGTCCCACTCTGATACCCCTGTGTCATTTATTCATGGACACCATCCATGCCCGTTGAGGCTGTTCTCTGATTTGTGGGAGCAGCAGCCATGGCTCTGAATTCACCCCAGATCTTGCCTGAACTCCAGGAGTCTCCTCTTACTCTGCCTGACCTCCTTCAGGAGTCTCTCATGCTGTTCATTTTATTGAGCCTGCTTTGCTGCAGTCCAGGTGGCTTGCTCTGTTTTTCCTGCCTCTCCCTGGTCCATCCACCTCATCTGGTTCGTGTGCCTCACTCTGGAATCCATGGCCCTTCCTAGCTGCCACGAATTCATTGTTCATCCATGTCCCCTGCTGTCCGTACCCCCTCTTCCCTTCTCTGACCATAATCAATATTCAAAAGCTCATAGATATGCCATTGCTGGCAATGCCAGCAGGTTTTCTTGTGCTCTTTTCTAGAATCTTCTACCTACTTTTGTCAAATCCTGTTGACCAGTGAGCTTGACTTAGCATTTATTCACCAGTTCCTTAAGGATGTCTAGAGAACCAGCAAGAATTTACTGGGTTTTGCTCTGTGGTCCTCTAGTGCTGTGCTTATGACTCCTCCTCTCTCTGAGGATGCTATCATTCCAGAGCATAGGGTATTCATTTTATACCTCTGTGCCTAGAACACTGCCTGACACATGGCACTCAGCAGATGTTCATGGAACACAGGAGAGCAATGGCCTCTCAGTCAGGTACAAGTTGGTAAGCAGTTGTAAAAGACATAAACTCTTCCTGCAGGGTTTGTGGGCACCATGGCTTGACATGTACAGGTGTATCACACTACAGCTATTCCCTATGATATACTGTATGACTTTTCTGTTGCTATGATAAATACACTATGACCAGGGAAATGTATAGAAGGGAGGGTTTACTTGGGCTTCTGGTTTCCACAGGATAAGCACCCCTCCTGGAGGGAGCACAGTGGCAGACAGCAGGCATGGTAACTAGAGCTGAAAGCTTCCATTATGAACCATAATCAGGAAACAGGAAGATGGAGTGGGGGAGTGTACACACAGCTGGGTTCTCAGCCTTCAGTGATATACATCCTCCAACAAGGCCATACCTCCTAATCCTTCCCAAATAGTGCTAGCCGCCAGTGTTCATGTGTTCAAATACAAGAGCTATCTAGGTCATTCCCATTTAAACCATAAGTACTAAACAAGCGTCAGAGGCAAGCTATGATGTTAGATTCCCTGCTGGTTTTGCAGTTGCAGTTTGCTTACCTTTAAAAACACAAAGTGATGATCCCTGGAGAGCTAGAGAGAGCCAGCCACCCCTAACAGGCCCTGCTCAAGACCCCTTGAGCCAACGCTGCTTGACACTGCTATTCCTTATTCCTCAGAGCAGGTGTTTCCGGAGCCAACCATGCTCACTGTTTCCTAGCGATGCGATGTGTGCTCAGCCTTTAACCCCGCCTCCTTTAACCTGTCTTGGGTTTGCTGCTGCAGTTCCTTCATAAGTCCCATCTTCTTGGCATTTGAATAAACAGGAAAGGATGTGGATCTTTCCTCCTTCACTGACTAGTCACAAGCATGCCTGCTGTAAATCTAAACACAGGTCGATGACTTTCTTTTAGGTCCGGGTTCTAGTGGTACCTGCAGAGAATTATGACTACCAAATACTTCACAAAACATCAGTGGACAAGGCCTCCGAGTTCATCAGCAGTTGTGGAGGGGACAGTTTTTATATTGAGTAAGTGTCATTTTGTGGAGGGCTCTGGCTCTGGCATGCATGAGGTGGGCTTGCATTCCCAGCCAGAGTGAGGTCTGGAGGGAGTCTGGCCTGGAGTCTGCCCTCTTCTCACTAGCTAGGAAAGTAGCAGTGAGTCTGGGGGGTCTCAGGAAGGTGACATCTTTCCTCTGTGCCCGCCACTCTATAAGAGACCTTGCCATGTACCCATCCAGACAAGGTGACCACACTCAACCCTGAACACACAGAGACCTACGCTCAGTTTGGGATTAGCAACCAGTTAGAGACTCTCTTGCCCTTTTCTATTTGCTGCTATACATCCTAAAAGATGCCACATGGGTATCTTTCACTGACAAGGGCGTAGCCCAGATCTCCATTTACCTCTTTAGTGAGGACTGTGCCTTCTGTGCCCTGTCTTCTCTCGTCCCTAAGTGCTAAGAGCATGCTAGTCCCAACACAAGTTCTGCTGTGGAACCCAGGGCCTTAGATGCTTCTACAAGTAGCCAGAAGCTCCAGAGAAGACAGACTGACTCTTCTTGTACAGTGATGTCAAAGCAAAGGCCCCAGAGCCAATACACTGTGGTTGTAAATGACTTCTTGTCCACTCCTTACTCCTCATCCTTGGGAGTGTCCCCCAACAGCTAAGGTGCCTCAGCTGCCTTATCTGCGAAGCAGACTATGACCCAATTGGTTGGGTGGTCATGAGGTGAGATAAAATACCATCTTGTCCTCACTGTCATCCCACAAGCTGTAACTCATACACCACGCAGTCCATCCTGCAGCTCTCCCTTCACCGAAGTTCCCATTAGCCTTTCCTTGATGTCCCCTCCTGGAGCAGATGTTGGAGGAAGGGTGGCTGTCACTGGCTGAATCTACAATGGGGTCATTTTCCACTTCTTTCCAAGCTCAGTGATCAGTGTCACCCCAAAAGATGCTGCCAGGTAGAACTAGTAGGAAAGGGAATCTGGGGATGGACAGCCCCCAGGTAATCACCCTGAGTTATTTTGTTCCCACAGCCCCCAGGCAGCCTCTGGATTCTGTAAGAATTCTGCAAAGTCCCTGGTAGCCTTTTACCATAACGGTGCCGTACCCTGTGAGTGCCACCCTGCTGGGACTGCTGGCCACCACTGTAATCCTGAGGGTGGGCAGTGCCCTTGCAGGCCCAATGTCATCGGGAGGCAGTGTACCCGCTGTGCAACAGGCCACTATGGATTCCCACATTGCAAACGTAAGTGAGCACTGCCAAGCTTCTGAAGCCTCCTCTGGTCCCCAGAGCATGACACTTGTACATGGCAGGACTTCTCAAATGCCACCGTTTTAGACCCTCGCCTGGGAGCTTATGGGAAGGTCCTGATTCAAGAGACCTAGTCTGGGCCTAAAACTCTGCACTTCTCATAAATATCCAGGCTATCTCATGCCACATGTCTACAAACTATACTCTGAGCAGCAAGGCTCTAGGCTACGGATATAAATATAAATATAAACAGAAATGGGAGCGTGTGTAGGAAGGAGGTGAGCAGCTCACTCCTAGCAGAAGCTCTTTCCAGATTGTGTGGCACAACGAAGCCTCAGTTTAGATAGGACATTCAAGGTCTCTTGGACATATTACTCACTAACTTAGAGACCCTTGCACTTTTACTTAAGAACCACCTGATGCCCTGGGTCTGCCCCTGCTGTAAGTGACAGTGAGAGACACAGGTATGCAGACAGCACCACAGGGGACCAGTCTTCGTCTGAATAACAAAAACAATCTCGCTACTGCACTATGTGCTGACCCTGGACCTGAGTGCTCTGGGAAGCTGGGGCGCTGCTTCAGAATGTCTTAAACAGTCACTATTTGATGCCTTCTAGAGCCTTCTGAGGAACAGGGGCCCATGATAGATTAGGGGGACAGTAGCCCCGTCAGTTCACAGATTATATAACCTGGAGCCAGTTACTCCAGCTGCCTCTCACTTGCTTTGACTGATTCAGATCACCATGGGCAATGATGTCCACACAGAAGGGAAAGGAAAACCTTTCCCCCAGACTACTCGGGAACTTACGGAAATTCTCATGGTTTGTGTAGTCCAACTCTCATCCTGTGTCTCTTTATCCCTTGGCAGCTTGTAATTGTGGCAGACGCCTTTGTGAAGAGGTAACAGGGAAGTGTCTCTGCCCACCCCACACAGTCAGGCCCCAGTGTGAGGTCTGTGAGATGAATTCCTTTAACTTCCACCCTGTGGCTGGCTGTGATGTCTGCAACTGCTCCAGGAAGGGCACCATTGAGGCGGCCATCTCTGAGTGTGACAGGGACAGTGGGCAGTGCAGGTGAGCTATGATATACCAGTGTGCCAGATCCTGTCATGGGATCTACACACAGTAGTCCTTGTCATTCTTTTCCCACCTGTGCACTGTGCTGGCATCAGGGCGGAGCTTCCCAGCAAGAAGAGATTTTGGTGGGCGGGTTGGTTGGTTCATGCCGACTCAGAGTGGCCAGGCCGTGCATTCCAGCATGTTGTCACAGTAGGATTGTGCTAAAAGTGTGTGCTATGCCTCACTGTCTTGATGGTTGGCTTTGATTGTTTCCAGATGTAGAATCATCTGGAAAGGGACTCTCAAAGTAACCCAGACAACCCCTCTTGACTCCCTTCTCAGGTGATTCTAGACTCTGTCAGCTTGACAAAATTAACCATCACAGGCCTCCCTCCAAAGCAGGATTTGTTGGGAGTAGAGAACCAGGCAGAGTTGGCCATCTTCAAGAACTACTGTGGTCAACATAGCCAAGAAATGGTGACTGCATTTGTTATTTGTTAAAATGCCCTGGCAAAAGTACGTTAAAAGAGAAAGGGATTCTCAGTTTGAGGACACAGTTTGTTATGCTGGGGAAGGCAGGGTGGGCGGACCCTGAGGTGGCTCATCCTCCACATTGCAGCCCAGAAGCAGGATTGGTGGCTGCCAGTGCTGGACCTGCACTCTCCTTTTTATTCAGTGCTTGAAGGCAGGGGGTTTCACACCTCATTTAACTAGATAGCCTACACCCCACATGCCTAGGTCTCCTGGGTGACCGTAGGTCCTGTCAATTTGACAATCAACCACCAGAAGGACAAAGTTCTCCTGGAATATTGCTGAAGCGTTTGATTGAGCAAGCTAGGGCCCTATAGAGGTGAAGACTGTGTCACCTGTTCTCAGGTGGCAAGTTTAATCTCATCAGAGCTGGGAAGTAGCCACAGGGGAAAAGACTAGGATTCAGACCCCAAGAAAAGGCTGGGGAAACTTCAGTTGGGGTTTTACAGCAGGAAAATGAATGATTCAGTGTGAGGCCAGTCAGGCTTATGTAAGAGAAGGCAAGGTCAGCAAGGGAATAGAGTCAACCTGGATGTCTGCATAGATGAATGGATGAAAAACGCTGGTCCATAGCATACTAGAACCTTATTCAGCCATAAAGAAAAATGAGATTATAACATTTGCGGGTAAATGGACAGAGCTGGAAAATACAATATTACATGAGGTGAGCCAGGCTCAGACAGACAAACTGCGTGCTCCTTCTCATATGTGGATCCTAGCTTGTGATGTTTATGTGAGAGAGACAGGCAGGGTGTGTGTCATGGAACTGGGGCAGCATGAGATGGTGAGCCAGGTGTTCAGAGAGAGGAGGGGGAGAACAGCAGAACACATGAGCAGCAGCAGAAGGCGATTCCTACAGAGAGAGGACACGAGCTGGCCAGGGACTGATGAGTGATCTAAGGCTGGTGGTGTGTGTGTGTGTGGGGGAGTCTTCCAAAGTAATTATGTATGGAAATGCCGCAAGAAACCCTCTGTGGCTTTATATGTTAACTTCTACTTTAAACAAAATGTACCGTCCAGACCTCTCACCCTCATACAAACATTGTGAATGGATTGGGGTCTGGGCTGGGACAGGCCTCAGCGACCCCAGCTTCAGGGTAAATATCTCACCATCCTGTGGCTGCTCTGACAGAGCTATTTACTCTCCCTCAGTTGTATTGGCAGAAATCTGAGTCCACGGGGAAGCTCTGAGTAAGAACCTGGTTCGTGCCCTCCCCTTTTCTCCTGGGGCTGCCAGACTTCCTTGGCTGGTGGCCACATCGCTCCAATCTGTCCCTCCACCGCATGCCATTTTCCTCTTAGGTATCTCTCCACAAGGCACTCTCCTCTCTGTGATTATCCCTTCCTTATTTGCTATTAGGACAGCAAGCAGGCTGGCTTAACATCCAGCAGACTCTAGGAACTCTCCATTTCAACTACAAAGAATTATTTTCAAGTAACAGCCCATGGCTGGAACTGGGCATCAGAGTCAGAACGCCTGCACGCACCTTGGTGGACACAGTTCAGCTCTCCATTACAGCAGTGGCTCACTTTCCAAGAAAGCCCTTCACCGCACCTTCAGCCACTGCCAGGAGCCTGCCAGCTCCTCTGGGTGGGGACCTTGTAAGGAAGTTGAGAGAAAAACGAGTCATGAACTATCCTAACACTTTGAAACCACAACCTTGAGCCCTGCCTGAGTCAACTAGTCAGTCAGTAATCAGGCATGCGCCCTTCGGAATGTCTGGGCTTAATCATAGGAAGCTTAGGAGCTGAGACATGGTTGAGAATCGATGTTCAGACAGGGAGAAAAGCCAGAGCACTCCCTCAGAGCCTAACTGCTGGTCAGAAAAACCTCGGAGTTTCCTGGTACTGCTGACACAGTGGGGAAAGAGGAATTTGAAAAACTTAAAACCAGTTAAAGCAGCAGAGATGATAGACGGGTGTGCCGGAGTATTTTAGGAAAATATCCTGAGAAATTTTAACAACCCACTCTCAGCCAGGATAATTTAACTGACTAGAAATTTCTGAAGTTAGGAGCAAGACTTACATGCTTATGTGGCAGGCTCTCTACCCACTGAGCAATCCCCCCACTCTCATAAATAATTTCTGTGTAAAACGTGGCAGCAGGGAGGACTATGTTTAGTAATGTCTAAAGTTCAAGCAAGAAAATGAGATGGTGATACCTGGTGTTTGCAGCCAAAGGGAAAAACACATCTTTTCTCAGCAGTACAAGGCTCCCTGGGAGCCCTGCAAGCAACCACAAACTTCGCTTAAAAGTTAGCATTTACACTGGGTTTGCTGCTGGCAGACTATAAAGTTTGCTCTTTCCACCAAGTCAAACCATTACAGATATTACTCTATTTTAAAACGAGTTAGTAAATAATTGTAACCAGCCACAATGCTCAATTTTTATTCCATTACAAACAATGTTGTAATCTTAGTGAATTTAGGAATAACTTATTGGAAGCCCCAAACTGAATTTTCAGCCTATTTTTATCATAGAGTCTGTCATAGATAATAGACATATTATCATATTGTACCTGGAAGGCATGGAACAGGTCTCTCTGCCTTTCTGAGTCCCAGTTCCCAGTGCATAAAATGAAATTTAGCAAAATCATCTTTTGAGTTTCCTTCTAAATTTAAACTTATTTTGTTGCTCAATCTTTGATTGTATCAAGACAGTATTGTATCAACTCTAGGCTGATATTCTGGGCAGCCCTGACAGACTGCAGTTCTGACAGTGTGCTGTTTGGACACTGTTTTGTTTTTTTCGTTTTTTTTTTTTTTTTTTGTAGCAATATACAGTAGCAGATGTGTAGATTTAATAAAATAGAATAGCAAGAGAAATAAGTTTTTGCCTACTTTAAGTAATGGAAAATGAATACTATTTGGCTCTTGAAGTGCTCCAAAGGGTTAAAAATATCCTCAGAAAAACATCTGTCAATCTGTGGTTGGTACAAGTCAGCTAGGATCCTACTTTTAGAAACTGCCATGTTGGGGATCACCTTCGGGCCATCTTAAGATGGATTCAGGAGATGTCCCTCCAGCACAGATGTCCCTCCAGCACGGTGTCCAGTGAAGCCAGTGTCCCATGTGCTTTTTCAGAGAAGCCTGTTAGAATGACTTCCATCTCAGCTGCTCCTTCTAGTGACCAGCCATGTCAGATGCAGGAATAGAATCCCAGAAAAGACTTGGCATTCTTGGAACAAAAGGGCTTCCAGACAGGGCTAGCAACTTGGGAAGGCAATTCCTTTGACAACCATGGAATAATAGGGGGCAGCAGGCAATGTTGTCACGAGGGAAGGTGGGGGTCGAAGTGCTCACACATTCCTGTTTTCCCTCCTGTCCTGTGGCCTCTTTCTGTCATCCCTGGAATTATCTGTCTCAGGCTGTTTCCCCACGCCCAGTCCTCAGCGATGAGCAGTACAGTCTGAGTTTACAGCAGGTTGTGTCCTGCCTCTGCCACTCACTGTTTGGGTGGCCTTAAGCAAACTGCTCCTCCTCTCTAGCCTTCATTCTTCTGTAAAATAGAGACCCTCTAACCCACAGAGCATCCATGTATATGAGTGTGTGTATGTGTATAAATATATATGTATTTACACATATATTTGCATATATTATATATAATTGCATATATTTATATATGCATATATTCATACACACACAATTATATATGTGTGAACACCCTTAAGACAATGCCTGACATGCTGACATGCACTCAGCACCAGCGACTATTAGTTGTTGTTGGGTTTGGTTAGGGCCATGGTTGTCTGCTTCCTCTTTCTGTGCTGTTTCCCCGAGGCCCATCTCTTCTCCTGCTCTTCGTTTCCTCTGCTCCGGAGCATTTCTCAGGTACACACGCCCCTCCTGACCCTCACTGACTGTCATTCCATCTTCACACACATTAACCCACCTCAGTTCTCTGACTAGCTTTCTCAGGCCCATGTCCCTCAGATTCCTAGGGCTCCTGTATCTCACATATACAATGAAAAATATTTTAAAGATTTTTGGATTTGATTTATTTGCACGTATCTGCATATGCCTGTGTATGTGTCAGCATGAGTAGATGTGCGTGTGTGCAGGTGTGTCAGAGGCTAGAAGAGAGTGTTGGATCCTGTGGAGCTAGATTTACAAGTATTTGTGACCCACCTGACATGGATGTTGGGAACAGAGCCAATAATTATAACTGATGCTCATAACCACTGAGCCATCTCTACAGCCCCCAATGAAATAATTTTAATGATCTCCCAATGAAAGCACCCTCTTAGCTATCTTTAACTCCCAAATTCTAAGTCAGTGTGACCTCATATCATTGTGCTCCCTAAGCCTTTTAAGCCTTCTCACCTCTTAGACTTAAAAATAATCTGCTTAGCAATGACAGTCTAGTTCTTGTCTTTAAGATGCCAAGATTCCAGACTTGAAAGCTCAGTTTCTCTATATCCAGTCATAGTCGTCACCTTCTGACAAGGGACAGACTCTCCCCTGTCAGGTCTGTCCTTCCTGCTGACTACTACCCTCACTAAGTCATGTTGGGGCAGCACTGATGCTCTCCTGACTGCTCTCCTGACTGGCTCTCCTGACTGCTCTCCTGACCGCTCTCCTGACTGGCTCTCCTGACTGGCTCTCCTGACCGCTCTCCTGACTGGCTCTCCTGACTGGCCCTCCTGACTGGCTCTCCTGACTGGCCCTCCTGACTGGCTCTCCTGACTGGCTCTCCTGACCGCTCTCCTGACCGCTCTCCTGACCGCTCTCCTGACTGGCTCTCCTGACTGGCTCTCCTGACTGGCTCTCCTGACTGGCTCTCCTGAGTGCTCTCCTGAGTGCTCTCCTGACCGCTCTCCTGACTGGCTCTCCTGACTGGCTCTCCTGACTGGCTCTCCTGACTGGCCCTCCTGACTGGCCCTCCTGACTGGCTCTCCTGACTGCTCTCCTGACTGCTCTCCTGACTGGCTCTCCTGACTGGCTCTCCTGACTGGCTCTCCTGACTGGCTCTCCTGACTGGCCCTCCTGACTGGCTCTCCTGACTGGCTCTCCTGACCATTCTCCTCCTTCTCACCTGTTTATTCACTCATTCAAGTAAGCAAGCAGCTAGCCAAGGAGTCTGGTTGGTACCATGACAGCAGAGAAGAAAAGGGAATGGTTTTCTCTGAAGTCTGCTGACCATCTCTTAAACTGACTTAGAGTCATCCTGACCTTACACATTTTTCCGGGGAGACTCTGGATTCTTAATTTAATAGAAATATGCTAACTCACAGTTTTCTTGGGTTTAACGTCTGCTTCCTTCTGAGTTCTCTCACTAGTACATGATGCTGTTCGTGAACAGTGCTGAGAAATTCAGGTTCCTTTGTCTTTCAGAATCTTTAAGTTGTTGATCATGCCAACACTGTACATATTTATGCATACAGTGTGACATTTCAACGCGTTTCTATTCTGTATAATGGTCGTCATGGCATATAGCATAAACACCATATTAAGCCTGGTAAATATATTCAGATTTTTCTCTTTTCTGATTGTTTTGAGTAAAACACTATTTTTTTTCCTTCTTATCTAACTAAATTTTACCTGTTGACTACTCTTTTCTCAGCCCTCTGCTGCCCTCCCCAGCCTCCAGGAATCAGTGTTCCATGTTAACTTCTATGAGATCTACGATTCTAGATATCACACATGAATAAGATCACATCATATCTGACGAGTATGCATGGCTTAATTCACCCAGCCTGACCCCTGTCCACTGTACTGTACAAATGACAGGGTTTCGTAGCTGGGTGATATTCATAGCTGGGCGGTATTCATAGCTGGGCGGTATTCATAGCTGGGTGGTATTCCACTCCGTGCATGCCACGCTTTCTTTATCCCCTCGCCCACTGACGGGCACATAGCTTGGTTCTGGCTTTGGGACAGTTGTAAATAGCAGTGCAGTGGACGTGAGCGTACGCTGTCTCTATGGCACACCACTGTCGTTTCTTTTGCGGATGAACAAACAGTGTGGTTTTTCAATGCTTGTACTGGTTTCCACTTTATGTGTAAATGTCTGCTTTATTGCTTGGGCTTTATGTAAGGTTCTGTCTTGGGCAGTGTGACTCTCCCACGGCATCGGTTCCGTTGTACCACCCCTTCATCAAAACCTTCCTCTGTCTCTAAGCACGAAGGCCAGTCTTCTGGAGCAGTCTGCCCACACTTACTGTAACTTCCCTCCCCGTCTCCTCTGCATTTCCACCTTCTCTGTAAGCTTTGCACGCATCCACTTCTCCAGCCATGAAGGGCCTCCAGTCCTCTTCTGCTGCCTTTCAATTACACACATCCTTCAAGGATTTCGTGCTGCAAACTGAAAACTCACAGAAAGAATGAGGCCCCAAAGTTACGGAGATGGCCCCAACAGTTTTAAACTTAATATTTAGTCATCCTATTGCTTATGACATTACTTAATTTCTTACATCTCCAGGTCTTCAGCAAAACTGTGCTGAGGTAAAGACTGACTTGTTCAGCTTTGTCCCATTTGTCTCCCCACCCCGCCCCCAAGCACAAACCATCATTAATTCTCAAATGGGGGAGTGAATGACATGCTAGACTTGGGGCTGGATGGACATTGGAGTTTGATGTGGCCATCACGTGAAGGGAGCTATAGTACTTAATAACAAAGAGACAGCACCCTCACTGTGCCTCTGCAGGCTTCCTATGAGACACTTACATGTGGGCAGATGTTATTACACAGCTCCTCAGGGATGACTTCATGGTCCACATCCCTGGGCTGCCCTGCTGTTCTCCAGCTGGTAGCAATGAATGCAGTTCTCTTGCCTCTGCAGTGTGGGCCACAACTTGGGTTGCAAAGAGGCTCCTTGGAGAAATGTGCAAGGCCAGGCTGACCAGAGGTTGGCTTAGAAGATACTCAGCCAGACTCTGGAGTTTCTTTGTTCTTCCCGGTTGTCATGGCACCATCCCAGACTTCCTTGGTTACTTGATCTTACACAGGATTCAGGAGCTCAGTGGTGCAAACACTGCACTATTCTGGAATACAGATGCTGTGTTCTTCAAGTTCTGCTTAACCGAGACTTGTCATCCCCATCTGGGGTGGGCAGGGACCAGGTCCAAGGCCACTGCTCTCTGTTTTGTGTCTCCCCTCTATTCTTGTGCTCTCAACTGCCTTGTGCATGCGGAGTGAACACAGAACTAGACCCAGTGTGGCAGTGTGATGTCATCCCCCTCCGAGTCATCAGCTCACTAGGGTTCTGAAGTCAACAGGCTCAGAGAGAGAAAGGGAGGGAGGGATAGAGGAGAGAGAGAGAGAGAGAGAGAGAGAGAGAGAGAGAGAGAGAGAGAGAGAGAGACTACTCTAGTTCTCTTCTGTCTTGCCTGAGCCAGCCTCCCCTGTAGCTGTTCTGGCTGTAACCTGCCCATGCCTTTTCCCCCAACAAACCGAGCCTACAGCAATGGTGCGTCCATCAGTGTGCCTTCTTCTTCTAGGTCATGCCCTAGGATCTTGTTGTGAATGGAACATGAGTGGACCTGCAGAATCTAATAGATCCAACAGAGCTGTGAATGTGAAATGTACCCTGTAGGCTCATGTGTGCACACTTGTTTGGGAAGGTTGTGGAATCTATAGAAGATTGTGCTTCACTGGGAGAAGTGGACAGATGGAGAAAGGCCTTGAAGCTTTAGAGCCCAACCCCAGTTGTCTTGAGGTTTCTGGCATCTTTCGTGACTTGATACCATGTCTTCTCACTGTAAACCCTTTTTCGCTTAAGTTGCTTTTGGTGGACATGTTTATTGTAGCAACAGGAAAAGAAGCCATGGTGAGTATCAGGAGGATGGAATTTAATCCAACATCCCTGGCTGTGGTTTCTAGGAGCTGCAAGTACCCACACAGGTGATGTTTTGCTACAAGCTCATTTGTTTCTTGTTCAGAAATACTCAACCATATCTAATCTGAGACTGGAAGCCTTCGCTGTACAAGTTGATTGGCACCAGCACTGAGTTAATGTAGCCTTGGGCCAGAGCACTGCCTGTTTGCTGAAAGAACATCCTGGGCCTTGAAACAAGGTCTATTTCATAACAACATAGTGCCATGTGGATGTCAGCACCCAGGCAGAACCTCTCCCTTCTGTGGCTGTCAGCAGCCACCTCAGCCACTGTGTCTATGTAATTGGTCCCCTGCAGTGTCTGCTCTATCACCGTGCAGGTGGCCTTTAGAACCGTGCAGAGTGATGACAGGATTGGTTCCTCTGTCCCTGTACAGGTGCAAGCCTAGAGTCACAGGGCAGCAGTGTGACAAGTGTGCTCCTGGCTTCCACCAGTTCCCCGAGTGTGTCCCCTGCAGCTGTAACAGAGATGGGACTGAGCCTGGAGTATGTGACCCAGGGACTGGGGCTTGCATGTGCAAGGTGAGACAGATCATGTGCCCAGGAGTTCTTCAAGGGAACTGACCTCTGATATGTTCTTTTACATGCTAGCATTTCATACATATTGTCTCCTTTCGTAGGCATAATTGAAGGACAATTCTTTCTCATCCTTTGGAAAGGCCACAGACCCTTCCCCCTCCCTATGATAATCTCTTGATGTAGATAAATCCTTTCCAGAAAAATCAACACAAACTGTTTTTACAGCATCGAGAGGCTCATAGCTTCCTTATGATTTGTTCTTGGATAAGGACCTGAGGTTATCCACTCTGTTGCAGGGCTATAGGTGGGGTTCACAGCCTAGCGGCCCACCAACGTGGTAGAAGCTGGGCCAATTGCTCTCTTCCAGCTGTCAGTCTTTGTAGCTTCTTTGTCTTCTGTCTCTGTGCTTCTCAAAGCTGAAGAGTGTCTTACAGGACTCATTCTTTAACAGGAAAACGTGGAGGGCCCCCAATGTCAACTGTGTCGAGAAGGATCGTTCTACCTGGACTCTGCCAACCCAAAGGGTTGTACCAAGTGCTTCTGTTTCGGAGTGAATACTGACTGTCAGAGTTCACATAAGCAAAGAACTAAGGTATGTGAGAGATTAGTCTCCGGGTTCCTGACCAGTGTCGGCAGGAGCTGTGGCATGTTTTGTGTATTGATGGTTCGCATAGCCAGTGTTGCCCTCACTGTAGAAACTGAAACTGCTTTCCCTCTTTCCCACCCCTGCTCCCGGAATGAATGACGACTCTGAGACTATTTATTAATAAATGCCGAGGCCATAAGCTTTGGCTTATTGTCTTACTAGCTCATAACTTATTTAATCCATTCAAACTATTCTGTGTCTTCCACATGGTTAGTTACCTGTCCTCAGCTTCTTGTGTCCAATCTGGGCAAATCTCTTTATTCTATCCTGAGGTCAGCTTCCTGCTGGCTTACATCCATCTCCCAGAGTTCCTGGGAGAATCTCTCCTTTTGGTCTATCCTGAGCTCATCTACGTGGCTGGTTACCTCCGCTCAGCTTCTGACCACCTCTGTGTTCCCCTGGCAAATCTTCTGTTTCCCAGACTCCTCTTCCTTCCAGCCAGTGGGTGTCTGCACATGTCTGGGTCCATGTGTATGCATGGATATGCTGTGCTTGTGTGGGCCTGAAGTTGATGCTGCTGTCTTCCCTTCTGGTGTTTCACACATATACTTACGTGAACTCTCTCTCTGATACTGGAGCTTGCCAGTTCTGCTACGCTAAGCAGCCAGCTTGCTCTGGGCCCATCACATCTCTGCTTCCTGAGGCTTGGGAGTGCAGGTGAGCTGCTCTGCCCGCCTAGCATTTATATGGCTTCTAGGAATTCAAACTCTCGTCCTCATGCCTGTGCTGCAAGCGCTTTAGTCTCTATGCTACTCCTCCAGCCCCAGACTATGTATTTGTGATGGTAATGGCACATTCTTCATTCTCTTTTTATATTCTTCCTGTTTTACTTTCTCAAATATTTTATCACACCTTAAATTTGCCTACTTTGTGTAGTGTGTGTGTATGTGTGTGTAGTGTGTGTGTAGTGTGTGTGTGTGTGTGTGTTCATGAAAGAGTGTGTATATGCATACTGAAGCCAGAGATCAGTGTCAAATGTCTTCCTCTATAATCTTTACCTCAGTTTCTGAGCTAGCCCCTCACTGGCCTGGGTTTTGCCAAGGCTAGACTGACTGGGATCCTGTCTTCATTTCCCAAGCACTGGGACCACAGGTGTACATCACCTTTTTATGTGGGTTCTTGGAGATCAGACTCAAGTTCCCATGCTTATGAGACGCATGGTTTACCCACTGAGTCACCACTCTAGCTGTCTCTGTCCACCTTTTAATTTCATAAAACTAAGACTTTTTTTAAAGATTTATTTATTTATTTTATGTATGTGAGTACACTGCTTCTGTCTTCAGACACACCAGAAGAGGTCATTGGAACCCATTACAGATGGTTGTGAGCCACCATGTGGTTGCTGGGGATTGAACTCAGGACCTCTGGAAGAGCAATCAGTGCTCTTAACCTCTGAGCCATCTCTCCAGCCCTAAAACTAAGACTTTTATCAACACTATTAGTCCATGAACCAGTAGCAGCATGCATACTGTTTTTGTGTAATATTGTTTTATACATTTAACTGCTTCTGGAATGGAGGACGGACAGGTAAGTAGGAAAAAAGTTAGTTTGTAAATCTATTCTGTAGCCTCCCCTTCTCACCCATTATGAAACCAGGAAGCTTTATTCCGAAGCTACTCCTCGTCCATCGTTATCCCTCTAAGTGGAGCTGGCTTCCTTGGTGACAAAGGAGATATTTTATTTTGGCTATTGTATTCCACAACACATTTAAGAAAATGTTCCTTTTTTAAATGTTGTTCTAAACCTTTTTAAAGAACTAAGTTAATTCGTTGGCAATTTTATATATGTATAGAATGAGTTCTGATTATTCCTTTCCTCCCTTGCCCTCTGGCCTCCCTCCCACTCCTGCTTACCCCTTTGCTTCCTGTCCCTTTCCCAGATCAATGACCCTTGGTTTGGTTTTGTTAACCATTTAGTTTACTAGGGTGTTTGTGTGATCTTGATGGTAATTCCCATTGGAGCCCGATTGACTCACTGCTGGTTGCACAACTAAAGGCAGTGACTCCCTCTTTTCATGAACCTCTCTGTAGGACTAGTTCACTGGAGATAGGAATGGCCTCTGAGTTCATCCTGTATCCTTCTTTATGTGGACCTCATAATCGTCTAAAGATTACTTACTTATCACTTGTGTCTATGTGTATGTGTGTTTAGCACATGAATGCAGGTGCCCTCAGAGGGCAGAAGGGGCTGCCAATAGATACCCTAGTGCTGGAGTTGTAGATCGCTGTGAGAGCGATGTAGCCAATCACTCTAAAAGCCACAATTACTGTGCTCTAGTTTGTAGACATGATGGGCTGGCGTCTGGAGACGGCAGATGGAGTTGATGTCCCTGTGTCCTTCAACCCGGGCAGCAACAGCATGGTTGCAGATCTGCAGGAGCTGCCATCATCAGCCCACAGTGCATCCTGGGTGGCACCTCCATCCTACCTAGGTGATAAGGTAACCGTGCTCTGACGTTCTCCTGAGCCCTCTGGGACCTCAGATGTTTCCCAAGAGGGAGGAAGCATTTGGAAGTTCAGGTAATTAATGTTTAGAAATAAAGTTAGGCAGTAATGAAGATGTTCTGCCTCCTACCACGAGGAGGCTGAGAACGGCCCTCATGTGTGTGATCCACATACACTAGTTCCCAGAAAGGAAGTCCTCCATGATGTTTTTCTTGATTTGTGCTTCCTGCCAAGGAATCTTCCTCTAGGGGAATATAAAACCATTTAAATAATATCTGTTGCAAGTGGGCCAGGTGCTTTGAGATGCTCTGCTGAGAATTCTTTGTTTCAAAGTAGAAAGGCTTCTTGTCAGGAGAATGCAAGCTGAAAAGTGACTCAAGATTCTTTGAAGAAGCACAGGACCTGTGGCAGTTTGACTCACACTGCAGAGTCAGGCACTTATTTAATGACACTCCCCCATAGTCGTGTATGCAGGATAAGTGAGCCACATACATGATTATGGCAGACCATGGCCATGATATGAGTGCAGAAGTCCAAGCCCTGTGTAAAAGCATAGGCCTCAAGTTAGGCAGGACAGGAGATGTGTGAAAAGGTGGGTTACATGGGGCCCAGCTCATGGGGTGTCATTATTTCATATTTGATATTAAATGTCAGAGTGTCTATGGAGGTTGTATTATGTAGGCAAAATTGATAAAGTTATCAGTTATTGGGGAATTAACTCAGTGTTGGCTCCAGATCTCTAATTCTGGGAGAAGAACTATGAGCCCTGATATTTTCATTGCTTCCCTTGTATGGCCCTCTTTGGTCATTTGTTACTGTGCAGCAGCTTAAGGGGACAAGTGACTGTGTTGTGCGGTTTCTGTGGATCAGGGATCCAGGAGTCCACGGCCCAGAGCTTCCTCTAGGGTTATGGACCCAATGTTACCCAGGGCTAGTCATCGTGGGGCTAGAAGGTCCACTTGCTGAGGCCCTGCCGTGCTTGCTAGGAGGCTGCTGTACTGCCTATCTCTGGCTGGAGCTTCAGATCCTCCTCACATGAGACATTCCGAGACTACTGGAGGAGGCTTTGTGATGTGGTGGCTTCCCCAAAGTAAACTGAGGAATGTGAATGAGACAGAGAGAGTTAGTGAAAGAACTCAAGACAGAAGCCATCATCTTTTAAACCAACCTTGGAAGTGATGGAATCTCATCTCTGCTTTATTTGGCTCATTAACTTATTAGAAATGAGTCCTTGAGTCCACCCTCAAGGAGACACAGTAAAGCTTCTCTTCTGTATGAGTTACTCTCTTGTTACTGCGATAAAACACCATGACCAAGGCAACATCCAGAAGAAAGGCTTTAGTTTGGCTTAGTGTTCAGGTGGAGAGGCCATAATGGTGTGTGTGGGGGGGGGGGGGCATGGCAGCCTGTGGTAGAGCTGGAAGCTGAGGGATCACATCTCCTACCACACAAAGAAAGCAGAGAGTGAGCTGGAAGTAGTCAAGGGCATGAATTCTCTCTCCAAGCCCACGTCTAGTGGTGCATTTTCCACAGCAAGCCTACACTTCCTGAAAGTTCCACAACCCCCCCCCGCCCCCCCAGTCAGCATGGCACTAGAGGACCAAGTGTCCAAATATACAAACCTGTCTGGGACATTCCTAATTCAAGCCACTACATCTTCTAGAGAGGATTATCAGGATTCATGCAGGTATTTTAAAGACCACTCTAGCCTGTCAAAAAGACTGCTTAAAATCAATGAGATAAGCCTGGGTGTCCCTTGGAAAGGGGTCTAGACCCTGAAAATGCAGCTCTGGGGTGCTTTGTCAGCCTGCAGATCTAGGAGAAGCTCCCGTGGAATGGGATCCTACAGCATCCTGTCTACTGTCACTGGGAGCACTGCTGTGCCCCCAGGGATGTGATACTGCGTGTCATACACTCAGACCATGCCCACCCCCAGCTCACTGCAGAGGTCGGAGAGACTGGGGCAAGGTGAAGGAGCTGACGGGAAACTTCCACCATTCTGTATCTCTGAGCTAGCAGGTGATCATGGCTTCTCTCTCCAGGAAATTTATAATAACATAGGCAATAGTCACCATCTGCTTTCAAGGGAATTTTTTTTGGAAATTTATTTTTAGAGACTTATTTTGCAACTGATATACCCATTTCTCCCAGTGAAATAATAGCTATCATGGGAGGTAGGAAAAGTAATCTTACTTGTTCTAGTATGATTGCTGGTTTTTCTTCTAAATAAAAGTACGTTCTTAATTTTTAAAGACTTTTTTATTTTTTATTTTTATTTTATGTGCATTGGTGTTTTGCCTGTATATATATGTCTGTGTGAGGGTGTCAGATCCCTAGGAACTGGAGTTACAGATAGTTGTGAGCTGCCATGTGGGTGCTGGGAATTGAACCTGGGTCCTCTGAAAGAGCAGCCGGTGATCTTAACCACTGAGTCATCTCTCCAGCTCCTACAGCCTTAATTATAAAAAATCATGTTTGTATTAATGGTTAACAGGAATGTAAAAATGACAGAAAGCAAGAGGTGGTGGCATGTTCTTAGTCCCACCCTCTAGAGAGCACCAGCATTGCCAGGCATCCTGGTTAGTGCCAGCCTGGTCTTGTTCAGTGAAGTTGATACTGTTCATTCAATTTCAGGTGTCATCATATGGCGGCTACCTCACCTACCAAGCCAAGTCCTTTGGCTTACCTGGAGACATGGTTCTTCTGGAAAAGCAGCCAGACGTGCAGCTCACCGTAGGTATTAAGGCGTGGCCTGAGCAGCTGGAAGCAGTGGCCACAACTGGGCTGTGCAGAACGTTAGATTGATTTGGTGTTTTGAAGACACTAACACAGAATGTTTAGAGCACAAGGCATGTCTGCCCAAAGGGTCCCTCCTTCCCCCTTCCAATGGGTTTAGCTATATTTCATCCTTGAAACTGCCTCCTGTCTTATGGTTTTATCTTTCAGTTTCATCTCACAAATGATTTGAGCCCATTCTTTGTGGCACCCCTGCAATACAGGACAAAATCTGGAATATGAGTTAGGGAGTCATAGCCTGTTTCTGCTTAATTTGGAAGCAGGACTGCAGAAGATGGAACCCAGGGTCTCACACGTGCTATGCAAACGCTCTAGAGCTCGGTTTTCACCTCCATGTCCACAATAGATGCTAAGCTGGCAGCTCCAGCTTCTTGGAAGGTTTCTGTGCACCATGTACTGTAAACTGGGAGCCCTAAGCCAGAGATCTTTGTCTTCAAGCACTGCTGAGCTAAATTTTGCTTTGACCAGTAAACAAATGTATTAATGTATTGAATTGTTGTAAAAACCTCCACAAACCTTAGCAGAGCATAGTGAAAATTAAACAACAAAGATTTTAGACTTGCATAAGGAAAAGCTGTTATGTGGTAAAAGTACTGCCCCAGCTGAGTAGGGTTTCTGTTTTGTATTTTACAGTGATCTCATAGCTGAAGCCACTGCTGAATGAATTTTTACTGCAGAGTACTTAATTGCATATACTCTTAGAATGTGCTGGGAGGTAGTGATCAAAATTTCCCCTTAATTTTACCTTCAATTGTGGAAATCATTCAGGCTCCCAAATTTTGTTGTTGTTGTTGCTTTATTTTAAACCACTGTAATTAAGAGCCTTGTTCCTTAGATTAAGGTTTGAAGCAGTCTGCGAGCCTCCATCATGTTCTGCCCTCATGAATGGACCGCCTCAGGGTTTGGAACCAACAGAACAGCTGGGCTGCAGTGTGTGGCTTAGGGTGGAGATGCCCACCGTGCAGGGCATGAACAAGCCCATGCAGTTCTGTGAAGCCCCTTGAAGCCACTGGATAGGATGGGGTAGAGGCCAAGAGTGGAGACCAGATCCCACAGCGGGGGGGCTGGAGCCCTGGGCCCGGGTCTCCATCCATAAGCTTTCTCTTCCTCAGGGTGCTGAGCACACCAGCTACAAAGTGAGGCTCTGTTGACCCTTCCTCCATCCCCACTGTCCCCATCAATCTACCACAAGGCATGGTCCTATTGGCAGCTATGAAATGTACTTCTGACATTTACTATAAAGAATGACTTAAACAAATACTTTCCCCATCTTTTTAACTTTATTTATTTATTCATTTAATATGTATGAATGTTTAATCTGCATTAATTTAAAAATCACTTTTGGTCAAGATAGTTTTCGTATTTGTGAAAACGTACCATATTAGCTACGGTTTACCTGTTTCCATGTCACTATGCCATCAGAGTTGAGCTGTCTAGGGCCAGTTGTCTCATAGGCTGCAGACACACAGAGGAATCTGTTCTAACACCAAGAGGAAGCTAAGGCTAATGCGATTCTGCTTCCCTTTAAACAGGGTCAGCACATGTCCATCATCCATAAGGAACCTAGCGACCCACGGCCAGATAGGCTGCATCACGGACGAGTGCAAGTGGTTGAGGTAACCGGGGAGACCAGAGGTTTCTGATGAGCCTTCCTGTCCTGTGTCTTATTTCTTTTAGTCAGGTGTTTTTATACACGCCTGCATGCATGCACGCACATGCACATGTACACACAAAGTGCAAACCTCTACCACATAATGTAGAGTATAATATACCATTGAGTGTTTGATGGTTCCACGGACCCCCTCCCACTCTCTGTCTCTCTCGGAGTGGGACAGATACAACCTCAGCTATAGTTCCTTAGGTGATGGTTCCCCCTTGTCTAAGAAAAGCTTTCTCATTGGCTTGAAACCTGCCAGGAAGGCTGGTCAGCAAGGATCCTCCCATCTCCATCTCTCTCCATCTCTTACCCACCGATCCGTCACGCATGCCCAGAGAAAACAGAGAGCTCATGGGCTAGTGTTAGGGAGATGGTGGGTGGCTAAGAGTGCTGTTGCTTTCTGAGGACCTGTGTTTAGTTCCCAGCACTCAGACAGGGTGGCTCACAACTTTCTGTAACACCTGCTGGGGGATCCAACGCTCTCCTCTGCTCTCCGTAAACACCTTCATGCAGATACATGGCATGCAGACCTGCCATGTACACACAGATAATAATTGAAATAAACCAGCATAGAGAGACACACCAGAGAGGTTGCTTTCTTTCAATCATGCGTGTCATGTACAAACCAGGAAGAGGCCTCCTGAGGCAGCTGGTGCAGCCAGCACCTTGATGTGGGGCTTGGAGCTTCTAGAACCATGACAGACTAAACTTCTTGTTTCAACCAGCTACAAAAGTGCAAACCTCCACAACAGGATCTAGAATCTAATATACCATAGAGTGTTCAAGCTCACACGGGTTTTGTTCATATCGTCTTTTGGAGGCAGATGTGTGTTTGAAGGGACTCAAGTGCCCCAATGTATAGAGACTCCAGAAAGAGAAAGGAAAACATTTGAAGAAGCAATCACTTCCCAAACTTGATGACAGTCACTAATGTATCAGTGCCAAACTCTCAAGCCCTAAATACAATAGATGGAAGGGGGTACACACAAGCGTGTTGTCATTCACATGCAGAAAGACAAGGCAGAGACTTGCCTAGGGGCCAACCCATCACATGCAAGGGGCCCTCAGTAACGTGAAAGGTAGCACTCAACAGGTGGGGGACGAGGCATTCAAACTACTGAAGGAGGGCTGAAAAAATGACTCGGCAGGTAAAGGCACCTGCCAGCAAGCCGAGGACCCAAGTCCCACACCAGGAATCTATATGGCAGAAGGGGAGGACCCGCTCCTGCAAGTTGTCCTCTGACCTCCACGCGTGCTCTGACACACATACACCACAGAGAGTGGGAAATTACAAAGGAAAGGAAACAGTGCAACAAAGAATTATGTGCAAACTCTGTGCACAACATTAGCCCGGTGATCCGAGCTATGAGTAGAAAATTTATTGCTAAGTAGCTTCTTGATAAGATGTTCCTGGCCACAAAAAGCATGCAGGATGTGAGCCCACTGATCTGAGGTCCCCTAAGATAGTCCAGCTCTTAGAAAGTGGGGTGTGCTTTTCCGTGGCTGGAGGGGTCTGTGCGGAGGTTTTGTCTCCAAGCATGAGCAAGCTTTTCAGACTTGTGCCATGTTATGCCTGTAGCTCAGACTACTGTGCTAGAGGAATCTGTAATTAAAATGGGTATGATGGTACATTTCATGCCATGTGTGCTTTTCTAAATAATAAAATTACACATGCATATTACAAATCAAAAACGATATGAGGAGTCATGAATAGTGTCTCACACTGGAAAGCTCATCACTTGGAGGCTAAGGTATAAAGGGTCATGAGCACCAGGCCAGCCTGGGATACTTAGCTAGACAAAACAAACAAAAAACAAACAAAAATAAAAAAAGGAAGTGAACAAATAAAGTAACAAATTACTAAAACAAACCTGTGCAAGAGAAGACTGTGTGTGCTGCCCTGATTATGGCATTAGCTGGCATTACCCGATTTAGCCGCCTCTTCTTCCTGCACCTTCATCACTGACTCGAATATAAATTCTTCCCAGATTAAAGTATGTTTACAAAGGCATAGCACTGGTCATGGAGACCCCTTCCCTGGAGTAGCCTGGTGTGGCTGTTCCAGGAAGGACACCCTCTCCCCCATCTTCCTTTGAGTCTTTCCCCTTATACATGCTAGCTGTCTTTGGTTTGACCCGTTCCAGGGCCCTCCCTCTGGAAGAGACCTCGCCTAAGAAAGCCTCTCCATTTGCCCATGCAGGGAAACTTCAGGCATGCAGGCAACAGCGCCCCAGTGTCCCGGGAAGAGCTGATGACTGTGCTGTCCAGACTGGAAGGCCTTCACATCCGGGGCCTCCACTTCACCGAGACACAGCGGCTCACCCTGGGTGACGTAGGGTTGGAGGAGGCCTCTGACACAGGAAGTGGACCCAGGGCTCGTCTTGTGGAGTTGTGTGCTTGTCCCCCTGACTACACAGGTGACTCATGTCAGGTAGGGAACTTTCCCAGGTTGGTATTCCCCACCTCCCTGTGGGCCCCACCTTTGTCTGGCTTTTCCTGGCTGCTGTCCAGCAGTGCGGCAGTATTGGGGCTCTCTACCCATCATCCAAGTGTGTTGGGACAGATCTAGTATCCCCCCTAGACTACCTTCAGGGGTTCAAAACGTGCCAAAGTCATCACAGTGTTTTGCCATTCAAAGGTGCTCCATAGATATAGAAATCAGAGGTAGGAAGGCTGTGCTTGTGTCTGCCCTTTCCTAGGCACCCCGCCACCCCAGTGTAGTTAAATCCTGGATTCAGAAGGCAAAATCTCACTCCCATGCACCACCTCTTAGCAGGTCTGAGCTGTTTAAAGTTAGCCTCACAAGGTTAAAGCGTACCACAAAATGAAACCTTTCTATCTCAACCCATAAATCAACATGTTCCTTTCCTAACAAGAAGCAGTGTTGGTAAAGTTAGTAGCGGATAGCAGTGACGTCGTTCTGTGTACCCCACACACCAAATATTCATACACTAGCAAAGCTCTTCACTTCCCTGTGGTTTTTAAGCCAACGACTCTCCCTTGCCTCAGCACGGTGGGAACTTCTCTGGTGAGTTAGTTCATAGGTTATACCTTCCATCTCTTTTCTAACTGACTTAAAATATAAAATAGATAGCCCAAGGCAAAGAGGGGAGGGTGGATTAGCACCCTTGTGGCCAGGGCGTGGGCTTTTGCCTTGACTCAGCCTATGATTTACAGCTGCTCTAATCGTTTGGTGCTGTCTGCAGGGCCAGGTGGGTAGAAGGTGACGTCTGCCCCACCTCCCAGGAATTACAGAAGACTGCACTTACCTGTGGAACTGTTATATGCTCTCTCTCTCTCCCTGTGTAGGCTGACTCATGTGTGAAGTTTAAAGGTGGGGCCCCCTGCCACAGACAGCCTTCTTTCCCTGAGTCAGGCAGGCCCAGGCACTGCAGGAAGGGCAGGTATAAGAGGAAGAACACAGAGGTTTGCATGCAGCCAGGCAGGACTCCCAGGGATCAGGATGCCGCCTGCAGTGAGGTGGTCAGCCTGGAGCACAGGATGGCTGTGGATCTTTGGGGCAGCCCTGGGCCAGTGCCTGGGCTATGGCTCAGAGCAGCAAAGGGTAGCATTTCTTCAGCGTCCAGGTCAAAATCATCTGCAAGCAAGTTATATGGAGCTTAGACCCAGCCAGGTAATGCTCCTTTTAAAGTTTGTCTTGGGGTGGGAAAACGTGTCCAGCTTGGTGGCATTTAGAGTTAGGGTTATTAATGAGTAGATGGCTGGGCTGGGGGAAGGGCAGACGGCCTCCCAGTTGTTGTGAGTGGCAGGGTTTATTGCAGTGCCTGACAGATTGTTCTTCTGAGCTATTAACCACAAGTCCCATAAACTTCAGCCCACCAGCAGCCCAGCCAGCGAAGAGCCTGGATGCTTGTGGAATATTGGTATACCATGAAACTCTGTGCCCTTTCAGAGCTAGCTCAAGCCTGGGACAAGGGTCTACTGCATGTAGGCTTGCAAGTTTTACTTGGAAAAAATTTACCCACAAAGTATAACTTGAGAAATAATAAGAAACAAGGCTAAGAAATGCGATCAAAGTTTACGTAGTGCCTCACAGACATGCCGCAATTTGTCAGGCACGAAATATTCAGGAATTCTGCCTCACTGGCTGCTATATGTATACTACAGAGAAATAGAGCCTGCGGCTCATGAAATAGACCTAGAAAGTAGGCAGGGCATGGTTGTATCATCTGTAATATAAATTGTTACTAAAAATTTTATCCTTAAAAAAATGGCTTTGCAAAACTTCACCACTTATAAAGTCTCTTTGTTGGTGTAACCTATTAGGACACATTCATTGTCATCTGGAGTGAGTCTTCAATAGCCTTTGAATTCTTCTGTAACATATGTTTGGTTGCTTTGTGGAGGCACGAAATGGTTACAACTGAGTCACTGACAAGTACTCTGAATCACATGACCTAGAAATTGGGCAGAACAGGTTTCCTGCTGGTAATTAAAAGCACATCAAGGTGGATGGTTTTGTTTTGATCATGGTAGACTGTTTTTTCCCAAGGAAGGTTTAATTAAGGCTTTTGCCCAAGCATGGCACCTTCAAGTCACGAGACCTGTTTGTTCATTTGGATAATTTATCCTGTACCAAATATAATTATTTTGAGCAAGTAACATGATCTATGAGGTTAGCTTCAGCTGGCTTGTTGCAGATATGATCACCAGCCCTGGCCAGATTTCATTCAGATGTGTGTCACAGCTGAGCTAGCGGCAAAGAACGTTCTTTTATATTTTATGTCTCCTTTAGACAAGCCTATTCATGTACAATCCACAGAGAAAAAAACTGCAATATATCGCTTTGTCTAAACACGGTCCCTAATGTCTTAAAGGGACATTACATTAGCCATTCTGTTCTGTCGCTTGTATGATCTGCAGTCATTGGTCTTTAAGGAAGGAGTTCCTGGCTGGCACATGATTCCTGTATTCTTCCAGTTGTCCATGTGCTGGCCTTTGTGGGCATGGGCGATATGACTGGCCAGTTTATCTCAAGGTTCCCTTTGACTGTCATTTCAGAGTCTTATGGACATATATTCTGTTTAGGACAATGAGACAGGTTGAGATATTAATTCTTCCTGTTGCTTTAAAGGTGGGAATCTGGGAGCTCAGGGCAGGGAACAAGGGGAAATGCCCAGTTTTGATCTGTGAGTTGATTAACTCTGCCACTGTAAAGACCTTATGTACTATCATCCTTCCTAAAGGCAGGTGGGACTCCAAAGGATTTTAGTGAGCGGTGTAAGGATCAAATCACTGCTTTTATTTATCTGTTGGATTGTTGTTGAGATATAGTTTTACTTTGTAACTCTGGCTGGCCTGGAACTCACAGAGATCCCTCTGCCTCTGTCTCCCAAGTGCTGGGATTAAAAGCCTGTTTGAACGTTCTTAACAGGATCTTTTAAACAGGACATAAGCCCATGGAAAACTATGAAGCTTTTATTCATATAAACACTAGTAACCCATGTCTTTAGAGTGGAAGGGGACAGTAAATCATTAACTGATGGACTATTGAACCCAAAATAAGGCCAAGCCCGGAGACTCAGGCTGGATCTCTTATATATGGGAGAGATTTTTCTGAAAAGTCTTGTATGTGAGAACTCAACACCTTCCTTCTACTCAGGCTTCCTGGTGACCCCGGTAAATAAGTGTCACTGTGATGACTTCAATAACTGTACCATTGTTGAGTAGATTCCATTGAAGACTCTATGTCCACTCCACCCTGCCTCCCACCAGCCTGAACCCACACTTAGGGAAGGGTGGGCTATCAGGAGAATCTTGAACTTGAGTTGTTTGGCTTGGCTATCTACCCCCGTAGGGACTGCAGTCCTGATCCTCTTTACTCCGACCTGTCTACCTCCTCAGCCCCTTTGAGACAATGGGTGTATGGAGAGGGGCCCGCGTGTGGAGAGGGGCCCATGCCCACATCTCCTTTCTCTGCTGGTTTCCATTCCCACTGTCATAAAGACCCAGCACAACCTGACCAAAAGCAATAGTCACTGGTGGGTTGGTATCAGAGATCCACATAAGACCTGGAGAAAGGTTTTAACAGACTGACTTCTTCACAATCAGAATTGTGACGAGCTTTCAAAAATAATCCTTCTCTTCTCTTTGTATCAATTAAATGTTATTTTTGTTTGACAAATAGGGTTGTCGCCCTGGATACTACCGGGACAACAAAAGCTCACCTGCGGGAAGGTGTGTTCCCTGCAATTGCAATGGACATTCAAATAGATGCCTGGACGGCTCGGGGATGTGCATTGTGAGTAAACTGGAAGTTCTGCTGCTGTCAGCGGACGGTCTGTTCCTCTTCCTTCCCCTGAGACATCAATGTCCCATCTCCCATAGAAGCCTAAACAGAGACTGCTATGGCCATAGCTTCTGAATCACCAGGCTGACTTAGGCATTTTACACTTGACTTCTGCCTGCATTGTAACAAACACCCTCAGAGGAGAACACCTGTCTGAACAGTCATGAGATACCTTAGCTCCTATTTTCTCTGCCTCATTAAATATATTAACAGGTGGATCAAAGGGTTCAAGTCTTGCCTAGGTATAATAACTCTGAGCTGTCAGTCTGAGGTTCAGTTTTGTTGGGGTGACATGGGTTTCAAGAGGGACACTTGTGGCTATCAGATGAGCAATAGCTCAAGTAAGCTATGACAGGGTGCTGAGCATGGTACTCATGCTGAGCATGGGGCAGAGTGCTTACCTAGTATGCACAGGGCCCAGCAGTATATGAACCAGCGCTCCGGTGGAGGCAGGAAGATCAGAAGTTGTCTTAGTTACTGTTCTGTCCTTTGAAGAGACACCGTGACACAACAACTCTTACAAGAGAAAGCGTTTAATTGGGGCTGCTTACAGTTTCAGAGGTTTGGTCTGTCGTCATCATGGTAGGGAACATGGAGGCATGTGGGCAGAGGCTGGGCAGCAACTGAGAGGCCTGCATCCTGGTCCACAGTCAGGCAGAGAGCAGCTCTGGGCCTAGTGCAGGCAACAAAACCACTTCCTCCAACAAAACCATATCTCTTAATCCTCAACAGGGCCACTCCCTGATGATGAACCATTCAAACACATGGGCCTGTGGGGCCATTCTTATTCAAACCACCACAGAAGTTCAAGGTCATCCTTGGCTACCTAGCAAGTTTGAGGCTATCCTGAGACATATGAGACCTTGCCTGGAAAGATAAAAATATAAATAAACTGGGAAGGGAGAAATGTAGGACATTCATGAGGGAAGGAAAAGAAAGAAGATTTAGACAAAGAAAGTAAGAAAAACTTAGGGAGAAGGGGATACTGAGAATGACTTATGACTTACCCTCATCACACAAATACAAACACCCAAGACCAAGTGGGGTCCCAGGAAAGGTGGGCAAGGGGATGGCACCAAGGAGGAGAGAGTGGTCTTTCCTCTCCTTCCCCGCAGCCTAAGGCCTTCTAGCTGTTTTTAAAGTCAGTTTTGTTGGCTAACATTTACAGGCTAGAAAAGGGGCAATTCTCTGCAATAAGATTAGCTTGTTGCCAGCATGGTAGCACAAGCCATGACTTCTAGCAGAGGCAGACAGATCTCTGTTCAACGATAGCCTGCTCTACATAGCACGTTCCGGGTTAAGAAGGCTATGCAGGAGGAGCTCTTCTCAAAAAAAAAAAAAGTTTTTTAAAAACTTTGTTAAGTAATTTTCATCTCCAACGAGTCTCTTTAAATTCCTTGCTTATTCCTGCTTACCGGTACTCCAGTCTTCCTTCCCCTCAGACTTCTCCCCATTTGATAGCCAGGGAGGGCCTCCCCAGGTAAGGCAAGGACTCGCTTTGTGTACCGTGGCTAGTATCTGCAGAGTCCCTGGACCATACTGAACCTGCTCCTCACAGGGATCTGCTTCCGCTGCTAGTTTGGGCAGGCCAGAACAGGAAAGTGCCGAAGGCCGTCTGATGGATTCCCACCTTCTATGTTCAGAAAGGCTAACTGACAGCACCAACGGTTGTCTTTCAGCTCATAGGTGCTCATGAGCAAAAGTCTGTTTGATACTGCCTGGTGTGTCTGTGTGTGTGTGTATGTCTGTGTGTGTTTGTGTGTGTGTGTGTGTGTCTGTGTCTGTGTGTGTCTCTGTGTGTGTGTCTATGTACTGTGTGTGTGTCTGTGTGTGTGTGTGTACTGTGTGTGTATATACTGTGTGTATGTGTGTGTCTGTGTGTATGTGTGTGTGTATCTGTGTGTGTGTCTCTGTGTGTGTGTGTGTGTGTGTGTGTGTATGTGACAAAGGTGTTGTCTTCATCAAGACTGAATGTTTATCTTACCACAGAGCCATTGCAGACATCAAGTCTACCTTCTAAAGGCCGCCAGAGAACAGAAGGAATTTTTTTTATAGATTCTGAATGCTTCATGGAAGGATAACTTGTGGGACTCATACTTCATTTTTCAACTAAACAAGGTTTTCTTTTCCACTTGCTATTTCTATAGTTCTCTCTTTGCTTGCCTCTAAAGGTTGCTGTGACACTTCCAGGCAGACTACTCACAGGAAACCCTGAGAATTTGCTGTCTGGCAGGTCCTGAGATCTGTGCTGAGCCCAAAACCACCACATACAACCCTTCCTCTGGAGAACCTTCTTTACACATGTGTACATACCCACATCCACCATACCTATCCACATACTGGGGCAACAACCATGAGGCAGAGGGAGCTAACTGAGCCTGGCATGAACTACTGAAACCCCAAAGCCCACCCCTAGTGACACACTTCCTCTAACAAAGCCACACCTCTTAATCCTTCCCAAACTGTTCTACCAACTGGGGACTAATCATTCAGACATATGAGCCCATGGTAGTCATTCTCATTCGAACCAGCATACTACCTAACCATGCTTTATATAATTTTTAATTCCTTAAAGATTCATAAAGCATGGATTTGTTAAATTAGGTGTCTTCCATTGGAGACAAGCCCCATCCTCTTGTAATTTATTTTTCCTGACTTAGTCGCAGAACTTATTTATGTCTTCAGATCCATGATCTTGCCTGGTTCAAGCACCATGGTGGCATACAGAGGTAAAAACGTACACATAACTATCAGAGCTCAGCCTTATTCAAGGTCATCTTAGTTACCAAAGGTCTGTAGCACAGGGAGCCATCCTCACTTTCCTTTCTTCTTCTTTTTTCTTCTCTCCCCCAACTCTCCGTGTGTGTGTGCGTGTGTGTGTGTGTGTGTGTGGGCGCGCACACACCGCGCCCATGCATGTTTTGTATTTGAAGCTTTGTTGTGAGGATGAAGCCAAGAAAGGTTGTAGAAGATAAAATTTCCCACAGAAAAAATGTTCTGTCTTCTGTCGGGCTGGGTGGTGACGAGTCATGGTGGTGCTTCACTGTGGAGCGCCTTCAATAAGGCATCAACTGTGACATGAGGATAATTGGATTTACACAAATACAATGCTTAGACACAATTCCTGATTCTCTGGAACTTGCATTAAAGGGTCTTCTGTTATTGTGTAACTTTCCACTGTCCTCACAAACTCCATGTGTAAACACCTATTTAAAGTTTATTGCCCTTTAGTGTATCATGGTGTATGAATTAGGAAGTAAAATGGGATTAGTCCCAGAGAAGACCCTTTCTAAAAGGTTGGGGAGAGAGAGAGAGAAGCTGCACTTCCCAGGGACACAGGACAGTTTTAATTTTTTTTTTTGGTTTGAGCCAGGATCTCATTATGTAACCCTAGCTGGCCTGGAACTTTTTATGTAGACTCGGAAGGCCTTGAACTCTCAGAGATCTGCTTGCCTCTGCCTCCCAAGTGCCTGGCTAAAGATACACACACACACACACACACACACACCGGCACATTTAGCCACCTTTTGTTTTCTAAAGTGCTCTTAACAGCATTGGAAAGTGGTGTTCTTCTAAGGGCACATTTAGGAAAACTATGCTTATATGTAATCATATGACAATAAAATTGAGATAGGAAAAAATAAATCTTAGATAAATGAAGGAACTTGCCCAAGAGGCACAGCTGTGAAGTGATTTTGTGGCATAAGAACCTCGATGGGCTTTCTCTACTCTAGCTAATGAAAGGACCCTGTACTGTGAAGTGTGAGTGTGAGATGGGGTGTGTGTGTGTGTGTGTGTGTGTGTGTGTGTGTGTGTGTGTGCGTGCACTCGCACATGCAGCTTGAGAAAAATTCTAGTGTGCTTCCTAAGTACCATCTACTTGTTTTGCTTGCTTGTTTTTGAGACGGTCCCTCGATGGCCTGGAGCTTAGTTAGTAAGGCCCGGGGGATGTAGCCATGCCCCTCTCCTCATCCTGAGATTACAAGCATGTGCCACCATAGCATGCAAACTCAGATTCTTGTGCATGTCAGGCAAGTATATGTACTTTACAAAGGCTGGGCTATCCTTCCAGCATCCCAGTATTTTTGTGTGGCACTATTAGCAATTAAATAGGAAAATTACATGTGGTTAGCAGAGCCCATATAATCAGGCAGCCGGAGGGCTTGAGCCATGATTGGATGATATTAAGGACCAGAACTGAAGATCAGTTGTGCTAAGCTCACCGAGCATACTTGAAGCTCTGAAAAAGATGTATAAACTGATAATGACCTTAAAAGTGATCCGCGCAATAGACCGCTAACACGTTGTCCTGTTCATCGTCCGCAGAACTGTCAGCACAACACAGCTGGGGAGCACTGTGAGCATTGCCAAGAGGGTCACTATGGAAACGCCATCCATGGATCCTGTAGGGTCTGCCCCTGCCCTCATACCAACAGGTACAGTGGAGGCTCACAGATTGCAATGTGTAGTCTGGCAGTTGCACAGAACTGAGCAGTTGGGGGGCAGCAGGTTAGAGAGAAGTCACTGCTAAGGGCTGTGAGTTTTCTTGAAGTGATGACTGTGTTCTAAAACTGACCGCAGTGGTGGTCGTCCAAATCTGAGACTTGACTAAGCCCACTGAACTTACACTATTTGTGGGTAAATGGTATATGAATAATATTTCACTAAGGCTGGGTTTGGGGAGTTTTCTTTTCTTCTTTTTTGTCTTTTTCTTTGCGAGCTTAGCCTTTAACAGCTGAGCCATCTATTTTTTTTCTTAAATGAACAGACATGAATACAAGAGGAAAACAAAACAAAAGCAATCATCAAACAGAAACCATCTTTTAAAATTATTCCCTTTTGTCTTTTTCCTTTTCTTATTTTTGCTTCTCACTCAGTGATTTTACAAATTTCCTGGGCACCCAGCTCTCAGCCTGGCTTTGGACTAAGAAATCAATATACTGTAAATATGGTGGGGTCTGATGTCCCGAAGTTTACCTGGTGTGGGTCAGGGAAAGAAAAGATCATCATAACTCAGTAATTAAATGCAAAAATAAAGATGAAATAGAATATCAGACAGACATGAGACTATGTGATTGACAATGAGTGCCTGTGTTAGAGAGTGTGGCCAAGAGGCCGTGGAGTTGGTTGGAGAGACTTTAATCATGAGTAGAGACAGCCATGACAGCATCTTGGTCCCGGAAGGGAAACCCTTGTAGCATCTGCCCTGCCCTGATGCCAGAAGGTGCAGTCGAGGCTCACAAGCTCAGTTTGGGGTCTGGCAGTTGCACAGAACTGAGAACAGATGGGGGAAAAGCAGGTTAAAGAGGCCTGTTCACAGAGAGGCAGGAGGGGCTGAAGTGCACTAGAGAGGACGTTGGTCCAACTGAGCCTCTTTATTGGATGCACAATCTGCCAGTCACTGCAAGGATGAGTTTTGTGAAGGAGAAAGAAAGGCTTCTCACGAGGCAGCCAAGCACAGAGACAGAACGTGGAGCAAGCCTCAGATCCATCTTCATAAGAGCAGGGTTCGAGACCATTTATGAAGTAAAGAAGCTTACTTAAGGCATGCATCAAGGTGAGGTGGGAGAAGGGGACATTTATCAGTCACCTACAAGTACATGACTGAACTTCATGGGATGCTGATCCAGGAGGTGACAGCTCTGAAGGCTGGGTTTTCTGTCCCTTGATGTCAACAATGCCACCCAGTAGACCCTTGCTCATGTCCAAGAGGAGAGTCAATGGTTCCAAAAAAAGTGGCTTTCAAGCCCTGAAAACTGGGTAATCATTAAACCCCACGGGTCAGTTGTTACCTATGCTGACCTCACGGCAGTCTCGGAATACCTCGTCCGCACAGCCCCACATTAGTCCTTTCTTAAGTAGACAAAAGCAAGTGGAACAAAGGGATTATTCAGGCTTCCTCTCAGCATCAAGAGGGCTGGAGACGAGGTTGAAGGTCTCACCAGGACTCAGATTCCATGACTCTTAAGCTTGAAGACTATATTCAAGCATCTGGGTTTCATTCTTGGTGTGATGGAAGCCTTAGAGAAGCTCCGAGCCCTGGAGTGATACAATTGCAGCTGTCATTCAGACCTGGGGTGACTGACAGATGGCAGGTAGGACAGTCACCATTTCCTCTCCTGTTCTCAATGGGCCTGGCGTGTCGTTATATCCTTATTCACCATGACATGATCACCATGGCCTCCAAGGGAAGAGTGACATGACAGCTAACTATGGAAAGTAGTAACGGGTTTAAAAATCAAGAAACTGCCTACGCAGCACAGGCTCAGAACTAAGAGCAGAGTGCAAAGTGGACTGACACCAGCTGGGTGTCAGATGGACTGGCCACGTCTTCCTTCTCACGGCCACGCACCTGAGTGCTGCTTCTGCAGAGATCCCCACGTCTGAGATGTCTGTCTTGCCTTTCTACCTGTGTGTTTGATTCCCAGTCAGCCTGCCCTGTCCTGCAGCGTTCTTTGTGCCGCAATCCAGCCCTCTCCAGCCCTCCATGCGGGCCCGGACTTGCACAGGCAGAGGCTGGCAGGAGAAAAGAGCAGGATCTCCATGGGGCACTCGGGAGCTACTCAGGCTTGGGGTAGAGCATAAAGCTATCCTCAAAGCTGGCTCCCAGCTTCGGTGCGGCTGGGCCGCATATAGATCTTTGCGTTTGGCATTGCAGTTGTTTGTTTAATGCCTCTCCCCCATCAACAGAAGCACCACCGAGAGACTTCATACAGTCCCCGAGGCAAGTTCTACATCCATCCACCCCCAAAAGGGAGGATTCCCAAGCACAATCTCTCCTACTAGCTAATTTCCTCTGGTGTGTGTCAGACTATTGCTCCACAAATATAGACACTTTGTAAGCAAGCCTATATGGCTTTTTCATGACTTCTTTGGGGGCAAAAGAAGATTTCTCAAATATTTGTCAGTTTCGAGAAAAGAAAAGGAATTGAAATTTCAGAACTTGATTAGAAACCAATGTAAAGGCTCTAGCAAGGGCACCCAGAAATTCCAGGGGTGGGAGAAACTTGGTACTCTCTGGGCTCGCAGGGCCTGGCCTGACTGCTGGGAGTAGGCTCCACATAGAAGGAACTAGCAGAAACAAGGAGACCATATTTGAAGAGAATCCGGACTTGCTATTCTCTTTCCTGCCTAGACTTGTTCCCCTCCTTGTTATTCCCGGGGAAATAGTGTTGTAATCATCTCTTCCAGACTGAGGTACTGTGTCTGTCTTGAGGGAAAGAATGCATTTATCCAAGCCAGAAAGAAAATGCATGCCTGTATTTAGCCCACTTGCCCAGTGCCGGCTGAAGCTATTCATCCTGTACCCTGGCGAGTCTCCAGGGGCAAAATTGTCTCCCCACACAACATTCTTCAGTCCAAACCTTCCTCACAAAGGGTTTCAATTTTCACTTCATGGAACCTGGTCTTTGTGATAGAAAACAGTGAGCCCGTGGGGTTCTGTTTGCACTGAGGTACTTTTCCTGTCTCCCTTTAAGTTTTGCCACTGGCTGTGCTGTGGAGGGAGGAGCTGTGAGGTGCGCCTGCAAACCCGGATACACAGGAGCACAGTGTGAGAGGTAGGTTTCTCCCTGCCCTGTGCGCCCATTGCTCACAGCGCCCCCTCTCCAAAAATCTGCAGGAGGAGTTACTGGACAGGCTTGCTTGGGGCTGGGGTCCCACTGAGGTCTAGAAAGATCTTGGGCAAAGTACAAGACTGCTCACTTAATAAATCATTTCTTCTAGGTTGATGTTCCACACAGTACACAGGCGTGCACACGCGGCTGATAGTCTCCATCCTCGTTCCTATGTGCCCTACCCATGTCTACACATCCTCCCCCCCCCAGCATGCACCTACTACAACTGCTCCTTCCCCACATCCTTATGTGCTCTTTCTACAACTTCCATCTTCTCCCGTAGGTCTATATGCCACTTCTCCTAATGTCTTAAACACTGCTCCCCAAAATGTCTGTACATGCTTCTGTCCCCATAGACTCATTCCTGCATGTGCCCCACCCTTATCCTCACCAATAGCCATATGTGTGTGTATGTATAACTTTTAATTATAAGTCTAAATACACACATAATCCATAGCCTTATACGTGTATGCATGTGCACATGCACGCACACACACAGGTGCACACACACGCATGCACACCACACATTCTCATAGTATATTTTGAACACACAGGAAAGCCTATTTACTTCCCAGCCCCTGCCGCCTATCATAACACTGGTCATATTAGATGTGTTTAGTAATGCTCAGGAAACGAGAACAGTGGTAAAGGCAGTGGAAGGACAAGTGTCCTAGAGATACACTCCAGTTATTCACGGGACAGACGGTCTTGAGTAGCTTCCATGCGCGGGATGCTCTGTAGGTTGTGTAAGGCAAAAGTTTCCTCAGGTTCTAATGACCAACCACACCACCTCTCAAGGATCCAAGGACACACTACATAAACTACACAAAGTATTTGGTTACCCCTTAAATCTATATCCAGTATGAAATACTGTGGCCTGGGAATACATGGGTCGCTAGTCACAAAACCAACGGGGCTGGGTCGGGGTGGGAATGCATGGGTCGCTTGTCACAAAACCAATGGGGCTGGGTTGGGGTGCATCTGAAGGGATCAGCAGCCAGCTTTGGAGAGCAAGGAATGGAAGAGGCAGCTGTCTGGAGATGGGACGGGTGTGTAGGCTGGAGAAGGAGGGCTGGGCAGTATCCCAGGCTCTGAGGCATTGAAGTTGGGGGCTCACAGCTGGGAGAGGCTCTTCCTGGTTTAACCTCCTTGTGGTTCTAGACAAACGACAGAGTGAAAGACAGCAGCAGGCTCGATGAGGCATATGTTTATTTGGGCAGCTGACCTGAGGAGACATATTTAATTAACAGTTCTCTCAGCATATGCTGCATACACTTGGTGTCTCAATGCATGTTATGGTTTCTTAATTAGGAACATCTTTTCCCCAGTGCCAGGCTGATGACAACAGTTTTTACCTATTAAACATGGGTTGCACACCTAGGCACCATTCATGACACTATTTGTTACAACCTGAATGACAAATAAGGAAGTCAAGGGTAAGAAGTAGGAATTTACTATGTAGAGAAGTCTACTTGAACTTGGGAGGAGTGGGCTGCCCGTGGTAGGTGCAGAGAGGTTTCCTGGCTCCTCCCACGCCCTGCACATGTCTTTCCTTCAGCCACACAGAGCCATAGCCCATGTATTCACTGCTCCTTATTCCTGTACTAATGCCATCTGGGGAAGCAGGGGGCATCACTTCAATCTACTGTGTTTAGCTATGAAAGGAAAATAAGAAACAAATTATGTTTTTTGTAGCCAGTAATGCATGCTTTTTAAGAATAAGGAAGAATTAAATGTCCCAGTTCTTTGTATGACCTTATAAAGGGTATGTTGTACTTCTGATCTTTTCTGTAGAAACTTTAGATGTAGGTAAGTCATGAAAATAAAATATTCTAGATCTTCTGCAGAAAAGAAGGATGCAGGGCTGGTCAGTATGTAAAGCCTAAGAACTAGCACTTTACCACTGCATGGTAGACTTAGATAAGCCATCTCAACCTTATTAATAGGGAAGAGTTTCTAACTGACTTCAATATAAAAATTTAACATGTTTTATTTCTCTTACTAACTGAATTTAAGAGTTGAGGCCATATTTGAGGCATATGTAAGCCTTGAGGTTAGGATCGACTCCTTTCTGTATTATCTAGAGTAACCGTGGCTCATGGCTGAGCTCTGGTCAGTAACTCTACCTCCCTATAAACCCCACTGCTGTAATTAGTGTCAATGTAGCTTATACAGCCTTGAAATCACACATTAGAAACAAGAGAAAGTCTTCCTCTGTGTAAACATTTGAAACTCCTGGATTTATGTCTATGGATGCATTGGCTTCAAATTAAACAATATGTATGTGATGTCATCAGGAGTATAACTCTTAATAAAATCGAGCGTCCCCCACATCTGTGTTGATCACACCATTTATTCCTCTGCCACTGGGCTACCCAAGCAACTGAGTGGTCAGGAGCACAAGCAAGTGGGAGGGGAGGAGCAACACCGTCTGCCTCCTATCCTTACTAGACTCGGTTATGGGATAAAAATGATGCCGTTTGTGAAGTGTTCACCTGCATCACCTTCCCTGGTACCCAGATGTGGTGTCTCAAGTAGGGAAAATAAGGTGTGATAAAAGGTGGGTTACTTGAGTGTTTCTTAACCTTTCTGTTTTGTGTAGGTGTGCACCAGGATATTTTGGGAACCCCCAGAAATTTGGAGGTAGCTGCCAACCATGCAATTGTAATAACAATGGCCAGTTAGGCACTTGTGACCCCCTAACTGGAGGTAAGTTCAGTGCACATCCCTGTGGACCTGCATCTTAAAGTTGCTATGATACACCAGTCTCACACGCATAGTATAGGACTGTAGCTCACAAATTGCCCCTTCTCTTGACAGGCTTGGGAATGCTTGTGTAATAGTGGTAGTTTGAGGGATCACTACTTCAAGTAGTTTTTTTTTTTTTTTTTAGTAAATTGTTTTAAAACCCTAAAGAGCCATAGCTAAAATAACTTCAGACCCACTTTTGTTATTTTACTGAGATATTCTTTGGACACTATGGGGTTTTTTTTTACTTGATTTTAGAGTTACATGTATGTGTCTACCTGAGAGTATGTACACATGAGCACCAGTATCAGTGGGGGTGGGAGCCACAGACTCCCCCTGCCGGGAACTGGAGTTGTAGTTAGCACCCGATGTGGCAGCTGGGACTTGAACTTGGGTCTTTGGCAAAGTCACTCTTACCACTGGGCTGTCTCTCTACTTGCACTCTACAGTTATTTTTATATCAGCTCTTTTCATGTGAACCTGAAGAAATTAGTCTTCTTTCTCTCTTAGGATGTGGTCAAGTTAGAGGTGTGGACATTACATACTGTGCGAAAGACAATTTGTCACAGCTTCTATGGATTCATTCAGAAAGACTTAGGACAAAACAGAAGAATATTCACTTCTTTCATAGAAAACACTGATATTACATGTTAGGAAAGTGGCACAGAAATACTTAGGTAAACTCTCTTAAAGCAGAAATTCTTTTTCTTGGGAGGTTTCTATGCCCCTTTTTATTTCTAAATAACTATTAGGGGTTTCTACTCGACTACTGGTTGTATAGATCCCAAGTAAAGGACACAGAAACATTACAACTTATTGAGAAGCTGTGGGCACTATGCTGAGCAGGTTCTGAGCTAGTGTAATCCTTCCACCTGCTAAAACCACACAAATGTCAGTCACTTGCCAGGTATCTCCCAGGCTGCTTCTGCTCCATTGGTCTGTCCTCAGGGTGCACTTGTCTTGGTCACATGCTCCTGGTTCATCCCGTTTGATGGCTTCCTTCTCCTCTCTCTTCACCCATCTCTCACCCCCTCACTCGATTCCCAGTCCCACCTTCTATCCATCCTCTCTGTTCGGCCATAGGCCCCAGCCACTTACTGACCAATCAGGAATTACTGGGGAGCATTTTCCACAGTACATTGGTTAACACAGCATCCCAGTGTGAGGCTTCAGTCTGGTCTGGGGCACAGTATTCAGCTTCTGAATACACAATGCACAAGATGAACCCCACACTCTCTCAGCTTATATCTGTGGGTAAGTTGAGGAACCAAGTCAGGAATGCACAGATCGAAGCTTATCCAGCCGCTGTCCCCAAAGCAAGATACAAGCAGGTTAATACCAATCCAGAACAGTTGCTTGAGAGATTGAGGCAGGGATTCAGAGGTTCAAGACTGGCCTGGGCAATTTCTTGATAGTTCAACAGTTCAGAGTACTTGCTGCTCTTTCAGAGGACAACAGCTCAGTTCCCACTCTGCAGATCAGGAAGCTCACAGCTGTGGCTCCAGCTTCCGGGGACCCAATGTCCTCTTCTGGTGTGTTCGCAGGTACTGCATAGATGAGGTATATACACACACCTACACATAAATAAAGTAAAATAAATCCTAAAAACAAAATAGCTGAAGTAACAAGGAAGACTGGCCATGTAGCTCAGAGGGAGAGTGTCTTCCTGGCATGCATGAGGTCCTAGTCAGAGGGAGAGTGTCTGCCTGGCATGTGTGAGGTCCTAGTCAGAGGGAGAGTGTCTGCCTGGCATGTGTGAGGTCCTAGTCAGAGGGAGAGTGTCTGCCTGGCATGTGTGAGGTCCTAGTCAGAGGGAGAGTGTCTGCCTGGCATGCGTGAGGTCCAGGTTGCATCTCCACCAAGGGAGGAAAAGGAAGGTAGGATATGCCATTCCTGAAGAACCACCCTGCTTAGGAAAGAAAAAGTAGATCTAATGAAGGGGGCACCAGGGAAGGTTCTGCTCAGGTGATGGTGTGGGTGACTCTGGGAAAGGCAAATCAGTGATGAGTCTGTGACTGGCAACCAACACATTTTGATAAAATATGTTTGATAAAACCAAACATTTTGATAAAAATGTTTCCTTTTGTCCCCTGATTTTAGACTGTGTAAGCCAAGAACCCAAAGATGGCAGCCCTGCAGAAGAATGTGATGGTGAGCCTAGAACCCCTCCCTGGTGTCCCTGGCGGGCTGCACACATGCTGCACCTGCCCAAAGCTCTCTGTCTGGATTCTCGAATGAAAGACACACACACACACACACACACACACACACACCAGCTAATTTTGATATGCCTTGACTAACTCAATGTCTGAGCACTTCTAAACCTCTCCATGGCTAGCAAACATCCCCCTCCAGTATTCCTGAGTTAACATCTTTAAAAATCTATATTTCATCTCTGCTACCCCAGACCCAGTTGGGGAAGTGGCCCCTTTAAGTTTCATGTTTCTGCTTCCCCTCATGGTGATTCCGTCTCCCCCCACCCCCCAGTCCCTTGCCTGAGCAATCTAAAAGTCCTGCCCCATCTCCCTGCCCAGCCATTGGCTGTACAGTAATTCTTTATTATAAATTGAAGCCAGCTGGGGGCAGGGACCCTCCGGTCTGGAAGCAAGTCTTTCAGGAGCCAAAATAAGACAAAGTATTAGAACCAATTCCCAACACAGGGAGGGACAATATTGGCTCAAATTCTGCCCTCCCCCCCCCCCCCCGTCAGCTTCTAGCTGTCTATCATCACCAGTCCTCCTTACGGCTCCCAGCCTCAGTTTTATATGGAGAACAGACACACAACGCCCACCTCATACAACTTGTGGGGACTTTCTGAAGATATCACATTACTTAACATAATATCTAGTCATCTGTGTGTAACAGCGCATGTCTGTAAGCTCATCGCTTGGTGATTTGATGTAGATTGGGCTACTTAGTGAGACCCAGTCTCAAAAACAATCAAAAATAATCACTAGCAGACACTCCATAAACAAAGGGTAATTACTATTGCTTCCCAACACACAAAATAAGCAATCAACTGCTAGAGTCACTGTTGCTAGTGAAAATGCTCACACACATCCAGTTCTCACCTCTTCAGAGTGCATGTGCCTCCCTGAGCCACCTAGGGCTGTGACTTCTGCCTGTGATGCTCTTTTTGAGAGAACAGTGCTCTCTGTGCCTTCTCTGGGCTCCAGCCTACAGCATGTTTGCCTTTTACTGTGGCCCCTGCAGACTGCGACAGCTGTGTGATGACGCTCTTAAATGACTTGGCCTCCATGGCTGAGGAACTCCGCCTGGTGAAATCAAGGCTGCAGGGACTGAGTGTGAGCACCGGTGCTCTGGAACAGATCCGGCACATGGAGATGCAGGCCAAGGACCTGAGGGTAAGCCTTCAGTGGGGACCCAGACATTGCTCAGCAAGGATGGCTGTGCCTTGCGCTCCATTGGGCCATCAGTTCTGAGAGCCGCTATGGGTTCCCAAACCTACAGACACACATCCCTAATGCAAAATGGCTGGTGTTTTCTTAAGACCTAGCACTATTGCTTGTAAGCTTTAAATCATCTCTAGATCACTTATAATAATTGATAAGTATAAATTCCATCCAATAACTATTCTACTGCATTGTTTAAGGAATAATGAAGAAAAACATTACTACATGTTCAGTACAAATACTTTTTTTTTCTCAAAATCTTTGGACTCCACAAATGAATGTTCGTTAAACATGAATCAGGGTACAGATGACCTCACTTAAAGCTCAAGGGTTTTCTTTCTCCCCCTGATACAAACGAAGAGTTGGTTTTCACCGGCGAGAAGCACTTGCTGACACACAAACTAACACTCATAAGTGGGAGCTCATTGCTCACTGAACATTCCTGGGCTTCCTGTTCTCATAAAGTGTTCAGTTCTGTGGCCTGCATTCAGGAGACTCAAACACAGCCTTAGTCAAAGCTAGTATATAATTCCTGTCAAAACAGTTGCTGGAACTTTCTAGGAAACCGTGTAAGGCTACATGGCCCTTGCACGGTTTGTCTTCTAATGATCAGTGTATTGAAGTTTTACAAATGTCATTAGACTCTATAGTTCATTTATTCCTTCACGAGAAGGAGGTGGCTGTGGATCTCTCTCAAATAATGGGTCCATTTCACCAAATGACCAAATATATTCCCTCCAAATAGTTCAGAAGTCATCTTCTGTTTCTGTAAGACCTGTTAAGTCTGCGGTGCGCCCCCCATTCCCACGGTTGGTATTTTTTGCCTGTGTCTTTCTCTCGACTATCAGCTTCATTGGTTTTTTTTTTTTCTAGCTCATCAATATTTCTGATTTCTACTCTTTTATCAGTTAAGGCAGAAACAGTTTTTTACTGCTATTTTGATATTTTATTAACTCTCTAAGAATTTCCTAGAGTGAATTTGGATCATATTGATCCTCTTAATTCCTTCAAGATCCATGCCCACTTCCCATGTCTCATAACTTCATGTCCTTTTTGTTAAAAACATCCAACCAGGTGACGCCAGTGTGTGCTACTCCTGAGTTGCAGCCACCACTTGAGTGTGGTAGACTTATTCAGAGCCACATCCTCAAATAAAATGGACTCTCCCTGCTCTGGAAGCCATCAACTGTCAACATCTCCTCAGTTGTGAGTGGGGGTTCATGATCCCCTCCCGACTCCACGCTGAAGTGTTGACTGTCTTGATCTTGTGCAGATAGCCACAACTGCTGTGAATTTAGGAGTGCGGTGGAGAGTTTCAGTCTGAAGAGAGTTTCAGTCTGATCTTTCCTGACTCTGGCTCTTACGGACTTCCATCCCCCTCTTCCACAGTGGTCCCTGAGACTTTGGGGGAGTGCAGTGATATAGCCATTTCAGTTGTATCAAGTATACAACTGACACTTATTCTCAGCACTGTGACCAGTTGTGAGTTTCTACATTAACTACCAACCATTGCACAAAGAAACCTCACTGATGAGATCTAAGAGCTGTGCTAGTCTTTCTGTTAAGAGATACAAATTTTGTTCGGGTCATGGAGAAATCAAGTTGGTACTGACCAGGAAGCTTCCCCCTTGTGGAGTAGCTCTCATAGTACTAGAAGGTTCTCTGCAGGCTACTGTGGAGAAATGTCATTAACTACCTTACCCAGCTGTGAACCTTATAAACCACAGTATTGACCAGCATGGTAAGATGGGTCTATGGGTACAATATCATAGTGGTGACCAGGTGGGAGGGGACATAGCTGCTATGGTAAATATCATGGTGGTGACCAAGTGGGAGGGGACATAGCTGCTATGGTAAATATCATGGTGGTGACCAAGTGGGAGGGGACATAGCTGCTATGGTAAATATCATGGTGGTGACCAAGTGGGAGGGGACATAGCTGCTTTGGTAAATATCATGGTGGTGACCAAGTGGGAGGGGACATAGCTGCTATGATAAATCTAGCCACGAACCAGACTGGTTTCTGTGACATATGAATAACCCATGAATAATTTAGAAATATATTGCTTAATTTCCAGATCAGAGATTTTTTGATGCCCTTCTAGTATGTAAGAATTTAATGCCTTTGAACAAATGTTGAGGTTTGTTCCAGAGTTGGAATATAGTCCATCTGGGTCGACATCTCAGTGTCTTGGAAATAAGGGGATTGGAGGATATTCTGAGAAGTGCTGGGGCCACAGGGTCTGAGTCAAGTTCTCTCAAGTGATACTGAGGGCTATTCTTCCCATTAATGACAGCTGAACACACAGCCCTGAAACTGTTCAATGCTCACTCTTGGCCACAGGAGAAAAGACGTAGGTCATGGGAAACCTGTCAACCTAGGTCCATGCTGGACAACAACACCCTCAACATTGTCCCAGAGTATGACAGTCCTGAGCCTTAGACTCAGGGAACAGAGTTTCAAGTGGGAGCTGCAATAAGTCACTGGAGATGACAAAGGGCAAGGGGGGAGGAGCTGGAGATGATGAAGGGCAAGGGGGAGGAACTGGAGATGAGGAAGGGCAAGGGGGAGGGGCTGGAGATGAGGAAGGGCAAGGGGGGAGCAGCTCCCAGTGACTGCACGAGCCTGCCAGTGTTCAGTGGCCATGTCAGTCAGAACAGTGAGTCAGAGATGCTGGAACATCAGAGATGCCAGCACATTAGAGATGAAGATATCAGGATAGTCGGAATGCTCCTTAAAAGAGCAGCATCCATTGGAATTAAAGAGATGAGGTGAGGGGACCCTCACTGGAAATCAAGTAAGAAGCAGAGATGAAAGACCCAAGGGAGACCCATGGGCATGCAAAGTTCTGCTTGCACACGTACAAGACTTGAGTAGGTGAGGAGAAACCAAGACTAGACGTGATGAAGAGACTTTGGGTAAAGCTTCAGGAGTGCATCTGGAATGAGCTATGCCAGTGGCTCTGAATATAGAGTTAAAGGTAATTCTGAAGAGCAGCTCCTTTTCATCCCTTAAGGGATCAATGCAATGGTTTATAGGTTTAATATAGAGAAGAAGATGAAGAAAAAAAACCTTTCTGTTATAAGAGAAAAGGAAGCTTCGTGAGTTAGTTGCTTTAATGATGCGGTGCTACGCTGCCCTGAACGTCTCCACACCGATGCTGTGTGCTAGCTTCTGTTCTTAGCATCTCACTGAATCGCACACGGTGTCTGTGGGGAGCACTGTTTTCATCTAGTGACACTCAGGAGCTAAGCAAGGACAGCTGCCTACAACCACACCCCTAGGATGTGGTGGCTCCAGAATTCAAGTCAACGCTGTATTAAAGACGACGCTTTGCCTACCATCCTTCCGCCCACTGCTGTCCCTCTCACTGCTGTGTTACACAGACTCTGAGGCAGCTTAGTAAAGATGAGCTGACACTTCTGAGTCCTTATGAGGATGTTCACACCCAGTTTATTAGAACAGACTCACCTGCTAAGCCACACACCTGGGGTCTGGTTTACTCCACATTGTCTCTGTGATACAAATAAGGTAATAGAAAGTTTGCTTGTTTCTTTCTTTCTTCGTTTGTTCTGACATGGTGCAGTCACTGACACTGTGCAGCCTCAGACACACCATCTCATTTTCTTAAGAACCTAGCCTCTCATTTGAATTTGAGGGCATCCAGCTATATCAACTCAGAATTTCTCTACAGCTGAGACTGGAGTCCTTGAATTTAAGGGTTTTGTTTGGCTTTTTGTTGTTTTCAGTACAATTAGCTATATGTACTGCTTTTTGTATCAGGATAACTACAGACATTTTTTTAAAGTAAGTATATTTTATAATCTGGAAATAGATATATTGGGTAAGTAGTCTTATTTTCTGTTACAAGGCAAGAATGTTAATTCAAGTAAAAGAAATCTCCTGTCTTATGGATTTGCTCTAGTCTGGGTCTTTAATGCCCAGGCTCCGAGGGCTATTCCCTGGAGTGTAGCTTTTGGTGGATGGTTGGAAATATAAGAGGTGAAGTAGATGGTTTAGAACTGGGTACATGTTCTCGGGGGGCTTTGTGGTACCCTAGCCCCTCCTCTTCCTTGGTCCCATTCCCTTGCTCATAGTGTGCTTCTACCATGAAGTGCTGACCCCTCAGGGACCCAAAGCAACTGGTCAGGTCTGTAACCTCTAAAGCTGTAGCCAAAAGCTATTTTTCAGCTAATTATCTTAGGTAATTATTAAGTTGATTGTGGTGGTGGAAAGAGGGCCAACTTTATTTCAGGACTGTACCTTAATTTATATCAGAAAGTAGACTTGTCTTATTTCAGAGAACACCGTGTTTCCACCCCCGCCCCTGTAAATCCAGCATTGGTCTTGTTGAAGGAACTTAGCTGGCTGGGCAGTGTCTGCTCCAAAGTGAGGTTATCTCTGTCTCTGCTTTCAGAACCAGCTGCTTGCCTTCCGTTCCACCATCTCAAGTCATGGGTCCAAAATGGATGGCCTGGAAAAAGAACTGAGTCGTTTGAACCTGGAATTGGAAACTTTGCAAGAAAAGGTGATGTACGAAGTCAATTACCTTAGCACTGTCTTCCTGTGATGATATTTTCAGTTTCATTTTCCCTTTTAATATAATATACTGATAATGAATTTATTTTTCATGTAGGCGCAGGCCAACTCCAGAAAAGCACAAACTTTCTATAACGACATTGACCAGACAATCCACGGAGCCAAGGAACTGGACACGAAGATTAAAAACATCATTCAGAATGTGCACAGTAAGAAAAGTTATCCAGTCCAATTAGAACTTTTACTGCATAACCTTTGTTATATATTTTTGAGAGCTCAGCATTATGAAAGAAGATCCCACAGGGATGCTTGAAGGTGAACAGGATTCCCCACAAAACTTCCAGGGCTCTTGGTTTAAAAAGCTACTTGGTGTTTTCCAGTTCTCCTGAAGCAGATCGCTAGGCCAGGTGGAGAAGGAACGGACTTGCCAGTGGGCGACTGGTCCAGGCAGCTGGCGGAAGCTCAACGCATGATTCGGGAGCTGCGAAACCGAGACTTTAAAAATCACCTCAGAGAAGCAGAGGCGGAGAAAATGAAAGCCCAGCTCTGTAAGTCCAAGCCTGGATTCCCACATCCACTCTAATTAGCTTGAAGCGCAGGAATTCTAAGTGTGGTCTAAAGCACCAGGCAGCAGGAGCAAAGTCCCACATCAGCAAACCTTGCTGTTAGAGGCTGCACACCCAACAGGAATGGGGCTTCCTGCCCCTGGGGCCAAGTCTTTTCTCTAAGGTTTCAAAGAGGCATGAAATCTTACTGCGGTGTAGATGCCCCCCAAAAAATTCTCAGATTCAAATATTTGTGCCATGCCCCCCCCCACACCCGCCCTTTTTTTCCCTCTGAGGCGAAGCCCAGACTGGTCTGAATCTTCCAGCTTCGCCTTCCAAGCGCTAGGATTACAGTCTTGTCTTCAGTAACACAAGAATGGCAGCTACTGCTCTCAGGTACTTATGGCAGCCAAACAAGCCAGTTCATGAATGCACATGATAGGTCTACATAAGTAGTGCTTTCCCTTCTTGTTCCTTCCAAGACTTTGGGGAAAAAATCATGGACTGAGCAAGAATTCAGCTCTCCGTCTGTAGCTCTGGGCCCCTAGCTTCACTAAACTTATCTCTTAAGCAATGATGTGTTGCAGTACTGACCCAGATCAGGACCTGGCTAGAATCCCACCAGGCAGAGAACAATGGACTGCTAAGGAACATTCGGGACTCATTAAATGATTATGAAGCCAAACTTCAGGACCTGCGATCCGTCCTTCAGGAGGCGGCAGCCCAGGCAAAGCAGGCCACCGGCCTCAACCGCGAAAATGAGGGGGTTCTAGGAGCCATCCGGGTGAGCCACAGGCAGGAGCTCCTGCCTTCATTAATGGTGGGGATGAAGGGACTGGGAGCATCTTGAGTTATTCTACCTCAGACCCTGATCAAACAGGAGTGAGGCATTAGATGCAAGACTAGAGTCATTTCCCTTCACTTCTACCAGAAGATTCTGAAGCCGCAGACACAGCCTCACAAACTGCCACAGCCTGCCCATGGCTGGAGAGTAACTGAAGAATAAATTTTGCTGAGTAGATGAGACATTCGTTATGTCAGAGCTAATCCAATGTGTGTTTCATATGTTTCCAGGAACATTTTGTGTCAGATATTGTAATAGTCACCCACAGGAGTTTGAAACAATTATCCACCTGTTTATAGAGGAGAGGCTAAAGCATAGGTCACATGCCACTGTACCGGCAGAATGTAGGTGGAGCTTAGCATCTCAACACACACACGTGGTAGATAGATAGATAGATAGATAGATAGGTAGATAGATAGGCAGAGACTTTCTTTCTGTCGTTTGGAATCAGACCCAGGGCCTCATGTTAGATGACTGCTTTAATATCAAGCCAATACCCACAGCCATATAGTTTATATTTCGATGGTGAAAATCATACACCAAAACAACAGCAAAAAAACCTGTGAAGGGCTGTCAGATGACAGACGGGGCCTGAAGAACATGGATTGCCTCCAAAAGAGGAGGGAGCCGATAAATGCAAATCCGTGTCTCTCTAGTGGGCAACACACACTCAGGGCTGCTCCTGGCGTGTGCCGTCTCTTACTCAAGTGCATGCTCTCTGGGACTTGTGTGCAGAGAGGCAACTGGTCCTATTTCATTTATTTAGTTAAAATTTACGTCCTGTTCTCTAAGGCAGATCTTAATAACATGCCCCACCTCACTGGTGGGGTCACCAAGTGTATGAAGTGTCTTCAGCCATGGTAACAGAGGATACCATGGTAACACAGCAGCATGCAGTGAGACTTCAAGCCCCATCATTTGTAGCAGGCTAGGCTATTGTCAGCTTTAGGAAACCATTTTTACTCTGACATATTTGTTATTGTCCTGTAAAGATATCTGTGCTTTCTGCTAATGTGTCATGGGAGGTGTCTACATGGGCTCTCTTGTTCTCTCCAGAGACAAATGAAAGAAATGGATTCCCTGAAGAATGATTTCACCAAGTACCTGGCTACAGCAGACTCTTCCCTGCTGCAGACCAACAATCTACTGCAGCAGATGGACAAAAGCCAGAAGGTAGCAGAGACTTCTGGGTTTCTAGAACCATCCAAACCAGTCAATGGCCTTTGTCGGGAGACTGCAATAGGCTAGACTATTTCTTTCTGAGTATATCCCTTTGCTCTCTGCTGGGAGAGGAGAATCAGTACTGGGGAGTCTTTAAGTCTATCTGCATTACTTCATTTTTCTGCAATGATCAAGTCATCTTTGTGGTAACAAAAAAAGTATTGCAATGCTATTTTAAGAATACCAAACATGCCTTTCTTAATGGAAGACACTGAAGTCTTGATAAAAGCTTGGCAGACTTCTCAGCCTTACGAACATTTCAAAAGAATCTTTCACAGTGTGTTTCTGGATCATAAGAAGCCTTTCCATTTAGCAGAACCCCACCTTGCTGATGACGGTGCAACTCTATAAACCTTATAGAGAGGGTACTCGTTAGAAAGAAGACATCCAAGATGGTCGCAAGCTTAGACTGTTGTCAGTGCCGCTATCTGAAGTAACTAAGGAGAGGTTAATACGATGAAATGACTTAGCAAAGATAACTTCTCAGTAGAAACATTTGAGAAGGAGTTTAGGAAATGGCATACACGTTCATTCCTTTAATTTCTACTATGTTTGTTTATTTGGAAAAAATAGGAATATGAAAGCTTAGCTGCTGCTTTAAATGGAGCAAGACAGGAACTGAGTGTTAAAGTTCGAGAACTCTCCAGATCGGGCAGCAAAACACCCCTGGTGGTGGAGGCAGAGAAGCATGCACAGTCTTTACAGGAGCTGGCAAAGCAGCTGGAAGAGTGAGTGCCTACCTGCAGAGGTCCTGCTGTCATAAGCATCAACCATTCCCTGGGCTGGCTAGGGCCCTGGGGCAGGGGGAGGGCTGGATGCCGGCCAAAGCCCCACCCAGAACCCACAGACCCCGTCAAAACCAGACTTGCAGTGAGGTCTGCCTCTCAGACGGAGCACACGGCACATGCCATGTCACTGGGAGGGTGGCAGCCCCGGGCAGAGAAGGATGGCCTAACCCGCCTGTATCCTCTTCCAGGATAAAGAGAAACACCAGCGGGGATGAGCTGGTGCGTTGTGCTGTGGATGCTGCCACAGCCTATGAAAACATCCTCAATGCCATCAGAGCAGCAGAGGATGCAGCCAGCAAGGCCACCAGTGCCTCGGAGTCCGCCTTCCAAGTGGGTACCAGTAGTTGCACCGGTGGCTTGCTGCACTGGCTCTGGAGGCAGCTCAGTTGCTTACTCTCTCATGCATGGGACAGTGTTAAAAGTATTCTTTATTCAAAATCAGAGCTTGTTATATGTACTAGACTGGAGTTTGGTCTTGGTGTGGATCACTTCTGCATTTATTGACTATTTTATATCAGGAGTATGATTTAAAATTTATTTATACAGCTAGATAGAAAATATACTGATGTTAATTTTGAAACTAAACAGATATTTTATCCTGCAAAAGCACTTTTATGCCTTAATTAAAAATTGGTATTTACCAAAAAAAAAAAAAGATTTTTTTGGAATCAACTGGATTGCCATTTTCTCTTAGTACTTTGGTCTTAAATCTGGGCACATCTTTGGAGGCCTCCGGGATCTTTGATGCACCATGTAGAGTCCCTATATCCAAGAAATAAAGGCTGGAACACTGAATACTAGAGTTGGGAAGCTGGGCCGTGGCAGAGGGAAGATTTTCAAGTTCTAAGGCTTGGAAGCCTCAAGGCACTAAGTGATTGCAGGACTTTATGTGGGCTTTGCCGTCCGTCACCAGAGATCAGCCCAGTTCCCCGCCCACAGGGGTCTACCTAGCATCCTCACCGCATCGTCAGGCGCAGTGTACAATCCCTCTCACATCTCCGGCTTCAGAGATTAAAGACAAGGGATTTAGGGCTAAGGTGTCTTACTCTGCACTTCCCAAGGCATAGTGTCTGCTTAAGGCTGATGGACATTTTGCTTCCAGACAGTGATAAAGGAAGACCTTCCAAGAAGAGCCAAGACCCTGAGTTCCGACAGTGAGGAACTGTTAAATGAAGCCAAGACGACACAGAAAAGGCTACAGCAAGGTATTAAGAGGGGAAGATGGCAGGGACACTCAGGGGCTTTAATCTACCTGTGGGCACACATGAGCGGTCTGATGCAAAAGTGGGTTTCGAATTCCACTGTCGATGCAGAGGCTACTTCTGCGCTATGGTTTGTGTTACTGATGCTGTCCATTCACCCAGTATCCGAACGAGCCCCTGTCCGTCATGGCTCAGGCCTTACACAGATGAAGTCTTGAGAATGATAGCCCTCCTTGGCCTGACCTTGGAGTACACCTGTGATCATGGCTGTGGGAAGCCACATACAAAGCTCATTTACTCCAGACAATTGCAGCAACTGCTTCAAGGTGTCTTAGGTCCGAAAATCTTAGCAACTGAAAGTACCAAGAAATAATTGCTGCAAAACATGGGGCAATTTTTCATCATATATACTTTATAAAAAGGAATTAAATTGCCTTAATATGGAGGTATAGCTCATGGGAAAGAAGCCATCCGAAACTCAGGAAGCTTTGAAAATGCTGCCTCTTGAATTGTTATGGCCCCTCCCAGGAAGCCACAGTGAGGCAGGCATCTGGATTCAGTCTTTGCTCTATTTCTCAGTCCCTTCTGAAGGATCAGGTGATAACTTTATACATTTTTTACTACATATTTTTAGATATCAAATGCATAAGAAGTAAAACCCAGAAAAGTATGTGCTAACATGCAATCATTAGTCACCATTAGGATTTTATGGAATTACGCCTGCCTTCTTTATAACATGCAGCTTAGAGTTAGGTTGGTCTGGGGTTTTTGATGTTGCTTGCTTGTATACTTGTTTTTCATGGTGCTGTGCATCAAACTCAGGTCCTTGAGCATACCAAGCATGTCCCCCTACCAGTCCTCCTGTCTCTGCCTCTTCAGTCCTCGGGTACCACATGCGGCTGTGCCCAGGATGAGTGTTTCTAGAGCATTGACTGTGTTGTTAACTAAAGCAGTCCTGGAATCCCAAGGAGGCCTATGTGCCCAGCGTGGTGTGGTTGCTTGCCTTCTACATCCCAACGATGGCTGCAGGAGGAGCTGGGATGTGGGCTGGAACTGTTTTGTTTACCACTTTATTTTTGATGTGTCCTTTTGAGCATCTCCAGTGAGAACCCCAGGGACAGGTCCATTCATTGTTCTTCAGGGGCAGAAACAAATATCCACGCAGTGTCCTTTGTGTGAGGTTCTCTCAAGAACAGTCCTATCTTGACTGCAAGTCACCGCTTAACAGTCCTGCCTTGGCTGCAGGTGGCCCCCCTTTTGCATCCTTCATTTGCTCATTCAAGCTTTTGTTCATTGAACAAGTGTACCCCAATACTAAGTCCCACCCAGTGCCAGTCACATGCCACATGTCAGGGCATAGCTGTTAACAAGGCAGACACTCTTTCAGTCAGCTTTCCTCTGCTTTGCTCAGAATGAAAGTCCATCGGCCCTGATTTATTATGCATCTCCCTTTCTTTGTATGTCCCTTCATGAAGCCACTCTCCACAAGGGGTAAACTGCTCTTACAGTCACTGTGACTAGAGATGCCTACATCTGTGGGCCTAGGTACTGCAATGGCATCTGTGGGGTAGGGACCAAGGTACATGTATACTCAATGATCACAGACACTTCCCACTTCAGAGGCCACAAATGCACATGGAAAATCCAAACCCATGAAGTAATTGATTCTTGGTGTCCTCCCCCCCCCCTTCTCCTTTCCTTTAGAAATCAGCCCAGCTCTCAACAGCCTACAGCAAACTCTGAAGACTGTATCAGTTCAGAAGGATCTGCTAGGTGCCAACCTCACTGCTGCCCGTGATGATCTTCGCGGGATACAGAGAGGTAATCATCACCCTGGACCTCTCTGGTCATGGTTTCTTGGGAAGAATGGCTCAGCTCCTTACACCTTCCTATTCGTGTGTGCACTAGGTGATATCAACAGTGTGGTCAACGGTGCAAAGAGCATGGTCAGGAGAGCCAATGGGATAACAAGCGAGGTCCTGGATGGGCTCAACCCTATCCAGGCAGATCTGGGAAGGATTAAGGACAGCTATGGGAGCACCCGGCATGAGGACTTCAACAAGGCTCTGATCGACGCCAATAACTCAGGTACCAGACACCCTCGGGGTGGGGCATCTCAGTAACTCAGGTACCAGATACCCTCGGGGCGGGGCATCTCAGCTGTGCTCTCCATTGCCAAGAATTTGATCCATTTCAGTTACTTTTCTGGTAAATTCTGATCTCAAATTAGAATATTAGAAAATAGTTTCATGTAATATATTCAAATAGCACAGGTGTACTGTTAGAGAGACCAGGGAGGATGTCTCAATTTGTGTTTGTGTGTGATGTGTATGTGTGTGTTTGTGTGTACATGAGTGTAGAGGCCAGAAGTTTATGTTAAATATACTCTTCAGTCACCTCCCGCCTCCATCTCCCCCCTCAGAAGAGTAGGAGTTCTTTTTTTTTTTATACTGTGATATCTTTTATTTTCCTTTTTTTTTCACTTCTTTTTTTAAATTTTTTTATTTTTTATTTTTTTGATGCTTTATTTACATTTCCAATGTTTCCCCTTTTCTAGGTCTTCTTTTTGAAAACTCCCTATCCCCTCCCCGTCCCCGCTTCTATGGGGGAATTCCACCGCCCACACACCCAACCACCCAGTTCCATATTCCCACCTTGATATTCCTCTTTACTGGGGCCTCTAACACCCTCAGGCCCAATGGCCTCTCCTCTCCCTGATGGCCAACAAGGCCATCCTCTGTCACATATGTGGTCCGAACCATGGGTCCCTCTATGTGTATTCTTTGGTTGGTGGTCCAAACTCTAGGATGACGGGGGGGTGGGGTGGAAGGGGGTCAGGCTTGTTGACACAGTTGCTCCCTCCATGGGGCTGCAAACTCCCTCAGCTCCTTCAGTTCTTTCTCCAACTCCTCCATCTGGGACCTCACTCTCAGTCCAGCGGTTACTGTAAAGTGAAACTTAGGCATTCTGAACTTTTGGGCTAATATCCACTTATCAGTGAGGTCATACCATGTTCGTTCTTTTGTGACTGAGTTACCTCGCTCAGGATGATATTTTCAAGTTCCATCCATTTGCCTGCAAATTTCATTAAGTCATTGTTTT
>CM052715.1:2673693-2716861 GCA_028551405.1 Uromys caudimaculatus
CTCTCCCTTTCTCTCCCCCTCTCTCTGTCCCCCCTCCCCCTCTCTCTTCCCCTCTCTCCCCCTCTCCCCCCCTCTCTCCTCCCTCTCTCCCCCCTCTCCCCCCCCCCCGTGTCCTGGGCATCAAGCTCAGGTTGTTAGGCTTCACAGAAGAGCCTTAACCATTGAGCCATCTTGCCAACCTGATGTGCGCCATTTTTATTAAGGTACAATACCTCTTATGCTGGCAGGGATTGCTACCCATAAGTCTAGGCTCCCTTGTTTATTATTTGCCCAAACATAAACTTTGCAATACTAACAATGTAGTCAGGAAAGAAAAATGGATTGTAAAAATTGAATGATGGGACTGGCTGTCCAAACTTCGGGGAGTTGGATAAAGTGTGTGGGACCTCACTACCCCTCCTTGTCAGTCTTGGAAGGATAGAAACCACAAAGAATCCAGCTGGGCTGATATGGGTCAGGAAAGCAGAATTAAGGCTTTACCCATTAAAGAAGTCCCTGGACACACATAGAATAAGCACAGGGGAGAGGAGAGGGAGCAGAGGGTGGGGGGAGGGAGGGAGGGAGAGAGGGTGTGTCTGCGTGAGAGTTAGCTTTCCTGGTAATTTGACTTATGCTTCCAAACAAGAGGCTACTCTCCTCCTTTCTAGGTAAGTTTCTACTTTTTTCCTAGTTTTAATTAAAATCACAAGAGCAGAGAAATAACTAAAGGGGACAGTAGCCCATGAAAATATTTACCTGACCTTTTGTTTCTTCAGAAATGAAATGCTAAGCAATGTTTATCTGTGTCTGGCCTGTCTTAGCTGTCTGGTAATGGTCATCCAGTGAGTCCCTGCAACTGTCCCTGATGTAGGTCACTGAGATGGGGTGGCTTAGAGGACCTCAGCAGGATTCTGCAGGGGCAGCCACACAGCTCTTCTCAAGGAGCAGCTTAGTGGAAGGGACCTGAGGAGACTCACACCTGATAGGACTGCGGAAAGTTCACACTTGATAGGACTGAGGAGACTCAAGCCTGATAGGACTGAGGAGACTCACACCTGATGGGACTGAGGAGACTCACACCTGATAGGACTGAGGAGACTCAAGCCTGATAGGACTGAGGAGACTCACAGCTGATAGGACTGAGGAGACTCACAGCTGATAGGACTGAGGGACTCACACCTGATAGGACTGAGGAGACTCACAGCTGGTAGGACTGAGGAGACTCACAGCTGATAGGACTGAGGGACTCACACCTGATAGGACTGAGGAGACTCACACCTGATAGGACTGAGGAGACTCAAGCCTGATAGGACTGAGGAGACTCACATCTGATAGGACTGAGGAGACTCAAGTCTGATAGGACTGAGGAGACTCAAGCCTGATAGGACTGAGGAGACTCACACCTGATAGGACTGAGGAGACTCACAGCTGATAGGACTGAGGAGACTCACAGCTGATAGGACTGAGGAGACTCAAGCCTGATAGGACTGAGGAGACTCACGCCTGATAGGACTGAGGAGACTCATGCCTGATAGGACTGAGGAGACTCACGCCTGATAAGACTGAGGAAAGTTAACACCTGATAGGACAGAGGAGACTCACGTCTGATAGAACTGAGGAGACTCACACCTGATAGGACTGAGACAGAGTGGAGCCACGGCTGCTGTCACACAGATTTGCTCTGTGGAGTCCATGGATGACTCCTCTCTCTCTCTCTCAGCCATCTGGGAATGAGGACCCAGATCTTTGAATGACTTGAGATTATAATCAGGGATCACAGATCTGTTAATTCAATCTACAAGCCCTTCCTGAGAAGGCCAGAGGGCCTGACAGCAAGCAGGACATTTTCTCTGGAGTTCTGAGTATAACATAAAACAAGAAGGCAAAGCTCCTGGGACAGTGACAGTCAGCCCAGGATCTGACAAATGCTCCATTCAGCATCACTCTCTGCTCTTCTTACTCCCTCACATCTGCAGACCCCAGCAACTAGATAAACTTTTGTGGGAAGGTGGGCCGTGGGTACAAATAGCCACTCCCACGCAGGATCATTGACCTAAGAACACCTGCCTGACATAACTAGGCTCCTCTAGCAAGTAGTTCAGACCTTGGATCCTGGAGAGAATGTGGAAGTCTAGACCCTCAGATGGCCCAAGACAATGGATGTGAACATATCCATAAAGATGCCAGCCCCAGAATTTGAAACGAACTTCCCTCTTCTCCCAAGGTGCAAGCTGTCTTTATAAAGTAATTAAGCCACAATGCCAACCAGAACGTGTTTTTCCTTTTAATGACATTTAATTTTCTGCATGTTCCTCAGCGTTCTGCTGTTTACATAGAACTAGACCAGAATAAAGGCAGACACCTTTCCATTTAGATAAATGAAGCTCCCTAGGGATTGATATGAAACCGGGATTGGATTTTCTTAGTACATCATTTGATTAAGAAACGTTAATATTTACCTCAGTCAGTTTGTGTATATTAATGCTTTACACGGATCCAGCTCCACACAGATTAGGAAGTCAAATCAAAGGGGCATGCCAGGGTGCCACACAGGAAGATCTGTATAGAAATTGCTTGTGTGGGGGCTGGCAAAATGGAGCCTTCCATAAAGGACTCACTGAACAAGCATGAGAATCTGAGTTCAGTTCTCTAGCACCCATATTAAAAAGTCAGAAATGAGGGGACTGGAGAGATGGCTCAGTGGTTAAGAGTACTGACTGCTCTTCCAGAGGTCCTGAGTTCAACTCCCAGCAACCACACAGTAGTTCATGACCATCTATAAAGGAGTCTGATGCCCTCTTCTGGCATGCAGATGTATATGCAGCAGAGCACTCATACAATAAATTAATTTAAAAAAAATTAAAAAGACACACACACACACACACACACACACACACACACACACACACAAAGCCAGGAATAATAGTATGTACCTATAGTCCTAGTGGTAGATGTCAGAGGCAAGAGAATCCCTCCCTCCAAGGGGCCAGCCAGTCTAGCTGAGTTATTAAGCCTGAGTTCCAGTGATAGAACTTGTCTCAAAAAATGAGGTGGAGGGCACTACAGGAAGAAAGACATCTATTGTTAACCTTTGGCCTCAACAGCACAAGCGTACAAACCCGCACCACAGGAATAGTACACGCGTGTACATGCATGCACCACACAGCCAGAAGAGAATGGTAGGATAATGACAGAAGAGTAGTAGGTAGGGGCAGCGCTGCAGGGTAAAGGGTGATGGAGCCAGCTATAGATAGCCCTGCTGCTGTGCAGGGAGCCCTCAGGATTCCCTAAGCGCCATTGGAGTGTTACATATATTAAGTTAATCACATGACAGACACGTGGTGCAGAAGAGCAGGTCTGCATTTTATACTACAGCGGTACAGAGAAGTTGCTTGGTAAGGCAGACACAGAACTTGAACCCAGACAGCCCAGCTCCAGAGCCCACAGCCCTCACCCACTCCTGACACTCCTGACACACCTGTGTGTTCATCTCTGCATCCAGCATCATCCTAAGCTCTTTCTGAGCATCTGTGGATTTAACCCTCGGAACAATGACTTGCTCAGGTAGCGTGGCTGAGAGGTAGCAGATAGATTCAAATTTAAGGATTAAATCAGCCATGTTTTCCAGAATTTAATAAAACTAAAAACTCACCATTTCTTCTGAGTCCACATGGTGAATAGAAAAATAGAGCCTAAAGGTTTTCAGCACATTCCTGGCTCTCGAATTTCTGAGAATATGTTTCTATAACACCTGCAGTTTGCAGCCTATTCGTAGACTTTCTATCCATTGTGAACTACCAGAAAGCCAGCATTTCAAGGGAGCCCAGCCTCACAGGTCCCCCTTTTCTACATCCCATCCTCAGGTTTAACATCTCGACGCCTGCTTTCCAAGGCTGTATGAAGAATCTGAAGAAAACCAGTGGCGTTGTCAGGTTGAATGATACTGTGGGTGTAACCAAAACGTGCTCAGAAGACTGGAAGGTAAACAGGACTCAAAACTGTGTGGCAGAGGGCTCAGGGTGCTATGCTGAGCTGGCTTCATGCACTGAGTTTGTAAAGATTACCAGCTATACTCACGAAACCTTACAGACGCTCGGTTACTGATTATGTGGCAAAGCACAGAGGGAATTTGTCTGAGCTGCACTAATGGTGGCCATCATTTCCAGGGCTGTCATATCTGGGCATCTGGGAAGTGATTACAATGCCGGTCATTTTTGTGCTTGCGTTTCAGCTTGTGAGAACCGCCTCGTTCTCCAGAGGAGGACAGATGAGTTTTACAAACTTGGATGTGCCCTGGCCTGACCGCTTCCAGCTCTCCTTTGGGTTTCAGACCTTTCAACCTAGTGGTACACTACTAAGTCATCAGACTCGGGTAAGATACAGCGTGTTCATAGTAGCGCAAAAGTCTGGCTCCAAGTTTTCCGCCAAAAGCAGCAGAGATTTCAAAGGACGAGGAGTTGGGCACTTCATCTGCCACCACAGTAATTCTCCTTGGCATGAGTAATTCTCCCTCTACCTGGGGAGGGCCTGAGAGGAATGTGGCTAGATGCTACATAATAATCTATGGAGCTCGGTTTGTGTGCATTCTTAACAGGTATGTGTTAAATTATGACAGCTGTAGGTAATAATGTGGTTTAGGAAAAGATTAAGATTTCTCCTTACTATTTCTTCTTGATTACATCTTCCAGAGAAGGTTCTTCAGATTCCTTTATTGTAGCAGTTACTCCAAAGAAAATATTTACCCTGGGAGATTAGAGAAAACAGGGTCTTCACATGCAGTGGAGCCACAGAAATTCTCTCTTGGGCTGGGAAGAAGGCTTGACAAGTCAAGTGCTCACTGTGCAAATCAGAGAATTGGTGTGTGGACCCCTGTGACCATGTAAAAGCTGGTCAGCATGGCGGCCCCCATAATCTCAGGTCAAGGGGGACAGACAGGACACCCCCAGCAATCTGGGGCTCAGCCTCCTGAGATAGAACCAGCCAAAGCGGTGAGCTCCAGGTTCAGTAAGACCATGCCTGTGTGTATAAGGTAGACAGCAGTCAAGGAAGACACCCAAAGTCAACATGTGCACCCACAATACAGGCATGCATAAAAAGGAATCATACAGAGAACAAGAGAGAATGAGAGACAGAGACAGAAACAGACAGACAGACAGACAGACAGACACACTGGGACTCTGTTCCACAAGAAGATGTCCCCTATAGCTCCAAAGATGTAAGAGTCAGCTTAGAAATCCACAGATAGGAAGAATGGGACTTTTAAATAAAAATGCTTTTGATTTGTTTCTTTAGGCTTGGTTGCCAATCACAGCAGATATTTGGTGTCAGATCTAAAAGATGGTAGTGGCTGGCTCTGTGGCTATGCTCATAGCAAAATCTCTTGTCATCTGGTATCTTGTTTACCAGTCTTTGTAGATTTTAAAATGATCCCTAAAGAGACATGTGCCATAAGCCAGTACAGGTCATGTAGCCAATTGGATACTTTGACCTGGTGTTCGTTCATTCTCTCTCTCCTCTAGCCCTTCTGTCTGTCTCTCTTTCTCTGTCTCTCTCTGACTCTCTGTGTGTCTCTGTCTCTGTGTGTCTCTGTCTCTCTCTTGGTCTCTCTCTCTCTCTCTCTCTCCCTCTCTCTCTCTCTCTCTCTCTCTGTCTCTGTCTGTCTGTCTCGGTGAATATGTGGGCCAAAGGACAATTCATGTAGCATTTCTCAGGAGCCATTACCTTGTTTAAGACAAGGTCTCTCACCAGTATGGGGCTCACCAAGTAGGCCAAGCCAGCTAACCAACAAACTCTGCAGACGCTCCTGTTTCTACCTCCCCAGCCTTGGATTATAAACATACACCACTGCACCCAGCTTTTTCTATGTGAGTTCTGGGTTCTGAACTCTCTGTGGGACAAAGTTTGTACTTGTGTGACAAGCACTTTATTGACTAAGCCATGCCCCCAGCCCTGACCTAAAGTGTTAGTTAAGAAACACAGTCTATCCCACTCAACAGCAGCGGAAGCCATGACTGGCAGTTGCCATGACTGGCAGTAGCCATGACTGGCAGTAGCCATGACTAGCTGTAGCCATGACTGGCTGTAGCCATCACTGGCAGTAGCCATGACTGGCTGTAGCCATCACTGGCTGTAGCCATCACTGGCTGTAACTGTACTGGACAAATTGCTGCAGATGAGAAGGTCACTGAGAACCCACATCTTATGGAGAACTTCAGAAATTAGACTTGATAAGAAAACTAAATGGAAGTAAAATGGCAAACGTTCTGATGATAGGTCTAAGTTATCATTAACTGAAAGGGTCAATCATCTTGCCAGTGTTTGGATGAGAACAGGTTGGCATGGAAAATTGAGCTTCCTAGAAATAATGACCAGAACATAAAACATTCATGGGAATCACAGAAAAGGACTCATCATTGTAACCCCACATAGAGGGGAAAATCCTGAAGATGATGAATCTGTAAAACTTATGCAGAAGAGAATGAATTCTGATAGAAACAACTTCATCAAAATGAGAGGGAAAATTAGATGTGATTTAAATGTTCTGTACATCTGGTTAAAAAATTAAGTGGGCAGAATGAAAGTAGATCTAGGAAAAGACTAACATATTCATCAGTATTGAAGTAATTTACATAACATTTTTATTTTATTTATTTTTTTGTTTTTCGAGACAGGGTTTCTCTGTGTAGCCCTGGCTGTCCTAGAACTCACTCTGTAGACCAGGCTGGTCTCGAACTCAGAAATCCGCCTGCCTCTGCCTCCCAAGTGCTGGGATTAAAGGCATGCGCCACCACTGCCCGGCAACATTTTTATATGCATAAACAACAAAGCAAACTATTTAACAATTATCGTTTGATTAAAATGGCAAAGTCAAAGCATTTGGGCCAAAATGCCCTGACTGCATTATGCCTAGTTTTGATCATTTGTCATCTCTACATGCAAATTAATTGTTGATGGTGTATTCTGGGATGCTTACAGACAAGTAGCCTGCTGGTCACCTTGGAAGATGGTCACATTGAGTTGAGCACCAGGGACAGCAGCAGCCCAATTTTCAAGTCTCCAGGGACCTACATGGATGGTTTACTGCATCATGTTTCTGTAATAAGTGACACCTCAGGGTGAGTGGTTTGCATCTGCTGCCAGGGTCTAGTTAGTTCAACCGAGTTCTCCAGTAAAGCGTTGCAGAGTATCTGTTCCTGATGCTACTAGTTGGTTATTCTGTGTTAGCATTTCCCTAGTTCTGCACCGGTGTCCTGATTAACAAATCAGTGGTTGAATGTATATGAATAGATAAAAATTCAAAATGGATTATGCATCCTAAATGTGAGGCACCATTATAAACCTGCACCCAGAATGGTGTGGATGCTCCCCAAAAAATGTTGTAAAGAGACAACCCACACATGAGTGCTCCCTTGTGATTTTCTGTCCACAAATTTAAAAACAAGTCAATTGTCTCAGAATCCTGGATGTTTGTTATTCTGGGAGATGGAAGAAAGCTAGGAAGTACAGTTAACACAAAGAGGGTTGGGGTACCAGACCGTTTGGTATCTTCCTATGAATGTGAACTCTATTGGTATATTCATGTTGCAAAATTTCCTTGAGAGGCTAGAGAGAAGGCTCGGTGGTTAGAGAGCACTGGCTTCCCTTTAAGAGGACTCAGGATCAGTTCCTAGAGCCCACATGACGGCTTACAAGCTTTCATCACTCTAGTTCCAGGCAATCTCCTCAGACATGGCACATGGGAGGTGCGCTGTCCATCAAGGCATAAAATAAAAATAAATAAAATAAAAATAAAAATCAATAAGCCTTTTACAAAGTGGCTTGAGCAGATATTTATATTACTTTACTAAAGTATTATGTATAAAAATATATGAAAATATTTTGTACTCTAAAAAGTACATCTGATCTGACTAGTCCTGTTGGGTGACATGGTTGAGTCCCTCAGAGAGTGTCTGGGTGTTGTTGTTGTTGCTGCTGCTGTTGCTGTTGCTGTTGTTGTTGGCTAGGGGTCTCACCCTTGTCTTGCTTCTCTTCATTTTCAGCCTGCGCCTCCTCATCGATGACCAGGTTCTGAGAAGGAGCCAAAGGCTCCCTAGCTTCTCTAATGCCCAGCAGTCACTCCGCATGGGAGGCGGTTATTTTGAGGGTTGTATCAGCAACGTTTTTGTCCAAAGGTGGGGATCTTTTTGTTTGTGGTTATTGATAAGAGCCCACCCACCACCAGGGTATCATACCTATCCAGTTACTGGATTAGATTTGTCAATGTTATGAATGGCTTTCATTCCAAGTATTTCTAAAATGCTTTAAAAAACCAACAAGCCAAAGCTCCTAGCAGCTTTGAGCTTGGAAAAGATCTAATGAAACTTAACTTTCTGATCATGGCCCTTGAAAAAGATATTCACGCTTGGGTTCACTTTAGTCCGTACCATTTGATTGGGTCAGCTTCCCATGACTTTTAAGGCGAAGGGATTTCAAGGGTCTGTGTAGGCCTGGAGACACTTTCAGTAGAGTGGTGTTCAGAATTCCACTCATGTAAGATTTAAATGTTATCTCTAATTCAGAACACATTAGATAAGGGCCCCAACCTCCCTGTAGCCATGGGAGGCCCTAGCTCTGTCTGGGAACCTCAGGTTGAAACTCCCTGAATGCCACCGTTATCCTTCTGATCCCCATCTGGCACGAATGTCTGGGCCAAGATAAATCCCACAGTTCTCACTGCTGACCTGCGCTGACAAAGCATCTGCCTTGAGCATGTAGCCCCTCAGCTGGCACAGGGCATGGGAGCAACGGGGAAGAAGGGAGGACTTAACTGCAGCCTCTGCTCATGAGCAATTGCGGTCACAGGGATCTTTCCATAAACCCACCCTGGTGAACCCTGATGTTCACCGTCACTCTTGTGCTGTCCAGAGTCTGCCACTCCCCTCTCTGAACATTTGATTTCCATGTTCCTGCATGATGCCCATTTCAAGAAAAAAACTAATATTCTATCCATTACACTTGAAGTCTATAGAAGTTTCTGGAGCCTTTCTACCATGCAGATATGACTTGAAAAGGTGAAAGTTTATGTAGGAATCGTGACAGGGAGTGAGAGTGTTCCCGTAGGAATCCTGACAGTGACAGTGACAGTGTCCTGTAGGAATCCTGACAGTGACAGTGTTCCTGTAGGAATCCTGACAGTGACAGTGTCCCTTGCCACATGCTTTCTCTGTCTACTGATGAGTCTCCCACCAGGCAAGAGTTTGGTCATAGCTTTCATTTTGCCCTCATTTCAGGTTGTCACAGAGTCCAGAAGTCCTGGATTTGACCAGTAAATCTACCAAGAAGGATGCATCCCTTGGGGGCTGCAGTTTAAACAAACCACCTTTTCTTATGTTGTTTAAAAGTCCCAAGAAATTTAACAAGGCCCAGACTTTGGATGTCAATCAGGTAAGTGTCAAAGCCTTACCCTGGGTTTTACTTCTCCTGACCCAACCTAGAGGGAGTGATGGGGAAGGGAAGTAGGCCGTCACCCAGTCTCCGGTGGTGGTCGGTGCCTCCATGACTTGGCACCACAGGGTCATCAACAGCTGATGGGAACCAAAATGACAAAGCCACTACCTGGGAGGAGGCTGAGTCTGTAGTGTTGTACAGTCATACACAGGCACAAGGACCAGCATTTGGATTCCCAGCGCCCGTGTAAAAAGCAGGGCATGGTAGTATCAGCTGCAGTCAGCACTGAGGTAAAGATCCTTGGAGTTCTCTGGCCAGCCAGTCCAGCTGAATTGGTGAGCTCTGGGTTCAGTGAGAAAGCTGTCTCAAAAACCATGGTGGAGAGCAATAGAGGAAGGCACGTGACGTTGACCTCTGACGTCCACATGCTCACATGTGCTCATATATACAAAAACATATACACACATACACTACAAATAGGCCAAAGTGATTTTCTCTTCAACATTTATTTTGTATCTTGATAAAAATGTGGCAATTTTTGCAGTCTGCAATGAAAATGAAATGGAGCTGTAACTAGACACAGTGAGTTCACCCTGGGAGTGTAATGCCAGTAAGCCCAACTCGGGGACAATGGGGCAAGGAAGGTGTGTTACTTGTGTCTAATGAGAACACTGAGGCTCATTCTCCAAGTGTTCATCTTCAAACTAAGAAATAATGGGTCTTTCACTGGGGAAACAAATGTCCATTCATGTGGACAGTATCCCCATCACAGCAGAGGAGGTGCAGTCTTGAGCATGTTCAGTTGGATATCATGCTGCTTCTTCATATATTCTTTGTCCAAAAATGGTAGAACAGAAATACCCTCTGTAGAGAGGACTTGCATTATAATGAGATCATCCTGAGAAATGTTGACTCTGGGTCACTTAGAAGAGAGGCAATATAATCTTGGCTGTATTAAACCAGGTCCTTGCAATTTGCTTTGCAGGGATGCCCTAGTTTCATTTCTGTGGCTGTGTTAAAGTGCCCTGGTAAAAAGCCACTTATGGGAGAAGAGAATGTATCTCAGCTTACCTTCCAGGTTATAGTCCCATCGTGGTTAGGAAGTTGAGGTGGGAACTTGAAACAGTTAGTCGTGTCACCTCCACAATTAAGAACAGAGAGAAATGAATGCTTGCTTGATTGCTTGCTTGTGATCAGCTAGAGTTCTCCACTCAGGACTCTTTGCCTAGGGAATGGTGCCACCCACAGTAGTCTGGATCTTTCTATATCAATTAACTTAAGATAATTCCCCATGGTCATGTCCACAGATGGACTCACTTTAGACATTAATCTCTCATTAAGACTTTTTCCATGTGATTTGGGGTTGTGTCAAATTGACATTTAAAAAATAAGCACCACAAAAAACTTATCTGAAACAATTAGAAGCTTCAAAAGGACTCTTACAAGTATTTAAAGGTACAACATCTCACTCTCAACCCCTGCCCTAAAACTATCTGCCTATCTGCTAACAGACCTTAACTTGGGTTCTGCAGCCGACAGCTTTTAGACACTCTAGTGTATTGGTAGCAGTTCTGGTGATTTTTCTCTAGACTACATGGGCTATGCCCTTCTTATGTCCCCCCCATAAATGTCCCCTCTGTCCCCAGGGAAACCTCTATAACAAGGTATCCACATTCTTGCTCAAGTCAGGGTGGCTTACCTAGATTGCATATTTCAAACACACAAGGAGTTTTAAAGTCACAGTGCTCGATAACCAATTAGGTCAGAGGTATCTGAAGAGGGCCTCTGTACCTGTAGCTTGCAGGAACCTGCAGGTGATTCTCATGCGCCTCCAAGACTGAAAGGAAATGATATTGCTAGTATGGAGAAGTGTGACCATTGTCATGAGTTAAACACAAGCTTAGGAGTTAACTTGCTCTGAGCTTGGTTGACAGGGTGACCTTCCCATATCTGAGGTCACAGTAAGATGAATGAGCAGCCTCGATCTACCAGGCACTGTGCTAAGCCCTTCATGTGGACTTTCTTACATCACTGTCACATTGACAGAAAAAGAATTTCAGGCTTTGACAGGTGAGCCATTTATTCTACAGGTAGAAGGTGGACAATGGGGCTGTTCTCTCTTAGAGCAAGTTGCTGGGCTGCAGGGAGAGCTCAGCAGTGAGCACTTGCCTACAATGTGTGACCCTGACTCAGTCTCCAGTAGCATTCGACTTTGACCAAGTAGACTGTGTGCTCCTCGCCTGGCTATAGTCCCAGCTGCACAGCAATTATTAGCAGATAATACTAAATAAGAGATATTCTGCACTGTTTAGAAGGAATCCACTCCATGAATGCTTGGGGCTGTTATCTTACTGTGAAGGAAAGGCTGCCTTTACAATTGGTCCTTCAGAATGAAGTCATGCATTCTGTTTGTTTTAAGCTGATAGCTACTGAGACTAAGTCAGTCTGATGGCAGGCAGAGGGCCTGGAGAGGAGGAAATGAACTCTACTAGTGTTCAGAAGATAGAAAATATTTAACTCAGACAATTATTTGATTTGGGAGAGGAGGGAAAGGCAGGAGATTTCTGGAGTGTCCAGGCTGGATTGGAGGCTAATTTGAAACTTAATATATGAACTTGTCCAGTTTTCACTTTCTTCTGCTGGCAGAGTACTGCTAAAATGGCAGAAGCCTCAGAAAGATCAAAGAATACTTACTCGTGCAAAGTACACTGTGCCTCAAAGACACACACACACACACACACACACACACACACACACACACACACACACACACACACATCCTGCCTCCCAGCTTTGGACTTCTGCAGAACCAGCAACCACTTATCTAAGCACAGCCCATGCTCCACACAGCACAGTTCCTGGGCAGCCTCCTCCTGGAGGGTCTCCCTGATTCCTTCTGGGAGACAGGACACTGATAGCAGTGAGGACAGGTCCGGTGACCCATCCCTTTGCTCAGCTTAATCTTTCACTTGCCCTGGAAGGGGAGGGGGCAGGTTTTGGGCTCCATGTCCTACTCTGGCTATAGATGCCTCATGCTGGCTGCATGCTGAGAACACTGTGTTCTTCTGATGGTTGGTGATGGGATGAAGTATTGGGTCCCTGCAGGCTCCAGATGCAGCTGTTTCCCTAAAGAGTCTGGACTTGTTTAAGGCTTGAGTTACATGTGTTCCCCCGAAAAAGGAAGTAAGAGAAAAGGAATATTTGGATTCTCCAAAGCCATGTCTTCCAACCTCATTCATAACTTCCTGGAGGAAAAGGCCCCCAAATCACAGCCACATACTTGGACACTGAATTGGATGGATCTGCGGGAGAGTAGAGCTGAGAATAAATTCTCACCTTCTCTTGTGTCTCCACACAGTAAGTGGCACACTGGAAGGACTCTGAAGGGTAGAGGAACTGTCACTTCCCATTGGGGCTATTTGCTAAGCCTTCCACTTCTTTGCTGATTTCATGTCTTAGACTCCAGAGTGAGAACTGAGCACGGAGCCAGGCAAGCATCCTGTCCTCCTGCCCCAACTGGCTCCTCATTTCCTCTCCTCTCTCACAGCTGTTGCAGGATGCACCTCAGGCCACAAGGAGCATAGAGGCTTGGCAGGATGGGAAGTCCTGCCTGCCACCTTTGAACAGCAAGGCCACTCACAGAGCCCTGCAGTTTGGAGACAGTCCCACCAGCCACTTGCTATTCAAGCTTCCCCAGGAGCTACTGAAACCTAGGTATTTCTTTTCTTTTCTTTTTAAAAAATATCTTCTTGTTCCATCCAACACCAACTGAAACCCGGCTTTCCAGTCTCTCCCAGGGATGTTTAATCCTGTGACATCACCCTTATGAAGGAGGTGTTGTCAGGTTCCTGGAGACAGTCTTCTTGTGGGGTCTGTCATGTGCCCTCCCCTCCTTCTACAGATGGAACAGACGTGTGGCTGCTGCTGCTGCTGCTGCTGCTGCTGCTGCTGCTGCTGCTGCTGCTGCGGGTACTCAGGATCTAAACAATTAGCTCAGCTCCGGCTGAGAATTGAAGGTGTTCTAAAAATAAGGCTGTTATCCCACCCCCGAAGCTATTCATTATTGATGTAATAAGTCATCTTTCTTCTCTTTAGTTCTGTACTGCATAGGAAATCCTTCTCTTAGGTAGCCCCAGTGCCAGATTCCTAGAGAAGGCGGTTAGATTTTTTTTTTATGCTAACAAGTTGCATCCCGTCAGAGGGGAGGGGCTGAGCAAAAATGCTAATGATGTCGGAAGAAAGAAGGAAAGCAAGGTTTGTCCTTTTCATGCGTCAAGAAGGAGACCAGAAGGGAAGGATGCCAACCACTCCTTCAGACTTTCATATTTAAACAGAGGCAGGGGTGGGAGTGGGGGGTAGAGGTCAGAAAGACTGGCTTGAACTCTGGCTCTCAGCCTTGCCTAGCTACATACTGGCTGTCATATGCCAGTTCAGCTTCTCTGTGATATGGGTACCAGGGTGGGTCTGGATAGGCAAGAAGTTTAATATGGGAAGGCTTGCAAAAGGTTGGGGGAGCGGGAGAGGAGCAGGCATGGGCTGGAAGAGGGCCACTTGTGCAGAGTAGAGTAGGTCTCAGGCAGCCCTGAGGAAGCCATCTTGTTGTACAGGACCCCTGAAGCAGAGATCACCTTAAAAGAGTCAGATTTGGGCATAAGATTTTGTGTTCTAGTGTGTCTGCCACTCTCAACAGACTCAAGGATGTGACACTTGAGGACTCCTCTGTGCCCTTGTGGAAGGCCCTGTGGCCTTCTGGAAATGAGCACATCTTGACCACCTTTTACAGTGTGTCTTTTCTAAGTCTACACTTCCTTTCTGGGTCTGCCTGACATTTTAGGGAATGATTACATCTCTCTAGCCTCTACTTTCTCATTGGTTAAAAGAGGGTAACATTGATTCCCTGACAGTGAAGACAGGTTAATAATTTGAAAGAGGCTGACCCTTGGAAGTCCACTCGGTGAAGCACAGGATGACTCAGGTTTGACAGTCAGAAAGACCTGAATGAAAAGCCCAAGAAGGAGGTTCTTATGTCCCCAGTGATCCCCATGGAAAGTCTGAGAGCTTCTCATTTGCTGGGGGCAGGGGATGGCCTTCCAGCATTTCTTTTGATGACGTCATCACTTCTGGGACGGGAGGCCCATTGTCTAGCCCCGCTCCCTTGGCCAGGCTGACCTTAATGACAGCAATTGCTGATCTTCAAGAAATGGCGTCAGTAGATGCTGTTCTGACTGCCCTGTCCCCAGCTTCTCTCCCAGCCTCCCTGCCCCAGATTTTCTCCCTTCCTACATTCAGCATGATGACTTGATGCTTTCTCATCCGGGTAACATTTCAAAGGTAAAGTGTGGGGTGGGGGCAGAAAGGCAATCACTATAGCATCAGTTGCTTTTCTCATCTCTGTGACAAAAACAACTTAAGAAAGTAGGGGTAATTTGACTCCTGGTTTGAGGGTACAGCCCTCTGTGGTAGAGAAAGCAGCAGAAGCATGAGATGCTGCGACACACAGTCAGGAAGCAGATGGGTGGCTGATGTGCAGCTTGCTTTCTTCTTTTCATTTAGTCAGAGATCTTAGTCCATGGCTGGTACTTCCTACATTCAGGCTAGATCCTCCCTCCTCAACTAAACCTCTCTGGAAGATGCTCTGGCTGTCGTGCTACAGGGTGTGTGTGCGATTCTAAAGCCTGTCAAGTTTCCAGTCAAGATTAACTGTATATTAACTGTATACTCACATTAGTCTATGCGAGTGTCAGCTACTGCGGTCCCAACTGTTTTAACAGCTGTGCCTTTGGGATGTTGCCGGCTCTGGTGCGTGTTGTTACCCTCACTCTGATTTGTGCTCTAGCTATGTTTGCACAGCCCCCCAAAGCTGCAGCCACCACGTTCGCCCCACAATGAGTATATAAATGTACTCTTGAGCCTCTCCACTTTCATCCAGCAGTGAGGAGTCAGAGCTCTGCTGCCACATTCTTGGATGTGAATCTACTGCTGCCTTTTTGAAATGTTAGTTAGTCTTTTCTGCGAAAAGATTGCCTTAAGAAACAGTCGTGGAAAGCAAATGTCAAGTCCGATCACCGAGCCCACATATGCAAAGTGCTGAGTGCTCTGGAGTGAGTCCCAATATTCCTTTAAGTTGACAGAGGCGACAGACACGTCAGGAGAAACATGGAGCCGTGGGCCATCTGGGCAATTTCATTTAACAAATCCAGGTTCTTTTTCATCTTGAAGAATGTTGCCCTCCAGGAAACCAGCTCCTCCAATGAACAAATACACGTCTTAGTCTCACAACATTGGAAAGCAATGAATCAACAGTATAATGTTGCTATCCACATCCAGACTCTACCTCTGAATTATTCATTTCCTCCTGAACTCAACTTAGTCACTATTTGTTGGGTGTGTACTGTGAATAGGCTCTGCTCATATAGTTACTAGCAAGATAAACCTGGTCTCTGTCCTCTGGTGGGTACTTAGACATGAACCCCAGGAAATGGGTCTAACATCTCTACTGCCTTTTCAAGTTGGACTTCAGTGAACTTGTTGGTGGCCCCACACACCATAGACTATCCAAGAAACAAAATGTCCTGCCTGTATTCCCAGTGCCCAGCACAGTGCCTTCTGCACACTGAACACTTGGTAGCTTTTTGTTGGATGATTACATAGTTTTGGTGGACAGTTTCATGGGTGGGTGCATAGGAGTCTTCATATACAGAAAAGCTTGCTCGGCTCAATCTGGACATGTTATGAAGCCATCATATAAATTAATGGTCACTTTCAATGTTTGGCTACAGAATATTTTGTAATTCCTCTTTCGGGATAGTTGAGGTCTGGGAATCAGAGCAACAGGGTGAATCTGTCCTCCCGTGCCTTTGTGCTAAATATGCCCCATAGAAAGAAAATGCTCATCTGACGCCCAAGTCACGTTCTTATTATTCAAGCTGCCCCCGATCCTCCTCCAACTTCCCTCCCAGTGAGGCTATACAAATAGAAAGCATGTATGTTGGCTTTACACAGTTTGTATTAGTGAGGAGCTAATCCGGTCACAAAAAGAAATGCTGTGTGGTTCCTTTTGCATGAACACCAAGAGCAGTCAGTGTGCTGAGACAGAAGTGGAAGGTGACCCAGACTCTCAGCAAAGGGAGCACAGAGAGCTGCTGGGAGAGGGTCGAGTCTGTTTCTTATGGTGAGGAACTCACAGAAGGTTTGTGCAACAGCATGAATTACCTCAGCCCTAAGGAACTGGACACTCAGACGTGGAGGACATGGTCAATTCCTGTGACTTGTTACCTCAGCCCTAAGGAACTGGACACTCAGACGTGGAGGACATGGTCAATTCCTGTGACTTGTACCATAATTTTAATGTTGATTTTAAAGTCCAAGAGTGTTCCTTCTTGCCACACGCTATGACTTAATACCATTAACTAAACCTGCCATAGACAATCAGTGCAATTCCTTAACACAGTAGAGAAACTGTATACCACCACTATTAGCATCTAGTATGCTCTGGCTCCTGGAAGCCCCATGTCTCTGAGAAGTGAGCTCACCCCCACCCTTCTGAGATGCAGAAAACTGAAAGTATATGTTTCCTTTCATTGACCATTTCTTTCCTTTCTATTTATTGTTTGATTTGGTTGGGTTGGGGTTTTTTGTTTTGTTTTATTTGAGAAAAGATATAACTGCTGTATACCTAAAAACTTCTGGGCAGCCTTGGTTGGTGTGAGACTCAAAATCCCCCTGTCCCTGGGCTCCAAGAACTGGGGTTATAGGCCAGCATGCCCAGGTCTTGTTTCCTGTTTCTTTCTTTATCCACAGGTCACAGTTTTCTTTGGACATACAGACAACTTCCTCCAAAGGACTGGTGTTTTACACAGGCACCAAGGACTCCTTCATGGCTCTTTATATCTCAGAAGGCCGTGTCATCTTTGCTTTGGGGGCAGGAGGGAAGAAACTAAGACTCAGGAGCAAGGAGCAATGCCATGACGGGAAGTGGCACACGGTGAGAGCTGGGTCTCTGTAACAATGGTGTGAGCATGCTGAAATAATCCAAAATCCAAAATGCACAGGGAGAAAGGACTCTGTGTTACAGGTGGTGGATGTCCAGCATCTTGAGACAAAGCCTCTCTCTCTCTCTTTCTCTTTCTCTCTCTCCTTCCCTCCCTCCTTCCCTCCCTCCCTCCCTCCCTCCCTCCCTCCCTCCCTCCCTATCACCCCCTTGTATTCTTTCTCATAGCACAAGCAGAAAGCCTTCTCTCCCTGCACCCTAGCATCCCAGCTCTTGCCTGAAGCCACCTCAGTTAAAAGCATACAACATAAAGTTAAAGGGAAGCCATGTTTTTCTAATGATGGAACTGTTAATTAGAAAACCTAGGTGACCTGATAAGTTCTATTCATTAATATTCAACAAATATTGAATGGGCTGCTCTTTTGGAGCACATAAGCAAACAGCCATCTTGAGTCTAATTTTAGATACTAGTCTTTTGGGAAAGTGTTAGATTGAAGTTAGACCACAGGGAAGTCAGAGTAGGATACCACTGGAGGGTCAGTGGTTAGGAAAAGGCTCCTGGGGGGTGGAGCAACCACCATGTGAAGTCATAAGACTGGAGCTGGAGTTAGCTCAGTAAGCAGATCACAAAGTTTTAAGGGAGAAGATTGGGGCAGGGGTGGGGCAGGGACCTTTTAACTTAAGCTTCGAAGGCCAAACTAAGGATTTGGGATATTGCTAGCTGTATGTATGTATGTATGTATGTATGTATGTATGTATGTATGTATGCATGCATGTATGTATGCATGTATTATTTAACATGGCTAAAAATTGAATCTAAGGCCTTGTGGAAAGTAGGTAAGCACTCTACCATTGAAGCATACGGTCTCAGTTACTTATGTTGACCTTGACTCTGTAGCGCTCCTACCGAAGCCTCTAGATAGCTATAAAAGATCACCAAGCTGTGCCTTCAGGCCTGGCCTTTTTTTTTTTTTTTTTTTTTTTTTTAATTTGTGAGATAGGATCTCACTGTATAGCCCAGGCTGTCCCTGAACTCACTATGTAACCCAGACAGACCTAGAACTTTTGACCCTCCTGAATCAGCTCCAGTAGCTCGGATTAACAGGCATGTGTCACTACTACGCCTGGAACTTTGGATTCTATTACGAGTGTCTGTGAAGCTTTTGAAGTGTCTTACACTGGCAAAGCACAGACACAGAAACAGAGTAATAACCTTTACAAAGTCTCTTTGGCTGAAGAAATTAGACTGGGGCCCAGACAGATACTGTTGCTCTTACCTAGAAAGGCTGTGGTGGAGTGAGGAGCAGCGAGGGGTTGGGTGCATCCTGAAGGAAGAGCAAGAGGGACAGCTCTTCAAGGAGTAGGAAGAAGGAGAAAGCCAAACCTGCTTCCTTTGATCTGGCCCACTAGCTGGGCTAGTGCTGACAGACAGGGGTGGGGTGGGGGTGGGGGTCAGTGAACAGTGAGCTGTCTGGGGACAATTTAGACCTCTGTGATGTCACTGGAACTGGGAGTCTTTAGCTAAAGTCCAACATCATGAGAGCAGATACAGATTCAAACTTGTAGCAGAGAGAGTGTTTGCCACTCATGTTACGGGAGACATGTCAGTTTCTGCCTGCTGCAGGAGCCACGCCCAGACTTACCCTCCCCTCAGCTCTGCACAGACTGTTCACCTTTAGTCACAATCCGGGCCCTTGGTTGTTCGGCCTTTGTTTACATTTCTAGATCCCTTGTATCTGTTGAGTGTTCCATTTTCAAGCCGTTACATAACTCTGCTTTCATCTCAGCTGTTTAATATCTGACATAATCTCACCAAAAAAATGCTCATGCTAATAAACAAAAGACCTTTCTCTTCCTGCAAAGCTACTGAAGGGTGGAAATTCCCTCCCTTCTTAAGTTTCCTAGGACTACTTGTAAAATCTGGCACCAGTTGACAGAGGTAAACCATTGATTCTTCTCTTTGTTCTAAAGGTGGTGTTCGGACTGAGTGGAGGAAAGGCGCGCCTGGTTGTGGATGGGCTAAGGGCCCAGGAAGGCAGTTTGCCTGGAAATTCTACTGTCAGCCCCAGAGAACAGGTTTACCTGGGGTTGTCACTATCAAGAAAGTCAAAGGTAAAGCTAGAAAACCTCTCAGTGTAACTACGACTGTTAGGCCATTTAAGACTTCTAAATCCTTTAAATGATTGTTTGATGCAACATGACTCTCTTAGCTTCTCTTCCAGGGAAGGGGACAGAGGTTTGTGTTGGTTGTTTTGTTATTTTATGTGTGAGGGTATTTTGTTTGCATGTATGTCTATGCATCACATGTGTGCCTGGTCCGTGTGGAGGCCAGAAGAGAGCATCAAATTCCCCAGGGACTAGCCTTATAGATGGCTATGAACTGCCATGTGGGTCCTGGGGGGTAAATCTAGCCCTCTGAGAGAACAGCCAGTGCTCTTAACCACTGAGTCGTGTCTCCAGCCTGTGGCAGAGGTTTTGAATTAAAGTGATGTGTCCCAAGCTTTGTCAGTCTCTGCCACATTTGCAAAATGGTAGCAAAAGCATGTACTTCCTACTTTGCTGCCTATCAGCTTGCTGTTGAATCGCAATGTACTTAAAGGGTCATTTTTCTTTTATAAATGGAAACCCAATGTCCTTTATCATAAATGGTAAGTAACCACAAAACTCAGTACGTGGAAATGAAGCAGCATCCTCAAAGTCTAGCCAGATAGCCTGACCTGTGTTTGAGAAGAAATCAAGAGGGTGGAAGGCGTTTCACACTGGCACAGTGTGTTCCCTTTTCTAGAGAGAGCTCCAAAGAGCCATGAAGAAGCAAAAGCTATGTGTTCAGGAGAGAGGATGCTCGGTGGGTGAGGGCCTAGGCCTAGGCTGGACCCCTCTCCGCAGATGGGAAACACAGAGTGCTTCCTTCTGCCCACATATGCATCTTACCAGGGTCTGAAATGATAGTATATGCTTAAGACTCAGACTCGGTATCTGGCTATGGGACAGCTGAGAGTCCTCCGACACCAAAGATGAGTTAGTTTATTGTCCTTGTCAAGTTCTCTCCCTCTGTCTCTCCTCCCACCCTACCAAGGCGCTGACCTTATCTGCTTTGCCTTCATATCTGACCTTTCCCATACCACTGAAGGTCAGTGATGCTGTGAGCAGCTCAGGTCTAGGATACATCTCTCACCCAATGTAGTTTCTGCCCCTTCCTCGGAACCTGGTGTGATGTTTGCTTGCACTGAGATAGGGAGGGCCCAGACGAAACTCCAGGCCTGAAAAAAGATGTAATTAAAGCAGACCTTGCACCAGTTTAGATTTTAGTGTTTCAGGGTGACCTAGGGATAGCTCCATGGGGTACAATGTGGCCCACTCTTTGTACCAAGGAATAAAGTAACATGGTTTTTACTATGTTTATATGTAGTGACTTTGCTGTGGCTATCATGAATGAGTCACAGCATATATGTATGCTATGCAATGTGCTGTGTGTGGCGTATGCTAAGGGACATCCTTGCTGTTAACACTGACTTTTCTTCAACCTCTAAGCTTACTTTTCTCAGAAAAATTACAGGGCAGAGAGACCATTCAAGGATATGATTAGGGTATTCTTTTGGCCTGGCTCAGCAGTTAAGAGCACTGGCTGTTCTTCTGGAGGTCCTGAGTTCAATTCCCAGCAACCACATGGTGGCTCACAACCACCTGTAATGTGATCTGATGCCATCTTCTGGCATGAAGATGTACATGCAGATAGAGCACTCGTGTACAGAAAATAAATAAATACGTTGTTTCCAAAAACCAAATCCCCAAACCCTGTTAATCACAAGGTGCCAATAGTAGCACCTATTTACAATGTTGTATCTAAAGAGCATACAAAGTAATGGATTTTATGACATGGTCTCTTGGCCCAGTTGCTTTGGTCCTGTGACAAGACAGGACATCACAGCAGGGAATGTCTAATGGGGCAAAGCTACACACCTTCAGGTGGCTAGGAAGCGGATATGTGAGGGGAGAACCAAGATCCCAGTACGCCCGTGCATGAGCATGCCACAGTGAGTTCATTTCCTCCTGAAGGGCGTACAGCCTTCTAGAAAGGCCACAGACAGGCAAGCGTGGCCTTCGGGACAGCTGCGATTCCAGCTGTAGGAATATAAAATCCAATAGCGCTTCTAAACAGCACAAGCGCAGCCAGCCCTTGCTGTTGGGTCACGGCCTGTCCTATTGTGTCTACACTTGGTTTCAATACAGAACTCTGTAGTCTAGTAGGATAAATGTACTTATCATGGAAAATATCACGGAAAAATACACAGGAAGCTGCATTAAGTACTGTCTCGTTGCTGTGACAAAATGCCTGACAATAGCAGCTTAGGGGAGGGAGGCTTTGTTTTGGCTCCCAGTTCTGAGACACAGTCCATCAGTGGCGAGAATGTGAGGTGGCTGGCACACTGTGCTCGCAGGCAGAAGCAGAGATGAGCGAAGAAGTGCAGCTGGGCTTCTGTTCTGAAGACCTCAGCCCATGGGATGATGCCACCTACATTTAGGGTGGATTGCCCATCTCAATTAACTTCATCTAGAAGCCCCCTCATAGACATGCCCAGTGACTTACCTATTAGATGATTGCAGATCCTGTCAAGGTGACAATGTTTTTTTATTTTGTTTTGTTTTTGTTTTTGTTTATTTTGTTTTTTGGTTTTTCAAGACAGGGTTTCTCTGTGTAGCCCTGGCTGTCCTGGAACTCACTCTGTAGACCAGGCTGGCCTCAAACTCAGAAATCCACCTGCCTCTGCCTCCCAATACTGGGATTAAAGGCGTGCGCCACCACTGCCTGGCCTCAAGGTGACAGTGTTAACCATCATAAAAACTAACTTCTGAAGAGGCCCATCTTCCATGGCCACCACCTAACGTTGCCACTGGAACCATGAGCATCTTTAAGGTCACTATGTTCCCTTAAAGTTAGGGATTTTAGGAGTGTTTTGAGAATCTGACAAATGTGCCTCGGTCCTTCCCCTGGGGTGAGAGATGGGGTGTGCACACATCGAGCATCTGCTATGCACCACAAGGTATTGTGGACCCTCGGAAACCTGGGTCCAGATGGGGAACTCCTATTCAAAGCCCACCCCAGGCATGCAGGAGGTGCCCACAAGATACTAGTAGGATGAACAGAATCTTCTTTGGACTTCACATCACTCATGGTTTGTTCATAGTAAACCAAGCCTAACTATCTAGGAAGGTATCTTACACTTTATTATTTTAGGAACATTTTGGCCTTGTTTTTTAGTCAGCTGCCTGGCAATGAGCTACCATGCTAGTTCACAAAGCCCTAACAAAAGGTTTCCACCTACAAAGAATGGTGAGGTATGTAAACTGTGAGGTGGAATATTCCCCAGCTCAGTCTCCATGAAGCGAGTCAGGTTGACCCTCCTGGTTCCTATTTGAGCACGGACTAGCAAGTTCCAACCTCCCCGACACCCAGCATTTGATTAAGTGACACCTTTAAACTTTAGCTTCCCACTAAGCCTCTAGTTTACAGGTTTCCCTGGACACTTGACAAGAAACCAAATGGAACAGTCAGGACCCCCTGACTCTCTGAAGCAGGAAGAAGGAATCTTCTAGAATCTCCTTCCTCTGCTAAACTGCATGCCCGTCACCTCAGCTTCTCTGGGAGTTACACGCCATGAACTCTTTATCTTCTGCCTTGTTACAGAGCCTCCCCCAGCACAGTTTTGTGGGGTGCCTGAGGAACTTCCAGTTGGACTCAAAACCCCTGGATTCCCCGTCTGCGAGGTTTGGGGTATCTCCCTGCGTGGGTGGCTCTTTGGAGAAAGGCATTTATTTCTCCCAAGGAGGAGGCCATGTGGTCCTAGGTAAGGAGCAGTTGGTAGAGTTCATGTCTGTAAGTCTGAAGAACTCTGTCCTCTTTCCTTAGTTATGGTGTTTTAACTGTTTCTTTTTCTTTCTTTTGGAAGCCAATTCTGTGTCCTTGGGGCCAGAGCTTAAGCTCACTTTCAGCATTCGCCCACGAAGTCTCACTGGAGTCTTAATACACCTCGGAAGTCAATCTGGACCGCACCTAAGTGTTTATATGGAGGCAGGAAAGGTATGCAGCCGGATGCTTACGTGAAGGGGGAGAGGGAGCCAGAGTCCACTAACAGAGACTCAGCCAGTCTGAAGATAGGTGCAGGGAGAGTCCAGTGTTATAGCTATGAGACTGGGTTTGGAGATTAACTTTCCACTTTTTTTACTAGCAAGTCATTATCATTGTATTCTCTGCTTCATCTTTACAGTTGGGAAACCTCAAACAAAATTCTGATTCTGGTGACACCACTTAGTTAAAGGGTCCTGGCGTTGAAGTTCAAACTCCCTTGGGCCCAGTTTCAGTGTCTATAGACTATAGATAATAATTCTACCATTGGCTACTGAGCAGGCTTGACCTTGCTTAACTTCTAAGGTTAGACAAGATCGGATCCATTCAGGGCAGCATGGCTGCAGACAAATGTGGCTAATTCTCAGTCCTCGGGCTTCTGTCAAGCCTGAGGAAACGCCATGCAGCCTGCCCATGCTTACCCCCCCGCCAGCCATGGAGTCCACTCTGGACCCCTCGTCCTCTCTGCAGGCCTTGTGCTCTGGCCTCGGCTGAGCTGCTTGCTGGCTCCTACACCATCTCCCCGCCTTTGCGAGGACTCTTCCCCCACTGATGCCTTGTGTCTATGTTACCATCACTCCCAGGCCTGAGTCAATAACCTGTTTTCAACGACCACGTTATGTTTCTTTAAAATGAAAGTCTTCTAGGAATCCTCTCTGCAGCTAAGGCCTGAGGAAGATGAATGTCGTACCGGTTTCCTTCATTTTGCTCTCTATAACTGTGGAGTGTGTCCCAGATGACAATGAAACAGCTCAAACCTCTACAATGCCTGTGTTCCCCTTTCCAGAGCCTCTGACACGCTATGCAAGGAGTCTGTTTCAGGGCGACACCCCTGGTCCCAGCCCCTATGTCATATTTCGGAAGTTTTACCGTCATTTAATTATACACAATACTGCGTTTCCCTCTGACATTTCTGTGTGTGAGGGCAATAGCTTTAGATCATTTACCTGTGAGTCTCTCTTGGCCCTTCCTGCTCCCCTCTTCTGCTTCCTTGTCTTTTTGGTTTGGGGACCTAGTGAGGTCAGCTGGTTTTGCTGACAGGCATGGATGGGTGAGAGTCATTTCCAGGAGCACAGGCAACTTGCCAGTGCCTACATCTCTGAAAACAAAAAGGACAGTCCTCTCTCAGCAGCCGCCAGCCGCCCATAGACCCTCACGCTAAGCTGTCGACGTTAAGTCAGTGTGAGTCTCCAGTCATTCAGAGGAAGAAGCAACTGCCACTGTGCGTGGAGGGCACGTGGGCGAGGACACATGGTGGCTGGCTGGTCAGAAAAGGATATTAGGGAGGGTCTTTAGAAAACAAAATCAAGACTTGGTGACCTTCCTAACTGTGGTTAGCTCAAAACCTGTTTGAGAGTGGCCCGCCCTATGTAGTAACAGGCAAATCAGATGTAAATGATATATAAACACACTTATTTTAGCTTTCTCATCATATGTACTTTGACTCAACCTTTAGAAGATCCTGAAGGAGTCCCCAACCTGTAGAGTGGGAAGGTGGTATTCTGCCAACAATGTACCACGTGCCCAGCACCTGACACATGTCCTGTCAAATACAACCTGTAGCTTAATGTCCTGGATGAGAGCCCTCTGCTCTGCAATGCACTAGGGGATTATTATAACTGGGTGGCCTTGCAGCAAGTGGGAAACCTCCGCCAGCATTTTTAACCTCCACACTTCAGGTGTGTTGGTTAGCAGTGACTTCTGCACCTTAATTGCTGAGGGGAGTGGTGGGTGTTTGTCAGGAACCTCTGAGGGCTGAGAGAGGAGGGGGAAGCCCCTTGCTCTTGTCAGGAATCCTAGGCAGCGCCTGGGCTTATCATTTGGTCAGTTTGCCTGGAAGAAGTGTGGAAGAGAATTCTTTGGAAGCTTTGGGCATTGTGTGGTCACCTGGTACAGGAGTGGGAGGGCCAACATCTAGCATGCTTCCGGGCTGCCCGTGTGCCGGGAGATGGTGGGGACAGGCTGGCTCCATGTGCCCTTCTGAAGCCAAACGTGTATGTGTTTCAGGTCACGACCTCTGTGGACAGTGAGGCAGGTGGGACCATGACATCAATTACACCAAAGCGGTCTCTGTGTGATGGACAGTGGCACTCGGTGGCAGGTATGACACAGGGAAACCCTTTGACTTGTGTTTGAACTTCTCAAAGGCAGCCCCAGTCTGTCCATTGGGAGGGTTGCGCTGGACCAGGTACTATAACCAGTCCCCCAGTTTTCTTATGTTTCACCCCAACTGTGCTTAGATTATTTCATAGCTTTTGTCTCTAACTCGAAGAATGTGCTGAATTTGGGGTATAGAAGATTTTCCTCAGCCTGGCTCAGCCCAGGAAACTGATAAGCTGCTTTAGTCTTTAAGGAAGTAATAACAGTGTGGTTTGCATTTTGCACGATATGCTTCTGAACTCCTCAGGAACAATGGCAATGAGAAGCCAGGTTTCTAGGGGTAGACAGATGGCGCAGTGGGTGAGAGCATCTCGTGCTCTTCTGGAGGGCTTAGTGTGGTTCCAAGAGCCCACGCTGGGTGGGTCACGACTGCCTGTGCCTCTAAATCCAGGGGATGTGTGTCCTCTTCTGGCTTCTCAGGCACTGTACTCACAAACATATTCACACAGACAGTCAGACAGACAGACAGACAGACACACACACACACACACTTTAAAAGAGAAGCCAGCCTTAAGTTCCATCCCATACTCCTGTGACTGGGGCAAGTTACTTAACGCGTGCATTGCCTCAGGTTTCTTATTGTAAGACGAAGATAAAAACGGTTTAGGTTTGTGAAAATCAAACGAAGTATGAAGTGCGCAGTCTGTACCTTATCTATACTGAACATTCAGTACGCATCCAGTTTTACTGTTGGATGTTTAAGGATCATTATTAGTTTTTCAATTATCATTAAATATTAATCCACACTATTCAAGCAGAACAGTGGTGTAAGGTGAGCACATCCTCTCAGAGTCTGCTGTTTTAGTCATAACTTGGGGATGTTAGAGATGCATGAACCTGAAGCTAGGGATGGAGCCCGGCTGGCAGGATGCTTGCCTGGTTTACATTAAGCCCGGTTTGGTCCCCACGGACCATGCATGGCTGTGCTCACCTGGGATCACAGCACCAGGAAGGTGAAAGACAAGGATCAGAGGCTCAAGGCTGTAGAGATACATAGTAAGTTTGAGGCCAGGATGAGACTCTGTCAGCAAGTAAGTAAATAATAAATAAATTTCATCATTTCTTGGCCTTTTGGCTAAGATCAAGTGTAGAAATACCTGAGTCTGTATTAACTAAAATATCTTTTTGTAAAAAGTAGTCCTTCCTTGGCTAATTTGAAAGCTGTATTTCAGTTAGATACATTTATCAAGATGGGAGAACCTCTGTGTTGAGCTCAGGTCAAAGTTTGTAGGCACTGACCCTGGCCTCTTAAGAAAGTAGCTGAGGTCAGATCACATGAACATGGCTGCGAGAGACAAGAGACCAGGGCCTGGGTTTCTTCTCTTAAGTAAGTAGGATAATGACGTGGTCTTTGTGGATTCACTGTGTGTGTTCGCGTGTATGCAGATGTGTATGGGTGTGTGTGCACACAGCTGTGGAAACCAGAGGCTAAACTTGGCTTTCATTCCTTAGGTGCTAACCACCTTGGTTTCTGAGACAGGGTCTTATGGGCCAGGAATTCTCTATAGTCTGGGCTGGCTGGTGAGTGAGCCCCAGGGATCTGCCTGTCTTGGCCTCCCCGGCACTGGGATTGCAACAGTCTACCACCACAGTTGGCATTTTTTTGTTTTCAGGTAGTCTGAGAGCTTGAACTCAGATCCTCACACTTGCAAGGCAGGCACTTAACCAACTCAACTGTCTCCTGAACCCCATGGATTCATTGTAGAGATCTGACTTAGTAATGGCTGCTGTGGAGTAGTGTGTTGCGTTTCTACCCAAGACTGAGCAAGTGCCTTCAAACAGTCCCATGGGGGTCCAGTGGGAGTGAGTTCACACAAAGACAATCACTGGTGACACGGGGGTGCACACATCAGAACTAACCAGCTTCCTTTCATCCAGTCTCCATTAAACAGCACATCCTGCATCTGCAACTGGACACAGACGATAACTACACAGCTGGTCGGCTTTCCTTCCCACCAAACAATACCCGAGGGTCACTACACATCGGAGGCGTTCCGGGTAAATAACTCTAGTCCCAACTTCTACATCCACGTTAGAGCCCAGCAGCTCTTGACATCTTCTCAACCCAACAGCTAAGGGACCCCAACACTTGAGTAAAGAGAAGAGAATTCCTGGGTGCATGGTGGAGGTGGCAGGCCCTTTGCCTCAGCATCTAGGCATACCTCAGGGTAGTGCAGGCCACATGACTACTGCTTCCTCTGGTCCCAAGCCTGCCATTTATAACCCTTCCTTAAGAGGCTTCATTCAGTCAGAAGCCTATGTCAGCAAATAATCAAGAAAGCTGACGAAAAATAATGCTCTTTCTTCCCCAGGCATTGAGTTGACTGTTGGGTCCAAATGAGAGAACAGGGCAGGCGGAGACAGTCCCTTCAAAGACTGAAATGTGGCCTGGAAAGGCCCTTTTTATTCTTTCCTGTTGCATGTCTTCAGGTAGTCTGCTCATTAATTTTATAGTCATTTCATAACCCATAGAAGGTAGCAGAGTTGAGAGTTATCTATTGATTCAAGCTGTAGAAGTTGCTTCTCTAGAGGCAAGGAACAGCTTTGCTACCCATCTATCATAGCAGGCAGGAGGTCCGCAGATGGCCAGGTGGGCCGAGCCATGGTGTCTCTGGCTCTTTCTGATAATAGTCTTAACCCCCCATGCATTCATTCCATGGTCCGAGCTATCCACTGAGTGCCTCTTCCTTTCTCTTTCAGACAAACTGAAAACACTTGCACTTCCTGTATGGAACTCATTTTTTGGCTGTCTGAAGAATATTCAAGTCAACCATGTCCCTGTGCCCACCACAGAAGCCACAGAAGTCCAAGGTTCTGTCAGCCTGAATGGCTGCCCTGACCACTGACCCTACACAGCAAGAGAAGTCACCTTTAGAAGCACCATGAGCCCATGTACCCCTCCCCCATTCAAAGACAACAAGCCCACACAGCACACAGTGACAGAACACTGTCATCTCGAGTCCCAAACACACTGACCCATCACTCTTGTCTTTCAGTGACACACATGCATTTTATATCAAAATCCCATTTCATGAAGAAAATGAGCAAATTGTTATTCAAACATTCATACAATGCTATTGTTAATATCATTTTTTCCACTAAGAATTAAATGCCTTTGAGAGAATTTTTTTTCCCCAATTGCTAAAAAGAGCATCTTGTTTAGAGCACTTTATGAATACAAAACTTTAAAACATGTTCAATTGCTACAATTCATTGGGATTAAATAAATACAATGCACTCTTCAAATTATGATGTTTTATAAGCAAGGAGAACAAGGGGATGGAGATCACTGATAAGTCTATTAATTCTTCAGTACTTGCTCAAGGTGTCATCTGCTTCTAGATTTTCTAAAAATAATTATTGAGCACGTGCTGAGATGTAATTTGCATGCTCCATGTGTTAATAGGTATGTCCTGCCCTTAGGGGCATGCACTTCAATTGGAGTGACATATAATATTCATAAATCAGGAACTAACAAGTTGAAGTACTGAACCCACTAATATTAATGAGGGTCACCAGCTTCTCAATCCTTGCCTTCCCCAATCGTCTACAAACCTGGTCTAAATTATTATCAATTCCCTGAGAACCCAAACCATCTAAGTAGAGGTGCTAAGATGAATGTACCTGCTATCACTAAAGCTTTGTGTGTCTTTGTGCACACATGGAGGCCAGAGCTCAACGTCAGTGTCTCCCTCAACCACGTTCCACCTAATTTTTGAGACAAGGTCTTTCACTGAACCCAGAGCTCAAAATTTCAACTGGGCTTTGGTGTCTAGCGGGTCTCTCCAGGATCCTCCCATGCCCTGGGCTTTGGTGCCTAGCGGGTCTCTCCAGGGTCCTGCATGCCCTAGGCATTGGTGCCTAGTGGGTCTCTCCAGGGTCCTCCCATGCCCTGGGCATTGGTGCCTAGTGGGTCTCTCCAGGGTCCTGCATGCCCTAGGCATTGGTGCCTAGCGGGTCTCTCCGGGGTCCTCCCATGCCCTGGGCATTGGTGCCTAGTGGGTCTCTCCAGGGTCCTGCATGCCCTAGGCATTGGTGCCTAGTGGGTCTCTCCAGGGTCCTCCCATGCCCTGGGTGTTGGTGCCTAGCGGGTCTCTCCAGGGTCCTCCATCCCACAGGGCTGGGGTTATGGACATGTGTCTCGATTTCAGACAGATGCTGGGGTCTGAGCTCAGGTCTCCATGCTTGTACAGCAAGGATTTTACCCACCAAGCCATCTAGACAGTTTGATGACTGAGGCTTTCATGGCAAGCCAACAGGAGCCAACCAGAATGAGAAATCACTTTTAGATTTATCTATAAAATCATGCATGATACAACAGACCAGCATTATTACCCAGTACCACTGTACTAACAAAGACTATTCTTTTTTCCATAACAAAAAATAGAAATATTGGGTATAGTAAGAAAAACTGGGTATAATAATCCTGTTATTCCTATAGCTATATGCTCTCTGTTTCTGGATCTGAGTCACAGCCCTGACAGTGCATGTTCTTCCCGCCACAGTCCTCAGAGTATACTTTCCACCGACTCCAGCTGTACATCACTGGAGTGCTCTCCTGCAGAGGCAGCTAACTCCCTACCACAGCAGATAGTTAGCGGAAGCAGAGTGTAGACCATCTTTAGGGACACTATACCAGCTCTCAGGCTGAACTGCCTGCCTGGCCTGAACTGTCAGTTGCTTCAGAATACATTGATTTTCAGATTTAAAAACTCCTCATTGCTGGTCTTGGCATCTGCTGGAAGCATCCCTGCATCCCATCAGCAGCAGGTCTTCGTAACATGCACGCTCTCTCTCCTCAGTTCTTGGTGTTACCCAACACTCATTAGTGCCAGATGCTTGTTAGCAATTTGTACACTCACAGTGGGACCGCTACTTCTTCTTTTTAAATATGTATTTTTTTTACTTTTATGCACATTGATGTTTTTCCTGCATGAACGTCTGTGCACCATGTGCACACAGTGCCTGCTGAGGCTAGAACAGAGTGTCAGATCTCCTGGACTGGAGTTACATTACAGATAGCTATGAGCTGCTATATAGGCACTGGGAATCGAACCCATATTCTCTGAAATAGCAACAAGCGTTCTTAATCACTGAACCAGCTCTCCAGCCTGACAGTTCTTCATCGACTAATGGCTGTTATTTCCTCTTTCCCTTTTGTAATAACAACATAGAGAACTGCCACCCGTCTGAGTTTGTTGAATAAATTTCAGCAGAGCATCTGGGTGAATTCAGCCAGGGGAATGTCAATGTGGCTGTTCTCCAGTTAGAGATGTATGTTCCTGTGAAGGGTGCTTCCGCCCCTGCAGTGGAGCATTGTGGGAGCTATCTGTCGATGACCAAGCACAGCACAAACACAGATGGGGACTGCCTTGGGGGGCTCAGCACAAGGACACCATTGGTTCCTGCTATGGTCTGGATAGTGTGTCCACCACAGGTGCAGACGTTTGGTCCTCCAGGTCAGGCACTAGGAAGTGCTGTGAGCTTTTATTAGAAAGTGGAATTGAGAGATCCTTGGGGCATTGGGAGATATTGCTTAGAAAGTATTCTGGGACTGCACCCATCCTTTCTGTGCTTCCTGCCTCAAGCTGTGGCTGCCTGCTCCACCTGGCGCGGCCTCCCACTAGACAGGGCTACCTCTGACATTACCAAACTGAGCTGTTGCAGACATCGTGCCCTTGAACTGTGAGGTAAATTCCCGCTCTCTGTGAGCTCTGTTACTGCATTTACTTGTGAATGTTACCTCATTCATTCACCTGATGAATCCGGTTCCATGTGAAGTTTGGGAAAAAGCTCATCTTAGGAAGCAAAACCATCAAATACTTAAAGAGCAGCCATATGTCACTATGAGTCTGCTCCTGTCAGCAATTCTCTGGGCACCTGTTGACCTCACTCCTCCATATACAAGGCTCTCTGTAGCTCCATCTCAGAGGCAAACAGCACAGGGGAGAACAACTTCCCCTTCTAGACAGAAGTGGTCTCACCATAGAGACCGCTGGCTCAGTCAGCCCTGTTAGCCACTCTTTCCACTTCCACCCCTGCTGTCAGGGTAGAAAACACCAAACCCAACCCCTGCCCATCAACCAAACCTCTTCCAGTTCCCAAGTTCTCTGTCCTTGTTTGCTTTCTGTTGCTGTGATAAAACACTGACTGAAACCAACTTGGGAAAGGAACGGATTTGGGGCATATTTCCATGTCACAGTCCATCACTGATGGCACGCTGGGCAGGGGCAGAGGTTTCCATGTCACAGTCCGCCGGGCAGTGGTGGTGCACACCTTTAATCCCAGCACTAGGGAGGCAGAGGCAGGTGGATTTCTGAGTTTGAGGCCAGCCTGGTCTACAGAGTGAGTTCCAGGACAGCCAGGGCTATACAGAGAAACTCTGTCTCGCAAAAAAAAAAAAAAAAAAAAAAAAAAAAAAAAAAAAAAAAAAAAAAAAAAAAAAAAAAAAAAAACCAATCCATGTCACAGTCCATCACTGACAGCACGCTGGGCAGGGGTGGAGGCAGAGGAATGTCGCTCGGTGGCTTGCTCCCTCTGGGTTGCTCAGCTACCTTTCTTATCCAACCCCACTCTACCTGCTTAGGGGATAGTACTACCCACAGTAGACTGGACTCTCCTACATCAATTAGCCATTAGGAAAATGTCCCATAGATACAGCTACAGGTCAGTCTGATCTAGGCAATTCCCAAGCCACTCTGGGTTATATTAAGCTGACAGCTGAGTTCAAGTATGGTAGAGTTGCCCCCAAAAGATTTAGTTATTTTCTAGGTGTGATGACTTCGAGCCAGCACATGAGTAAAACGACTTTTAAAACTATATTCTTTTGCTGAATATAAGTGGTATATGTATTCATTGTGGAAAGCTGTATATATATTTACATTTAAAAAATCAAAGCAGCCAAAGAGATGACTTAGAGGATTTGAGTACACACTACTCTTGCTCACAACTGCCTGCAACTCCTCCAGTTCCGAGGTATCCAAAATTCTTTGCTGGTCTCTGTGAGCACTGAACTCCCATGCACAAACTCCATGTTTCTCTCTCTCTCTCTCTCTCTCTCTCTCTCTCTCTCTCTCTCTCTCTCTCTCTCAAATAAAATCTGTAATAACTGCCTATAATCCCACTGACTCAGAAGTCTGTTTATATTAGTTATGTGTCTGTTAGTCTTTTTAAATGAGCATGTATTTCCTTACAGGTATAAAACACACTTTCCCTGTGACATTAGAAAGAAGCAGGCTGTTTCCAGGTCTTTGCAAAGCCTTCATTCCATCTGATAAATTTTTCATAATGTAACCGTAATGTAATGTAATTGCTACTTTGTTGGGAGTTTCACTATTTTTGAAGTTGTAAGAAACGGTAAATGAAGATGTCTTATGATATAAATTTATTCTTATAATAATTTCTTAGAAGTGAAACCAGTAGTCAAAGGACATGAACATTTTAATGGTTATAGTTAGTTATTGCCAAACTGACTCCTAAAAGAAATATCTATCTTCAGTAAGAATATATTTTATTTTTTTTAATTTTTGGATATTTACTTTATATACATTTCAAATGTTTTCCCCTTTGGAAACCCCCTATTCCATTCCTCCTCCCCGCCTCTATGAGGGAATTCCCCTGCCCACCCACTCCTGTCTTCCCACCTTGGCATTCCCCTTTACTGGGGCCTCTCCTCCTCCTGATGGCCAACAAGGCCCTCCTCTGCCACATATGTGGTCTGAACCATGGGTCCCTCCATATGCAATCTTTGGTTGGTGGTCCAGCCTCCGGGAGCTCTGGGGGGTCAGGCCAGTTGACACTGTTGCTCCCTCCACAGGGCTGCAAACTCCCTCAGCTCCTTCAGTCCCTTCTCCAACTCCTCCATCTGGGACCTCACGCTCAGTCCAATGGTTGGCTGCAAGCATCTGCCTCTGTATTTGTCAGGCTCTGCCTGAGCCTCTCAGGAGACAGCTTATCATGCTTCCATTAGCCAGCACTTCCCAGCATCCACAAGAATGTCCGGGTTTGGTGTCTGTATATGGGATGGATCCCCAGGTGGGGCAGTCTCTGGATGGCCTTTCCTTCAGTCTCAGCTCCACACTTTGTCTCCATACTTCCTCCTGTGAGTATTTTGTTCACCCTTCTAAGAAACACTGAAGCATCCACATTTTGGTCTGCCTTCTTCTTAGGCTTCATATGGTCTGTGAATTGAATCTTGGGTATTCTGAACTTTTGGGCTAATATCCACTTATCAGTGAGTACATATCTTGTGTGTTCTTTTGTGACTGAGTTACCTCACTCAGGATGGTATTTTCAAGTTCCATCCATTTGCCTGCGAATTTTATGAAGTCGTTGTTTTTAATAGCTGAGTAGTATTCCATTGTGTAAATGTACCACATTTTCTGTATCCATTCCTCTGTTGAGGGACATCTGGGTTGTTTTCAGCTTCTGGCTATTATAAATATGGCTGCTATGAACATAGTGGAGCATGTATCTTTATTACATATTGGAGCATCTTCTGGGTATATGCCCAGGAGTGGAATTGCTGGGTCCTCAGGTAGTATTATGTCCATTTTTCTGAGGGAACACCAAACTGATTTCAGAGTGGTTGTACCAGCTTGCAATCCCACCAACAATGGAGGAGTGTTCCTCTTTCTCCACATCCTTGCCAGCATCTTCTGTCACCTGAGTTTTTGATCTTAGCCATAGTAAGATACATTTTTAAATGGTCTTAGCTCTGGAGTATACCTCCCCAGCTTAGGGGCCATCAAACAGAGAGCAGCCCTTTGAGTAGCACAACCCCTGGTGGTCCAGCATGACCCAGATCTCCTTCCCAGAACACACGGCTAGTTGATGGATGCTTGGCTCTGAGGGAAAACTCTACCAATGCTGTAAGAAAATGCAGTGTCATTGGAGCCTCTGGAACTGGCTCAGAGCCATAGACCAAGCAAGCCAGGAGCGCAGAAAAAGTCCCGTTCTGAGATCTCTGTGCCACTGCCAAGATCAGACCATTTTGTAAAATGGAGCAAGACACCTGCCAGAGAATCTGGATGATGTACTGTCCTCTCTCTCAGCAGCCCTGGGCATCACTAGTAGATCCAGTCGCCTTTGCCTCCAGTGCGGAAGTTTGCATTCACTGTGACTAAAATTCTCACAGCAGATCTTTCAGGCAAAATTCCAGATTTTACTATTTTTTCTCGTGTGCGTGTGTGTGGGGTGTGTGTGTGTGTGTGTGTGTGTGTGTGTGTGTGTGTGCGCACGCGCACACGCGCGTGTGTTGCATGAGGACGCCAGAGGACAAGCTGCAGCAGTTGGTTCTCTCCCGTTGTGTGGGTCCCGGGGATTGAACTCAGGTCATCAGGCTTGACAGCAAGCGTCTTTACCTGTTGAGCCTTCTTGCCAGCCCAAGTTCTAAGATTTTAACTGGTAAAAGCCTAAAGCCCCATCCCTTCAACTGCCTTGGTCCCCAACAGAGAAATCCAAAGCAAAAACTCCTGTAAAAAAATTTAAAACTGTGTACTGGCTAGTTTTCTGTGTCAACTTGACACAAGATGAAGTTATCACAGAGAAAGGAGCTTCAGTTGAGAAAATGCCTCCATGAGATCCAGGGGTAAGGCATTTTCTCAATTAGTGATCAAGGGGGGAGGGCCCCTTGTGGGTGGTACCATCTGTGGGCTGGTAGTCTTGGGTTCTATAAGAAAGCAGGTTGAGCAAGCCAGTAAGTTACATCCCTCCATGGCCTCTGCATCAGCCCCTGCTTCCTGACCTGCTTGAGTTCCAGTCCTGACTTCCTTTCATGATGAACAGCAGCATGGAAGTGTAAGCAGAATAAACCCTTTCCTCCCCAACTTGCATCTTGGTCATGATGTTTGTGCAGGAGTAGAAACCCTGACTAAGACAAATTGGTACCAGCGTAGTGGGGTATTCCTGTGACAACCTGACCATGTTTTGGGGAGGACTGTGGAAGGACTTTGGAACCTTGGGCTAGAAGATCCATTCGGTGTTAAGAGCTCTGTGGGATGTTGTGTAGGAGCTTGGAAGATAATGCTGAGAAAAGTACAGAAGATGGAGGCCTGGCTTGTGAACTTTCAGAGGGAAGATTAAAGACTCTTATGGGGCCATTGCTAGCTTGATTTAAGATTCTGTAGTTTTGGTTAGCTGAGGCTGAAGAATTAGCTGTGATTAACAAGATACCAGAACTACTAAAGCAAAACCATTGCATTACTGGGACTATTGATGCTGGTTGGCTGGAGCTGAGAAATTAGTGGTGATTAAGAAGAGACCAGCATCATTGAGGTGACATCTTCTGGGAAGTGTTTTCTGAGAGCACAAAGAGGCTGTGTTCCAGAGATAGCCAAGGTTGTACCTTATGCTGTGGCAGGACTTGGTAATGTGTAAGAGTCACCCAGGTGGTACTGGTTTTGAAGGCATGAAGAAGTCATGAAGAGCAGCTGAGGCCTGGGCACTGTGAGAAGCCTCGGAAGGCCATTGGTGAAGGTGCAGCCTCAGTTGCAATTGACAGCCCAGGATTGAAGGGGTCATGCAAAGGAGGTGAGACTTGGCAACATGAAGAGAGCCTATGAGAAGCTGTTTGTAAAGCCTAGTTGCAGCAGAAGACAGCAGTGTTTTGGAGATGCCAGTACCGTGAGATGACCATCAAGAACAGCAGCAGCAGTGGAGTACAGGCATCTATCCAGACCTGTGTGTGCTACAAAGGGCAGAGCTGGAGAAGTGACTCAAGCCCTTGGATGAATTCAGAAGATCGTGAGTGGATCCCAGACATTGGACGGTTGGAGTTTAATTTTCCTTTTGATTGTGACTTTGCCCTGATATATATTCCCTCCTGAAGAAAGAAGGTATTTTAATGGAGCCCACAGTTAAGAGACTTTGAATTTTTAAAGACTTTGAATTTTAAGAGGTTGAATGTTTAAAAGGGATAGAAATGTTAATATGTAAGAATTTGTAAAGACTGTGGGACTTGTAAAGTTATTTAGATCTTGGGGATGAATAAGGAATAAGGGTCGAGGCTTATTGGTGATGTGTTTGTGTGTCAAGTTGACAAGGGGTCAACTGTACTGGCTAGTTTTGTGTGTCAACTTGACACAAGATGAAGTTATCACAGAGAAAGGAGTTTCAGTTGAGAAAATGCCTCCATGAGATCCAGGAGTAAGGCATTTTTTCAATTAGTGATCAAGGGGGGAGGGCCCCTTGTGGGTGGTACCATCTGTGGGCTGTAGTCTTGGGGTCTATAAGAAAGCAGGCTGAGCAAGCCAGGAGCAGCAAGCCAGTAAGGAACATCCCTCCATGGCCTCTGCATCAGCTCCTGCTCCTTGACCTGCTTGAGTTCCAGTACTGACTTCCTTTGGTGATAAACAGCAATTGGAAGTGTAAGCCGAATAAACCCTTTCTTCCCCAACTTGCATCTTGGTCATGATGTTTGTGAAGGAATAGAAATCCTGACTAAGACAAACTGATAACTACAGGTATTTGTGGGCTACTGTGTGAGGATTCAGTATATATGTGCAGTGTGCAAGGCTCCACCCAGGTTAAGTCCTGTCACCGCCTCTTTACACCACACACTTAGCATCTCCTAGAACGGGTCTTCCAAGCTCCTTCTAGGTCATTACAACATATGCAGTAAGTGGCTGGGAAATAGTGTCACTTGATGTGCTTTGGAACACAAGGACCTACCCTCAACCATCCTCCTCCCCCCTCCTCTCTCTCTCCTCCCTCACTCCCAGGCCCTAGCATAGTGAGCACCATTTCACTCTTTACCACATGAAATGAACTGTTTAGCTCTTATGTAAGAATAAGATAAAGAAGAATTTGTCTTTGTGTGCATGGCTTATTTTCTTAATGTCCTCCAGTGACATCCATGTTGCCACAAATGGCAAGATTTCATTCTTTTTTTTTTTCTTTTAAGATTTATTTATTATATGTAAGTACACTGTAGCTGTCTTCAGACACCCCAGAAGAGGATATCAGATCTCATTACCAATGGTTGTGAGCCACCATGTGGTTCCTGGGATTTGACCTTCGGAAGAGCAGTCCATGCTCTTAACCGCTGAGCCATCTCTCCAGCCCCCAATTTCATTCCTTTTCGCAGCTGAATACTATTCCATCTTGCAGCTCTAGCACATTTCCTGTGTTTGTTCATCGATCACTGGACCCTAACTGATACCTTGGCTCTTGTGGATGGAGCAACAGTACACACTGGATGCGCTCCCTGATGTCTCTTATACCGTGACCCTCTCCCCTTTGGTTATCAAGCCCAGTAATGGGAGTGCTAGATCATATGGCCATACTGTTTGCCATAAAGGCTGCACTAATTTACACTGGGTAGCAATGTATATGAGTGCCCCTTTCTTTCCGTCCTTACCAGCATTCATTTACGGATTGATTATTGTCATTCTAACTGGAGTGAGTTCATGTCTCACTCTGATTCTTGTTAGCATTTACCTGATGGAGGCTAGATACTGAACCATGGTTGAGTTCTCTGCAGTTGTGCCTCTATCCTGCCAGTTGAATGTTTACTCTGCTGGGTTTTTTCCTCCAGAAGTTGCTTAGTTTGTTACAGTTTTGTCTGTTTTTGCTTTTGTTATCTTGCTTTGCGATTATTTCCTTATATTAATATGTTGAAGTGTTGTCTGGGTTTTCTTCTAGTAGTTTCATGTCCTTGGTTCATTGGTTAACATTTACTAGACAAGCTTCTAATCAATCTTCTGTACATCCCAGCACCAATTATTGAAGAGACTATGGTTCATGCAGTACGTTTGAAGCATCTTTGTCAAACGCCTGGCTATAGGTGCACGGACTGTGTCACTCACTGCCCTGTGTGCTGGTTCTTACATCAGTGCCGTACAGTCTGGGTTAGATAGCTTTGGAGGTGTGTCACAGTATTAAATGCCTCCTGCTTTGTGCCTTGTGCTCATGATTGATTTGGTGATATTGGGTCCACCACAGTTTCTCTCTCAGCTGTGCCCTCCCACTCTCCCTCTCCCTTCTCCCAGGAGAGATGCTGGCACCTGCACTGGTGGGCTGTGACGGAGGTTTCGAGTTTCCTCACTCTCCTAACACACCGCTCAGCCCACCAGCAGAGGAGCTCCAGACTACATCTTCCTACTTGACAGGGAAGCAGAAACACAGTTGGGATGTCCCCATTAACTGTCCTTGGAACCACAGCAATTGTTCTCTTAAGCAGGGGACAGTCGAGCTGACCAGTGCTGGTTCCTAGAGATTGTTTCCTTCCATTCTCAAAAAGGCATCGGTGGCCCAGGAATGTATAAATTCCACTCCACACAAGTTTTGAGTGAGTGGTTTAGTTCATGCTACGTAAGTCCTAGCTATAATGAACATTGAGAGTGGCAGAAGAGAAAGGTCCAGAACTTTCGGAAACGAGTCTCTCCTTGAGTGTGCAGAGCTAGGTGCACACTGATTAGGTCCTTTGTCACCAGACTCTTGCCAATTACTTGGTAAGCTTAATTATTTCATACTCAGATGTGCACCCCTGGGTTGTAATAGAGCTATAAATACTAGACCCTGGCATGAAGTCTGTAGTATGAATACATTAATAAATCTCAGCACAGGGTTCCTTCCCGCCTTTGACCATTTATGTTCCTAGATGAAAGACACACACACAGCCTTTATATTTTAATACGCCTTAAGTAGCAATGTAGCTGGGCAGCTGCCCACCCTCCATGCTGCCAGAATCTACCGCCCACCAATAATTTTGAGTTATTACTTACTAATATCTATGTTCCATTTTGGCTGCTCTTGACCCAATTGAGCAGCCCTCTGGGCCTTTTATATGGTGGCTCTCCTTCTTCCTCCTGCACACCTTCTAAGGCATGGCAGTGCTCCCTGCACATTCTTACCCTTCCATAGTGGCTTCTGTGTTTTTTCTCCCTCCTCCTCATGATCCCAAGCCCGGGAAATCTAAACACCACCTCTCTCTCTCTCTCCTCCCCAGCTATTGGCTCCTGGCATCTTTATTTACCAATCAGAATTAACTGGGGGCAGGTTCCAGAAGTGCAGACCCTCTCAAGCAAACAATTTTGGGAGACCCAAATTAGCATTAGAATACAAGCAGCTACAAAATCTATTCGAAAGCTTCCTCTAAAACAAAGCCTATGCTCTGGGACATTGGTGGCAGGGCCTATCTGGCCTTCTGCAAGCCTGTTGACATAATAATGCTCTTGGCATCCATGGTTTCCAAGAAAGACAATGTCACTGTGATGTGGAAAAGCACATGGGAGGGCTTCTGGGTCAACCAGAGACCAGCTGTGACAAGCCAGCTCCCAATGGAAGTGTCTCTTGTCCCTTAGTTCTCTTTCTGAAGTCATTGGAACCAGAGCTACTCCTTGCTTTCTTGCGCTGATAATTCCAGCTGAGGTTTAAGCATACAACCTTTTCCTCTTGTGGTTTGGAATATTCTAGAATTTTGAGGAACAGAAATTACTGCTGTTATTTCACAAGCCCTTTCTTGATAACTGAGAAAATATATGTAAAACTGTGCTGAAAAAATATTATTACTATTGCTACTGCTGTTCACAACACTTAAACATGGGGTCAAAGGTTAAATAAGGGCTAGGGTATAGCACACTTGGTAGAGTGCTTGCCTAGTATGAATGAAGTCCTGAGTTCAGACCCTAGCACTACAGAAACCAGGATTGACTGTAATTGTGGCTTCATATCAAATTCAAGGCTAGGTGGGTATCCATGAGACCTTATACTCAAACACCTAAAAGTTAAGTAAACATGAAAAGTATGGCCGTCCAAGATCTCATGAAGATGTTTCCTGACTTCTGACTCGATCTTTCCCTGACCTGCTCTTCTAAGGGAACAAAGGAAGGAAATTGTCCCCTGAGTGGTGTGTGGTACTGCTGTTTACACACACAAGGTGAACTTGAAGTTAAGGAGAAACCTTAATACATGCCGTGAAGCAGATGAGATGGTTCAGTTCACCATCTCACTGTGACTTTCAGTGACCAGCATTGGCCTTTCTTGGACTGCACCTTTCTCTGGCTCGTGAATTCTGCTTTATATATCTGTGCCACAGGTCAACCAATGTGAGGGATTAAGGCCCAAGTGAATCCCTTCAGGAAGCTGGTGTCTTGTTCCTGTAACGTTTCCAACGCACACACCATGCTGCTGTGGCAATTCTCCCAGTTCATACTCTAACTGCCCACAGCGATACCTGTCTTTGCAACCCTCCATCCTGGGCTGCCCCTCCCCCTCCCCCATGACTGATGTTCCTTTAACCTCCCAAAGAAACAACATACTCAGGGTCTACTGCAGGGGAAGTCAAGCCTATGCACCTTCCACAGAGTGGGGATCTCATCCGAGATTATATGTGTCATGTAAACAATTTTTCTAAAGACAGAGTCTCACTATGTAGCCCTGGATGGCCTGGAACTCATCTGTAGAGCAGGCTGGCCTCAAACTCTCAGAGATCTGCCTGTCTCTGACTCCCAAGTACTAGGATTCAAAGTGTGTACTACCATACGAGCCCATAATTCTTGTTTTCATAAAAGCAATAGGAATTGTCTTGTATGCTGAACTAGTATCAACAACGTTCCGCTTCACGCCAATGTACTTTGACTTATTAATAATGAAGCTGTGACATATATTTTGACTTGCTTGTCAGTGGAGTATCTATTAGATAAAAAAATATATATTGATATTAATGATACCTATATATTTATAATTTAGTTTAGAAATAAATTTACAGTATATTTTCTCTCTATCCATGGGAGAGAAAGAAGCTGATTTCTAAGGTGGCTCCTGCTATCTAATGTCAAAAAGCACTGAGGTCATCGCTTCTCTAATTCCCAGGCCAAGTGACGACAGATTCATTACTCTACCCACACTGGGGAAGTGAAGACTCTAAAGGCTTCTGGGAACAAGAAGCGGCTTACTTCTGGCACCTTCAGTTCCACGTGGCAGAGTTGGCTGAATCCTTGCCTTCTTTAGCCCACATCCCTCTTTTGTTGTTGATTATTTTACTCTGCAAGGAGGCAGAGTGAAACGACAACAATTTACCATTCTTAATCTGATATCACACTGTCTGCTTGAAGTGGAGTACCTGGCTAGCCATTTGAAGACTGAGATAAAGACAGAATGTTATCTCATGTGATATATCACAATTAACATCAGACATTTGAGGATTCAAGTGAGAGAAATGAAATCATAGAAGTGCTAGAAGAAAATGACACTGGATATGATCCGAGGAAACTTGGAAGGCAGGATGACATCACGCCAGAAGGGGATGGCAAAGGGACAAGCTGGACCGCTCAGCTTGTTCAAAGGCTTCTTAATTTCAAATATCCCATACCTATGTATACAGCAAGTGAAGGTAAATTTAGTTCCTCCTTTGTTACCTTGGAAGGCAAATCAGGAAAAGGAATAAGCACAAGAAATCAAATTTCTGTATGGCAGGAATTGCAGTTAAATAAAACACAGAAAATACTTGTAAAATGCAATATAGAAAACATTCATATTTTTATATGTTGAGAGCTTTACATAACCTTATACATGGTGGGCAGCATTGACTTCAGAGGAAGAGGCAGGAGGGTCTCGAATTCCAGGTTAGTCTGGGCTATGTAGACAGTTCTATATAGTGAGGACATGAAATGATAAAAGTCTTTACAAATAAACAAGGAGAATAAAATTACTAAAGGCCAGGCATATTTACCAAAAGAGAATGGCAAATTGCCCCTAAGAATAAGACAGCCATGAACATAGAGGAGCATGTGTCCTTATTACATGTTGGAGCATCTTCTGAGTATATGCCCAGGTGTGGAATAGCTGGGTCCTCAGGTAGTATTATGTCCATTTTTCTGAGGGTCCGCCACACTGATTTCCAGAGTGGGTGTATCAGCTTGCAAATCCCACCAGCAATGAAGGAGTGTTCCTCTTTCTCCACATCCTCGCCAGCATCTGCTGTCACCTGAGTTTTTGATCTTAGCCATTCTGACTGGTGTGAGGTGGAATCTCAGGCTTGTTTTGATTTGCATTTCCCTGATGACTAAGGATGTTGAACATTTCTTTAGGCGCTTCTCAGCCCTACGAGTTTCCTCAGTTGAGAATTCTCTGTTTAGCTCTGTTCCCCATTTTTTGATGGGGTTATTTGGTTTTCTGGAGTCTAACTTCTTGAGTTCTTTGTATATATTGGATATTAGCCCTCTATCGGACATAGGATTGGTTAAGATCTTTTCCCAATCTGTTGGTTGCTGTTTTGTCCTATTGACAGTGTCCTTTGCCTTACAGAAGCTTTCATGAGGTCCCATTTGTCGATTCTTGATCTTAGAACATAAGCCATTGGTGTTCTGTTCAGGAAATTTTCCCCTGTGCCCATGTGTTCGAGACTTTTCCCCACTTTCTCTTCTATTAGATTCAGTGTAACTGGTTTTTTGTGGAGGTCCTTGATCCACTTGGACTTGAGCTTTGTTCAGGGAGATAGGAATGGATCAATTTGCATTCTTCTACATGTAGACTGAAGTTGGGCCAGC
>CM052715.1:2723111-2809292 GCA_028551405.1 Uromys caudimaculatus
GGGCCTGAGGATGTTAGAGGCCTCAGTAAAGAGGAATGTCAAGGCGGGAATATGGGGATGGGTGGGCGGGGGTGGGGTGGGAGGTGGAATTCCCTCCTAGAGGCGGGTTGGGGAGGGGACGGGGTATCCAAAGAGGAGACTCAGAAAAGGGGAAGCATTGGAAATGTACATAAACTATCAAAAATAAAAAAGGAAAAAAAAAAAAGAATAGGCCCCCAACGTTACTTGGCTATTCCTTATATAATTGGATCAGCCAGGGGTTTCTGACACTAACGTGGGATTTTGTTACTAATGGAGCCAGCTAATGTCCTGAGATAAACTGAGATCACCTGTGAGCACCTTTTATGGGTATGAGCCACACTCCTAGCCACCTCTAACATTGGACTTTTCCACCCAGGACCAGTGTTCCACTGTACTGCTCACTCCAGGGTGAGGACCAGACACCCATGAGTAGCCCTGCCATTCTAGAGTCTGCTGAGATTATCCAAACTCCCCTATCCTCACCCTGCCTCCTGTGCGCCTCGCCTTTCCATGGAATGGCATGCTCCCTCCATGGGAATCTTGAGGTACTACAAGCTATATTCTCAGCCATGGATTTGTTTTCCCAAACCTGAATACAAAAGCCTACTGTTGTATTAAATAATTAATCTCAGTTGGGATTTCTACCCTGCCTTTGATCATTCAGTTCCCAGCCAAAAGACACACAATTTTTGTATTTATAATAAGTTTTTAATGCACTAGAGCTGGGCAGATATCTACCCTCAAAACTATTAGAATCTACTTCCCCATCACTAACCCTGAGTTATAACTCGCCATGTTCATCTGGGCAGCCCTCATGGCCATGTTTTCTTGACTCACCTGACCCATGGCGTCTTCTCTCTCCACCTTCCTTCTCTTGTTCTCCTGTGGTCTCTCTTCAGATCCCAAGCTCAGGAACCCAATCCCTGCCCCCCCCCCCTTCTGCCCAGCTATAGGCTGTAGGCATCTTTATTCACCAATCGGGGTTAACTAGGGGGTTAGGTTACATAGCATCGCTTGGGTCTCTGTGTGGATTCTCTCATCCCTGGGGGGCAGCCAGACCTTGGGGGTCAGTAGTTAGCATTACAGTACATAGCAAAAGACCAAATCTCAACAGCCTACGTTTTATTTTGGGTTTAGATGTGTCGATGTGTATCCGTGCACGCATGGACATGTATGCGTGCATGTGGTATGCTCTCTGACTTGCCTGGAGCCCACTGATGTGGCTAGGCTATCTAGTAAACGCCAGGGATCTGCCCATCTCCTCTTCCCCAGAGCGGGGTTACAAGTGTCTGTCACTGTGCCCATCTTTTAATTTTTTTGACATAAATTCTGGGGTCAAACTCAGGTCCTCATGCGTACCCGTCACTTTACAACTGACCCATCGCCTCAGTCCAAACCCTATGCTCTAATATGTACACCCAAGCTTTGCCTGGCATTAACGTCAATCAAAAAACAAACACAAAGAAGAAACAAAACAACAAAACAAACAACACCCCCCACACACATACACACAGAGAACCAGAAGCTGGAGAGACGGCTCAGTGGTTAAGAGCACATACTGCTCTTCCAGAGGACCTGAGTTCAATTCCTATCACCCACATGGGGTGGCTCCCAGCCATCTATAACTCCAGCTTGGGGCCGTCCAACACCTCTGGCCTGTGCAGGCACCTGCACGCATGCACATACCTTCACACACACATATAATTCAAAATAATAAAAAAATACACATTTCAAAAGCAGGCTGTATCATTCAGAGAAAGTCTCGCACTTTGTTTATTATTGATTAATGGTCTCGAAGACAAGACTTCAAAACTCATGCTAGCTTTCCATCATTTTAACAAATACTTGAGGTAACCACATTTAGAAAGAAAACATGTTTATGTTGGCTCAGTTTTAGAGGCATACGTCCGTGATAGATAGGCTTTATTGCTTTGGGTCTGTGGCAAGATAGTGTGGTATCTTCATGGTAAAAACATGAAGTCACACACACACACACACACACACACACACACACACACACACACACACGGTGAACCAGGGAGAAACAGACAAAGGGCAGTAGCTAGGTTTCTGAAATCCCCTTCAAGGGTATGTCACAACAACCTAAGGCCCTTTTCCAAGTGTGAGGACCAGGCTTTGAACATGTTGGCCTTGGGGAGAAACTCAGGATCCAAACCACGGTTGAACCTAATGACGAAGAGAAAGAGTAACGTGACCCACGAGGACTGTCCAAGGGCCAGAGAGCGACCATTTCTCATTACCACTTAGCTCTGATGATAGTGTGGTGGTGAGGAAGAAGAGGTTAACTGTGTCGTGATGCTGATTTACAGTCCTCAGAAGTGCTTAGGAAAGGTTGTGAGGACGGAAGCTGCCCCCCCCCCCCCCCCCGTGTTGGCACTTGTGCTTTAGAGTGTTTCCTGGATCCTAGACAGGATGATTTTACAGTTATTACATTGTTTGAGAATTCCTTTCATATATACAATGTATCCTAATCATATTCACTCCCTCTACTCCCCCACAGTTCCTTGACCCCTCCTTGATCCCACTTCTAACTTAGCAAGTACGTTTGGGCTGCCTCTATACTCCTAGGTAGAGGGTCATCCACTGCAGTGGGAGCCACCTACCTAGGCCACGCCCCTCCCCCTGCAGCCTTCAGCTGCCAAGAGCATCTCAGCTGGAGTGGGCGTTAAGACCCTCCCTCTCTTGTGTAGGAAACCATAGCGGGTGCAGCAGTCCCCTCACGACCAGAAGTCACTGCTTCACAGCTGTCCTCCCTGTTTGGTTCTGTCTCTCCTCTCATCTGAGTGAGCCTGGGCAGAGGTGAGATACAGATGGCCACAGTTGTTCTCTGCACGTCGACCGTTGTGAATCTCTGGATTAACTGATTTCCGCTTCAGAAAGAAAGTTTTCTGATGCCTGCTGAGAGCTGTACTCAAATACTGAGAATGCAATTTGATACCATGCCCATTTAGCAAAATAAGAGTAATTACTTCTTCCCTCTGGCCTGTGAGTTCTCAGCCATGAGTTTTTGGTCAGGTATCCAATAACAGTCACAAGTCCCCTCCTGTAGCACAGCCCCTAAACCTAACCAGAAACTATAACATTCATGCCTCTGTTACACTTATGGGTATATGTGTGCTGAATAGTTTTATGTCAACTTGACAAAGCTGGAGTCATTGGAGAGGAGGGAGCCTTGTTGAGAAAAATCCCTCAGTAAGATCAGGCTACATGCAGGCCTGTAGGGCATTTTCTTAGTTAGAGAGGGCCCACTCACTGTGGGTGGTGTCCTCCCTCAGCAGGTAGTCCTGGGTGCTATGTGACAGCAGACTGAGGAAGGGCTGGGTGGAGAGAAGGGAGGAGAAGCTGCAATTGATCAGAATGTAATGTAAATAAATTAATTAAAAAGATGTGCGGAGCAGGCCAGTAAGCAGCAGTCCTCCATGGCCTCCGTCCGTATGTATCAGCTTTTACTTTAGGTCCTTGCCCTGACTGAGTTCCTGTCCTGACTTCTTTAGTGTTGAATTGTGATTTGGAAGTGTACGCTGAATCAACCCTTTTCTCCCCAGTTTCTTAGATCATGGTGTTTCATCACAGCAATAATAACCCTAAATAAGACACCACGTCAGTTCTTGTTATCACTTACATGGTTCACATCTAAGACTGTGGATGTTGAAGTGCCCCTCCCCACACCTGGCCAATGACCTCCGTGGCACCTTTCCATACTGCAGAAGCTAGCCAGCTGGAAGAAACTGCCAGTTCAGTACCAGCTTGATTTCTCTGTGTCCTGTGACCCAAGTGTGTGGTATCTTTAGGAATTAAGCATTACCAGTGGATGGTATCTTTTAAGTCAGGAGTAAAGTTAGTTCAACATAGACAGCTGGCTAAATCAGCATGCTTATAACAGATAATTACTCCAAAGACTTCATTTGGAAACAGTAATTAATTACCAAAATAGCTTTATTCAGCCAGTTTCCCCTCTGTTCCAGCTTACACGCAGGACCATGCATTTCCTGGAGGATTTTTGTCCTGACACCTTGTTAGTGAGAAGCAGCTAGCATTTCACCAAGCTTAGTGCTTCAGCTGAGATCCTGAAACTCTAATCTCTTCTTGTTTGAAGTGACTTCTGAACATGGGCAGAAAGGTAGCATGTAGCTCTCCAGATTCCTAGCAGTAAAATACCACCCAAGCCCTCACTTTCAAAGGAAACGTAACCACCCCAGTCTATCGCCAGCTTTCAGTGATCTGAGTCACACATTTAGCAAGGCTTGTCCATGTTGAGCTCCAGGTGTCACTGTTAATAATTTGTGTCTAAATAATTGATATGGGGGTGTTTGTGGGGCCTATCCAGATATTCTATCAGAGGGTACACCTAGCCCTAACTGCACTTAAACAAGGCTTCCAAAAAGTATAGCAGGCATACTGTTTAACCTTTATCACCATAATTAAATACCCAACACACGCTACTTATGAAGAATAAAGGTTTCTCTTGGTATACAGTCCTGGAGGTTCAAGTCCAAGGTTGTGTTCAGGGCTCTGACTAGGATTGTAAATGGCAGTGGTGAGGGGTATGTATCAGAGACATGCTCAGAACTCAAGTCAGAATAGAAAGAGAGACAGAGTTGTACAGTCTACTGCAGGGGCATGCCCTCAGTGACTTAAGGAGCTCCCATATGCACCACACTCTAAAGGTAGCTCCGTCTGGAGCTTCACTTTTGACCTTTGGAGAGTACTCATGCATCCGGAAGCAGCTGGTCAGGTATGTTGGAGAGTGTTGCTCCGATTGCTGTCATATCCCTCCTTGTAAGAATGAGGTGGTAACCAAGTCCAGTATGGAGCACCCAGGCTGGACCACCTGTTCTCCACATAGATTTTCTCACCTGCTGAATCCTAGACTCAAGCCTACCCATCTCCCTCTTTTGTGTCGCTATGTCTCTCCCAACTAGACATCCTCAGCAGCGTGTGTGCCTCTGCTTGTCCCAGATGCTCTGATTTCTGTACAAAGTATTGTCCCCTGTGGTGCCACTCTGGCGGTGCTCCCGTGAGCCATCCATGATTCCTGCAGCCAGTCCTTTTAGTGTTGCCTCTTGCTGTACCTCAGCTCTATCCTGGCATGAGTGTCATCGCTAATTGCCCCACATCAGGCCATCCAGCCTTCCCAAAGGCCGCCCAGTCAGGCTCCTGCATTAGTTCTAGCTCTCCTAAGTCATTCATCCCCCAGCAGACTGTAGGGATTTCTTGTTTTTTTGCCCCCTCAGACAGAACATGTCTGTCAAGAAGATTCTTTAATAAGAGACAAATTGTTCAAGATATGTTACAATGAATATGCCTTTGTCATTTATTTTAATCAAGTGAAAGGAGAGAAAGTCTTGATACTTTCTTGGAAAAAGAATTTCAGATCACCTAGGGATTCCAGCAGTAGGCAGGACAGTTTGTACGGCAGTCAATTTTTATGTTTCTATGGACTCATGTTTCATTTAGATGCTGTTGCACTGTGAAGTGTTTCGCCATTTAAAAGCTTTTGCTGTTACTTGTTTTGCTGTGCATTACTAGAAAGTGGACTCAGGACCTCTTGCTTGCTAGGTATGGTTGCTGCCAGAGTTATATCTCCAGATCCTTTCTTCACCTTTTGAGACAGGATCTCACTGACTTGCCCAGTGTGTCCTCACATTTCCCATGTAGCCCAGACAGGCTTTAAACTTACTAAGGTAAGTTAGCCTTGGCCCCCTGAATAGCTTGTATCTTGCTCAAAAGTTTTTACAAGCTAACCAGGGCACTGTCATTAGGAGCATGGACAGGCTAAGTCTCAATCTGGTACAATGAGGCCTTCATCCCAATGTTGGTGAGTAGCGACTTCACCATGGTGTGGCTTAGGGATGGTATTGTAACTAAATACAGTGGGGTGTGGCTTAGGGATGATAGTGTAACTAAATACAGTGGGGTGTGGCTTAGGGATGATAGTGTAACTAAATACAGTGGGGTGTGGCTTAGGGATGATATTGTAACTAAATACAGTGGGGTGTGGCTTAGGGATGGTAGTGTAACTAAATACAGTGGGGTGTGGGTTAGGAGTGGTATTATAAGAGTATATAGTGGGTGTCTTGGTAATGAGCTATAAAGAGCTTTCTCTCCCAGGGCCGTGATATCCTGAGAAATGCGGGGTGTAGGTGAGGAGTTCTAAGTATATAACACAGGGTTCAGTGGTCTAGGTGCCACCAGAGTGAGTATGTTTCTTCTTTCCCCCTGCTGTGCTTTCTTGACAACTCAGGTGTTGGAAGTGTCTTAGTCAGGGTTTCTATTCCTGCACAAACATCATGACCAAGATGCAAGTTGGGGAGGAAAGGGTTTATTGAGCTTACACTTCCATGCTGCTGTTCATCACCAAAGGAAGTCAGGACTGGAACTCAAGCAGGTCAGGAAGTAGGGGCTGATGCAGAGGCCATGGAGGGATGTAACTTACTGGCTTGCTCAGCCTGCTTTCTTATAGAACCCAAGACTACCAGCCCACAGATGGTACCACCCACAAGGGGCCCTCCCCCCTTGATCACTAATTGAGAAAATGCCTTACTGCTGGATCTCATGGAGGCATTTTCTCAACTGAAACTCCTTTCTCTGTGATAACTCCAGCTTGTGTCAAGTTGACACACAAAACTAGCCAGTACAGAAGGTCTCTCATAAGACCAGAACTTGATGCCGTTTGACCATGCCAGCTGTAACTGAGCAGTTCCCAAGTGAGCTTGACTCAGAGTTATCCTGTCAAGTAGCAGGCCAGGATGCTTGCCAGATTACATCAGCACTCTGAGGCCACAGAGAGGACAGACAATAGGAAGAGATTTTAGTCATCCATCTGATGTCTTAGATTTCAATAAAGGTTGGGCAAAATTGGATTCAAATTTCTGAGAAGTAACCTAGGCAACATTGGTCACAATACACGTCAGAGGGTTGTCTAAGTGGGAGGCTAATCCTGTATTGCTCAGCTCTGTGACCTTCAACATGAGTGGTTTTTGAGTTAACAGAGAGCAGAGGAAGTGAGTTTGGTTGTTTTCATTCGGGTAGCTATCTCGTACCCCACTAGTTCTTGCTTCATTTGGGCTTTAGCGCCTCCCTTCCCCATCCGCAAACATTCTCTGGGAACCTGGTGTTGGAGGAGCAGAATCAACTCTCAAGTTGTTCCCTGAGTGCCACATGGCACCATGCCAGGAGAGAGCGTGTGTATGTTTTCATGCAGAGGCTAAAGATCAACTTCACTGTCGTTTCTGAGACAATATTTACCCTATGTTTTGAGATAAGGCCTCTTAGTGGTCTGGAACCACCAATTAGGTTATCCTAGCTAGCAGCCAGCACCTGGAGTCTGCCTGCCTCTGCCTCCCCAGGCTGGGACTACAATGCCTGACATTGTTTTTACATGTACTCTGGGAGTTGAACTCAGGTTCTCATGCTTGTAAGGCAATCAGTTTGCCAACGGAGGCATCTCCCCATCTCTGCTCTGACCTTAGTGATGGTGTCTTGGTGTGTAGCCCAGACTTGCCTCCTTCAGTCTCCAGGTACTGGGGTTATAGGCTGGCAACCCCCACCCTAGCCTGTTCATTCTTTTCCTGTTTGTTCCACTGTGCCTTCCACACATGCTGGGACATACACTGAACTGTACTGACATGGCTTATTTGTTGGCTTTGTTCTCTGTTACATTAACAGTGCTTGACTGCACATAAGCACTAAATTTTAAAAATTGTGTATAAATAAAGGAATCCCATGCCTTTTGGAACAATTACATTCAAGTGAAGTGCAAGCTGTAGTCAACGTCTGGCAGTGTCAAGGCCGGTGCTCAGAACTCTGACCAGCACTTTTCAAGGCACGGCTGGAGAACCAAAGGGAGAGCTGAGGAGGGAGAGGAGCTGGCAGCCAGGTTGTTCTGTCCAGACAGCTAAGAAGAAAGATCGGGGGGCTGGTTCTCGATGACAGTAAGGATCAGTGAAGATCAGGGGACAGTAAGGATAAATGACTTTTGTTTTAACCCAAGGAAAAAAGAGAAAGAGAAGTTCTCATGGTAGCGGTTTCAGAATGAAAATGTTGCAAAGCGAGGCTGCAGGTACAGAGTGTGCAGAGCCTGCTCCTTGTTACAGGGCAGGTGCAGAGTGTGCGGAGCCTGCTCCTTGTTACAGGGCAGGTGCAGAGTGTGCGGAGCCTGCTCCTTGTTACAGGGCAGGTGCTTTCAAAGTCATCCCCGCGTGTTGAGGGTGCTACCAACCGCCCTTTAAAGGAGTGGTGTTATTGACATGTGATCAAATGTGAGCATAAATGAGCTCACTTCTTAACCAGGGCAATGAGTGTGACCTTGGGCTGATCACTTAACTGTGGCGTCCCTTGTCCCTACTGTATATAAAGCAGAGGATGATACCCACTTGGGCGTCATGGAGGTTTTGATGGTTAGATGAGAATGGCCTCTTCAGAACCGTGACTGACACAGATGGTAGTCTGCAGGAAGCAGAGGGCAATGGAATTGCTGAAGAGATTCTCTGACCTGCTGAGCTGCCTGCAGGCTGTGCAGTGTGCTCCAGGTCCCCAGCTTTGTGAGCTGTCACCCATGCTGGGGTGGGCTTTGGTGATGTAGCTGTCTTTGCGTCATTTTTGTTCCTTTAAGTAACCCTTCACCCATATTCCTGTAAGGAACTCCAGTGAAACTCATTGGCTCACCAAGTTGGACTTTAGTGATATCCTTACTTGGTTCTGTTGTTGGCTCCGCATCTAAGTCAGTGTTTGTTCACAGCTCCCTAGGAATAATGTCACACAGTACATTGCAACGAAGAATTTGATATCAGTGTGCTCAAACGGATCCTAGGTCTAAAAGTAAAGCCTAAAATCGTGTAGCTTCTACAAGAAAACATTTGTTTAAAATTGAGGTTGAATTAGACAAAGGTTGCATAGTTGTGGCACCAGAATTATCCAGAAAAGAAGCTGACATTTCATCAAGATTATTCTCACTGAAAAGGGGCAAAGGCAGGTACAGCCTGGGAGAGGTAGTTGTGAATTCTTGGTCTGAAGATAGACTGCAAACAGAATATGCAGTATCTCTCAGAGCTATAAAGATCCAACATTAGCTAGGGGCCTGAGAACTATCTCAGTGATCAAAAGAACTTGCTGTTCTGGCAGTGGACCCAAGCACAGTTCTTAGCACCCACATCTGGTTTCTCATAACCAAATGTAACTCCAGTTCCAGGAGATCCAGTGCCCTCTTCCAGCCTCTTCAGATACTTATACACACACACACACACACACACACACACACACACACACACACACACGCCTTAATCAAATCCCCAAAACATCAAAGAGTTGAACAGACAATTCAGTTAAGTTTTTCATGTCAGTTAAATATGTGAAAATTTGCTCAGCATTATTACCCAAAAGAAATACAGAGAGTGACCTGGAAACCCTGCACACCTATTGGGGTAACTAGACCCTGGGCATGCCAGGCATCAGTACATTGAGCTGTCCAGCTAATCCAGCATGGTTTGGAGCTAGAAATTTCTGTGCCACTGTTGGAGATCGAAAATGGTACACTTGAGAAGATGATTGACAGGCTCTTTGGAAGTTAAGCATGTACTGATCATGTAGTCTATTCACCCTGATAACCATAAGGAAAGGAAGTCAATGCCTGTAGATACAGATGCTTCAACATCCACAGCAGACTTATCTGTAAACAGAAAAACTGGACAAGACCCACAGACACTGAATATACTGCAGTGTATCCATTTAAGGGAGTACTACCCAGCAACAAGGGGTGAGCTATCAGTACTTGCTCTAGTTTGGATGCTCATGCTGAAAGAAAGCCAGCCTGTAAGAGTCATTAATATGAAAGTCTAACTTACAGCGACAAAGCAAATGTGTGGCATCTGGGGACGATGGGACAGAGGACAAAGCAGTGTATGGAAACTGTTGGGGTGATGCATATGTTCACTGTCTGGGTGGTGGCAGTGGCTTTCCTGACTTATACATGGTCAAAGCATAACGACTAGTTCCTTTCAATCTGTGCCGCAGGTTCCCTGTCAGTGAGAGGAGCTAGGTGCAGGCCTTCCCAGAGCCCGGGAAGTAGCTGAGGTTGGCCGGGAAGGGTCTCCTTCTCCATGATGCGTTAGCGCCATGGCTCCCAACCGCCTTACGCTGTGACCCTTTAAACGCTTCATGGTGTGGTAACTCCTAACCATAGCATTATTTTTGCTGCTCCTTCATAACTGTAATGTTGCTACTGTTAGGACTCGTGAAGTAAGTATCTATGTTTCCCGATGGTCTTAGGCAAACCCTTCACAGGGTCGCTAGTCCCCAAGGGGTTGCAGTCCACAGGTAGAGCACCACTGTTCTAGAGTCACACCTCTGTGGCTATGATTGAAGTCATATACTAAGCACAAATAGGTCAGTGTGCCATTTTCCCCAAGTTTGACTCAGGAATTCATTGCAAGCATGGAGGACACAATGATTGTGTAGTTAACTTGGCTGACCAAGGTCTCAGTGAAGAGAAGAAAGTATGTTTGAAAGTTCTATTGTACAACTGTACTGTGGCCATCCATCCGTTAGCAAATGCAGATGGTCCTATCCACAGTGTTCATTTTTCCCCTTTGTGTGTTTGCATTTGTATGTGCTTTTGCATGTGTATATGTGTGTATGCATGTTTACATGTGTGCACATATATGTGTATGCCCGGGAGTGGAGGCCAGAGAACAGATAGCCTTTGGTAATGTTTCTCGGGTGATGCCAAGTGATTTTTTTGAGACAGTCTCTCACTGGCCTGAGCTCATTAAGTAGTCTAGGTTGACTGATCAGTTAGCCTGTCTCCTCTTCCCCAGTGCTGAAGTTACAAGTGCCCCCTGCCACACACCACTTTGTTATGTGGGTTCTGAGGACTGAACAGAGGTCATTGGACTTTCAAGTAGTGTGTGACAAAACTTTTCCTGGGGGAAAGGGTACAATACACATGCCTACTCACCCCAGATAGGAAACTCATGACACATCAAAGTACACCCCAGTATACCACCAAGTCAATCTTAGTGAATAATGTGTTTTCTTGGGGTTGCTTACAGAAGTATGGGTGAGGGACATGATAGGGGACAACTCAAGGGCCTCTGTGTCACCACAACCCACTCCAGGATGGGTGACAGCTCACAGAACTGGGAACCTGGAGCACACTGCATAGCCTACAGGCAGCTCAGCATGTTGGAAAGTGACCTTTCCAGAGGCTCAGTTGGTCTAAATCTCTTCCGGGCAACTTGGCTGGTGTCTGCTTCTTACAGGCAGCTGGTCTGGTCTCAACTTTTCTCCTCTCCGAGACTTCTTTGCAACTTAGCTTCACTCTGTTTGAGAGGGATGCTCAGCTTATATTGTTTACTCTGGAGGGGAGGGACCTAGTGAATCTGATTGATTTCAGGGACTTCCTAAAACTATTTCAAGTTGGTTGCCTTCCAGCAGAAGGAGCTTCCTTATAGGCTGGAATGTTTTCATCTGGGAGGAAACTTCCACACCAGCAAAACAAGCACCTTATCGGCTGAGCTGTCTCCCGGCCCCACAGTGTTTCTGTTGTACAGTGGTGCGTTTGATAGGAGCCATACTTCACAGTTTGCATTTTGATTTTTCACCATGGTTTTTCATCCTGTGCTGTGGATAGTCTTATGAGGCTTGGAGGTGGTGGCGAGCCATAGCTTCCAGTCAACACATGATCGCAAAGGGAACCAAATCCTACTCTGCAATGGTAAATAAACACTTTACCTGATGGAATTGTCTTCACCTGGTCTTAAGATGGGGACCATATTTAGTCATTTATTTGTGATGTCCTAGGTGTGTGTGTGCAGCAGTGATCAAACCAGATGTGTGGTCCCTTTCTTCCCAAAGCTTGTAGAGAAAGGAGATTTAAAAATAAGTGCACAATTACACATTACAATAAGTTGAAAAGATTACGGATGCAAAGTGGCAGAGAAAACTGCTGGGTAATTTCAGTTCTCTCCAGAAACAAAAAAAAGGCGTTTCTCCAGTGCCCTCTAATTGTAGCAGCTTTTCTGTGCTGTGCATTAGTAGTAATTATGCACGCTTGACATTGTCAGGCTCTGAGTGGGGCAACCTGCCTGACAAGCAAGGCCCGCTCCTCTCTCTCCAGAGCTACTGAGCTCATTGGCACCTTGCCAGAGCCTGCTGCCGGCCACTTCAGGTGGCAGCTTGGCTCCTGGACACACCAGGGCCAGATGCAGAGTCTGACCTCACACACAGCCACAGCCATGGATGCAGGCTCAATCCAAGCAAAACTTCGGAGGAGAAAGGATGGTTTTGTTTCAGAGTTCATGCTTACTTCCTGGCTCCCTCCCCACTCTGGCCCTTCCACAGCTGGTTTTGTCTTTGGGAAGAGTAGTCCTGCCCCCGGCCAAGAAGGGGCAAGTCCTGTGATTCCCCTAAGATGTCTCAAACCACTGTTGTGACAAATGGCTTGTCATGAGGAATTGGTGTTCTCCCGTTTGAGGTTTCTGTCATGGCATCACTGGATGGGTTAAATTCTTTGATATTAAAATTCTAAACTGAGTCAAAAGAGATAGAAAAGCTTTGAATATAATATAAACAAGAAATATAATGGAAATAATGCTTTCAGATTAGCGATAGATCCAGGATAGGGGAAATCACTGTCTTTAGTTGTGTACCCTCCGCTGAGGCCACGAGATCTCACAGCTAACTTCAAGCCCACGGACATACAGATGGCCCTGGCTAACCTTGGTGGGCCACCAAACAAAACAGACAGATATCAGTGTCCCAGAGAGAGGGAGCTTCCGGCACGGGGTGCTGCAGCAAGGGCGTGGGAGAGGAGATGGTCAGGGTGCAAGCTGTACACGTGTGAAGTGACTTTCTGAAAAGTAATAAAAAAGACATGGTTTCACTATGAATTTCCATAAGTCATGAAAAGATTTTTTTGTTTTTTGTTTGTTTTTTGTTTTTTTGGTCTGTGCCCTTGTTAAAAGTTCATCTAAAATTTTTAACACAAATATGACATGTCAAAAGATTCTCAAGAAGGCTTGGGTACAAATATATACATTAATGTTAAGTTGACATAAAATATCTGCTGTAGCATGACATTTTCACAGAAGCTCTCAAAGCTCCATAAAAAGAACTGTCAAAAAAGTTAGAACCCCGACACAGAGACTTTCGTCTGTCTATGTGGTGCAGGGGCTCAAACCCAGAGCCTGACACTTGCTGTGCTGCTCAGCCAGCTGTGTCCCCAGCTCATGGTCTTCCTTCATACATCAAGTAGTTTAGTAGACAGTCATGTATGGACATTTGACTTGTACTTGTTTGACATGTATGAAAACGACAAAAGTGAAGTCACCATGAATTTCTTTTAAGACTCATGTAAAGCACAGGTGCAGTGCCCAGCTGTGAGGCTGGAATGTTAGCCTCTACTCCCCTTGAGCTGCTGTGAGTGAAATGGGAAATCACAGTTCACTTCCCATAAATATTTGAAGAATGTCACAATTAGCAGTGGTATTCTGGGTAATTGTTATACTGCATAGCATAATCAAAGCCAAATCTTTTAAAAATGAAATGACAAACAGTTCACTTATCTTGGGAAGCAGCTTGGAAAAACAAACTCCATTTGCTGTGTGTTTTGAGGGGTCCTGTGACATCATTGACTGTCAAATAGAAGGCTTCATATCAGTCAGAAACAAACTGCTAAAATTAACACGGTTTTTCTGTCTGAGACTTGGCTGGGGAAGTTTCACCTAAAAATATATATTTGTATATATACATATGTGTGTGTGTGTGTATACACATTTGTATGTGTCTACATGACCATACATGCACATGTATGTGTGGGTGTACATGGAGGAGAAGGTTCCTATCTGGTCCTTGAGAGCTGGAGTTAGAGGTATTCGCAGGATGCCGGCCCTCTTCCATGAGGGCCGGGATACAAATCCAGTCTTTATGACTGTTCAGCTAGTGCCTTAACAGCTGAATCATTTCTCCTGTCTCCTGGGGAAACATTTACACTGTTAGGTCCATGAATCTCTAAGAGGTTCTTAAGTTGTAGAAAGAAAACAGCAAGAGATAAATGAAGTTTAAAAATTGGGAAACAATCTGTCCATATAAAATGTTTACATGATCAGCCCTTAGATATTTTGAAATAAGACATAGAAAGAAATGTAAATATTTTTTCAATAAACACCACTTCATTTCTGTTCCTTAGTGCCCTTCTTTTGAAGTAAGATAGAGACATTGCAATAAGCAAAGGCCATCAGACTGTGTCTCTGTAATCAGTGAGTTTGGCAGATGTTGTAAAAGCTCTTGGGAAATCTGTTATGAACTTTAAACAGAACACAAAGAGAGATCTTTGTATTGTCTAGGAATTTGGAGAAACAAAGGGAACTTAAAAACCCAGGGCATTCCTTAGCCTGATTTAATACCACACGCTCCTCTGTATCCCACCCCCCGCCCATGAGCGGGGTTCATGCCCGCACTGACTGAAGGAAGCAGCAGTCTTTAGGAAGTATCGTTTGGCCCAGGGTCAAGGCTTTAGAAGCCTGTCACTGTCCTGCTGCGATGGACTCTCGGCCTGCTGCAGTGTGCCTTGACGGCTGTGGTGCTTGCTCACAGAAGCTATGAAAGACCTTGTGGGAGTAGACCTTGGCCTTGGCTGTGCTAAGTCATCACTGGAGAACTTGGCAAATGCTGATAGCTGCACTCCACCCTCAAAGATCCTGACTGATTCATTGTTTGCTGCTGGCCTGAATGTCAGTGATTGCAGAGTCTGAGGATGTTCCAAAGTTTTCTCAGGACACGATTCTAGTACCTGGTGTGGATAGATTTATATGGTCACTTCTGCAATTAAGACCCAAAATGGTTCCATCAAGCTCAAAGTCTCCTTTGCACTGTGCCATCATGACATATCACCCATTCTGCTTGGAGCTGCCATCCTCAACCTGCATGGTGGCTTGAATGACCAATGTCTCCATAGGCTTACATGTGTACACACTTAGTTCCTAGGTGGTGGTGCTTTTGAGGGGAGTTGTGGAACCTTTGAGATAGAGCCTGGCTCGAGGAAGTGTGTCGCTGGAGGTGGGCTTTGATTGTGCATAGTCTTGCTTCACTTCCTGTTTCCTCTCTGCTTCCTGTTCCTGTTCTCATGTCTGTCACTTGCAGCCATGCCTCCCCTCCAAGGTGGACTCCTGTTCCTCTGGATAAGCCAACATAAATGCTTCCTTCCACAAGGCGCTTTGGTCAGGGTGTTTTATCACCAAGACAGCCTGTGTATAGGAGTCTGTTTTCAGTCTGTCATGTCTAAAGTATTCCAGAAATGGAATCCTTCAATAGGTGCTCTTTCAGGTTGACTTCTCACCAGCATAATACACTTGAGGCCCACCATGCTGTTGTGATGACCAAGTGTTCATTACATCTTCCTGCTAGATGTACTGTAGTTTGGGATGACTACATATACAGTCCTGTGGTTATTGTCCTGGAGATTTCTGTGTAGGAACCACAATTTTTGTTGTTGGACAGCATGTCAAGTATATGCCTGGCTTTTAAAGAAACTGCCAAAGTTTTCAGGAGTGGCTGTGAAGTTTTGCATCAGTACTAGCTATCTTTGTGACATTCACTTTCTCCATATTCTTGTTAAATTTGGCACTGAGGTGATTCTGTGTGTGGGTGTGGGTGTGTGGGTGTGTGTACGTGTGTGTACCTGAATGTAAAATGTGCAGCCCCAAGTCTCAGTCCCCCAAATCAGAGATTTTCAAGGCCAAGATTTTCCTAGGAACCAACATTTGTGATTTAATGTTCTCTAACATTTGAGAATTATCTCGTTCCAGAAAGATCAGGGCTTTAACTCCATAGGTCATAGGTGAAAGTCCTCAAGGAAGAAATGGGATTTCAAAGATATTGCCTTGAACCACTTTAGGGCAAAGAAACCATTTGTTCTGAGGGATGTGGGGAACGGGGAACAGAGCTGGACAAGGCAGGATGCTGCAGGGTTTGTACACATGCTGTAAGGGTTTGTTCTTAGCTCCCACGGAGTTTCAGTTTGGGTTGCTATTGCTATGATGGATCACTATGACCAAAGAAACTCGGGAGGAAAGGGTTATTCAGCTTCCATGTCACCATTCATCATTGAAGTCAAGACAGGAAAGCAAAACAGGGCAGGAACCTGGGGGCAGGAGCTGACGCAGAGGCCATGGATGGGTGGTGCTTACTGGCTTACTTCTCATGGTTTGCTAAGCCTGCTTCCTTAGAGAACCCAGGACCAACCCAGGAATGGCACCACTCACATTTGGCTGGGCCTCCCACATCAATAACTTATTAAGGAAATGCCCTACAGGCCTGCCCACAGCCCAGGGTCATGGAAACATTTTCTTAATCGGGGTTCCCTCCTCTCAGATTACTCTAGCCTGTGACAAGTTGACATAATGTTAGCCACCACACAGAACAGGACTCACAGAGAAGCATGACTGTGGTTCAATAGTTTTTTTGAATAAAAACATCGTAGCACAACTGTGCCACAATGATTTGAAGCAGTTAATATGGTGGCAGTAGTGCTCCCTTAGGAATCACTGCTCCGGCCCTAGGCTCTTCCTACACACTGGCTCTCTTTATATTTATAATGTAGAGAGCAGGGAACAGTATACTCTACATTGTAGATGAGGAAACCTGGCTTCCAAGAAGGCTGTTCATTGCTATTCTGGACCACAGGGCTAGTCGCTGATAGAACTGTTTTCCCTGCTTATTGTCCTTGTATGTTTTATCCTTCAGTAATTACTTACGTGTTTTTAGAAGCTCATGATCTTCCTGTCAGAACAAAAGAAGCTGAGGAGGAGGAGATTGAGAAGAAAGCAGCAGCAGCAGCAGCAGCAGCAGCAGCTGTAGTGGTTTATACGTAGGGCTGGGGATGTGACTCCATGGTAGAGCACTTGCCCAACACGTTGAAGGTCCTGGCTTCCATCCCAAGCCCTGCAGAAGAGACAGATAGATGGTAGATAGATAGATAGATAGATAGATAGATAGATAGATAGATAATAGATAGATGATAGATAGATAGATAGATAGATAGATAGATAGATAGATAGATAGATAGATAGATGATAGGTAGGTAGAAAGAAAGAAAGAAAGAAAGAAAGAAAGAAAGAAAGAAAGAAAGAAAGAAAGAAAGAAAGAAAGAAAGGTAGGAAGGAAGGAAGGAAGAAAAAGAAAGAAAGAAAGAAAGAAAGAAAGAAAGAAAGAAAGAAAGAAAGAAAGAAAGAAAGAAAAAGAAAGAAGTGTGTGTTCATATCTGTGAGTAATTTAACCATCTGTTGGCATTTGTGTGACTGGTATCTATCCCTTACTGAAGTTGTATTTTGAATTATTTCTTTGGTATACTTCTGGCATTTGAGCTGTACATTTCTCCCTGGTTTTATAGAAAAAGAGCATAGCTTTCTGAAATGATAGGCTCTGTATGGTGCTAAAACTGATTCCTATCCTGCTCCTTGGGAACCTGTAATTATGGGGAACTAAGTCACACCCTTTGAGAACATGTGTAGCCTGTGTCCATCTCCACAGCTGCCTTTACTTGCTGACATGAAATACTGGTTGTTCCCACCCTCTTTCCTGGATCTTCTTGGATGGTTGCCTTGATTCTCTAAGGGCTTTGTGACATAACTGATATTTTCATGGCACACCCAGCCCCACAGGTTCTGTGCTGTTTTCTGTGTTTGCACCCCACGTAAGTTGAGAGCCGTGGGCACAGGGTCTGATGAAATGGTTTCTTCTCTTTCCTACCCACATTCTAAACTGAAGCCTCTATCCAAGGCTCCTAGGTTTCCAGGACTAGGGTGGAAAAGTCCTCTGGAAAGTAGTGAGTTATCCACAGGAAGCAGACCTCAAGGCAAGCTTAAAGTAGAAGGCTTCCCAGAGAAGTGAGAGTTGGCTCAACCATAGTGCAGTGCTTACCATGCTGCTCGGGGTGATGCACTAACGCCACCCCTTGTCAGTCACACCAGTTTCTCTGGATGGGGCCTGTGGAACCACCACCATCTTGAAAACAGTCATTCATGGAGAAGGTGGCAGAAGTGTGTTTTTGCTGCTGCATCTGAATCTCACTGGTCAAAGCTGGTTCTTCTGAAGTCAGATGAGTCTGTCATTTGGCCTTCAAGTCACCTCAAGAAAGTTGTCTTTTATGCTCCAGGTGAAGAAGAAGGAAGGTAACAGGGTTTTGCCCAGATAATAAGTCTCTCTGCCATTGTAATAAGCCAAATCAAACCCAATTGAAAAAGTATAAAAGCAGGTTTATTGGGAGCAGCTCCTAGGGCAGTTCACAGGCCCCAGAGAACGAGACCAGAGAAGTACCACACCCAGGCTTAGGGGGGGGGGGGAGATCCTAGGCAAGGGTTGATAACCTATCAGCCAGGAGCTGGGATTGTCCCATATGTGGTCTACAACTAAGCCCCTAGGCAGGCACTCTTGGGTGGGCTGGCAGGTTGCATCAGCTGCCGGAACTGAGATTCCTGGTACTATTCTTTTGTTCAGAATTTTCCAGTGTGGACAGGGCTGGGGGAAAGACAGGGAGGAACAGGGTTTCCAAGACAATACAGGGGCGAGCAAGAGGCCCAGATGGAACAGGTTACATCTGCAGGTTGGGGGAGACAAGCGTTCTTGTAGCGGGGACTGGGCTCCAAAGCCCACAACTCCTATGGACTGTGTACAGGCACAGCTGGCCTGAACATGTTAGAGGCTGCATCTGTTGCTGAGAGCAGAGATGGGGTGACAATGGGAAGGCAGGCCTCTCCACTGAGCAAGCAGCCAGGACCCTGGAGACAGATGGAGTAAAGAAGTTGAGGGTGGGCGCAAAGCTGAGCTTTAGTGCAGCACCCTATCCGGTTCTGGTGGAAATGATATCAGTTGGAGCTCTTGATTGCAAGTTACAGGATGAGACCCTAGCTTCCTTACAGCACAAAAGCACGTGCTGGATATAGAGATGAGAGACCTTAGAGCCTGGAGGTTGACCTTAGAGAATAAACAGTGGTCACTGCAAGACAGGAGCAGGCAGCAGAGCCACTGTCTCAGCGCCACAGTGAGAGGAGTGCATTAAGAGAGCAGAGCCCTGCAGGAGCAGGCAGCACAGCCAGTGGCTCAGAGCCCTGATCACACCCCAAGCCGCTCCTCAGACTCCACACGCTTGATTCTGGAATAGGGCTTTGAGCTTGTGATGATTTAACTGTGTCCTCTCTCTTATCCCAACATTCCACCTTCAAGGCTTCGCATGTCCCCTTATTTGAAAGTAGGGTCTTTGCCTGGGTCATCAGGTTAAAATGAGGTCATTTGGGTGAGCCCTAATCCAATATGATCTCAGGAAATGGGGAACCGGTAAATGTCTGCTCTTCAGACCACACAGTTTGTGGTGCATTTTAGGGGCAACCACAGAAAATGAGCACCATGCTAGAAAGCCCAGAAAAAAAGGAGGAAAGAAGACAAAAGAGAGCTAGAGCTGGCTTGTTAGCTGGATGATAGATTGACAGATGATAGTTGGTAGAAAGATAGATGATAGATAGAAAGAAAGAAAGAAAGAAAGAAAGAAAGAAAGAAAGAAAGAAAGAAAGAAAGAAAGAAAGAAAGAAAGGAAAAAGGAAAGAACAAAAGAAAGAAAGATATCCACTAGACTATTGAACTCTGCGCATTGCTAGGGCACACTGCCACCCCAATTTCATTGGCACAGCTGATCTTGTAGGCACATGGCTGATGTAGCCACTCAGGGCTCTGTCCTCAGAAGCTTCCAGCACGCAGTTCAGTCCTTGCTGCTCCAGCCTTGTTGTTGAAATTCTTCATAATTGTTTAATGAAAGAACTGTTGTTTTTCATTGCATTGAGTCCCACACATTGAGTGACAAGTCCTGTCACTTGGATGTTGTGGCACTTCTGCAGATTAAATAGACTTTATCTCTGTTTGCATTTGGTGGTGACAAAATGGAAGCTGAGACGCAAAGCAACTCAATCAGGGTCAACAGAACTACCCAGAGCTGCATCCAGAGCAGAGGCCTCTTGTGCAAAGACCATCACTTTCAGCCCTCTTTGCAGATTCTATAGCTCTTGACCCTGTCTAGAAGATGAGAGTTGCACAGAGGAAGTCTGTCTGGCCGTCCATCAGTTGACACGTGAGAACAGGCCAGCATTTCTACAGGAGCCTTGTTGCTCCTGGCCACCTGTCAGGAGGTACTTTCTCCATCCCGTCGCAGTGCTGTTTTATTGCAGGATATTTTATCAGTGTTTCTATTAGGAATGTTATCCAGAAGCAGGGCTCTTGCCTGCTTGGACCCCAGGCTACCTTGCTTGAGGTCAGAACTGTTGACCTCAGGCCCCTGAATTGATGCTGACGCTGGTGGTCATGGTCGTTGGAGTCAACCAGTAGGCCTCTTCCTTGGTTCTTGATATCCAGCCTTATATCCTTCCCATGATAGTCCAACTGTGGGGTATTCTTAAGACCTCTTAGCTTACACCCATGTTCCCCCATGTTCTGTGAGGTTCAGTGGGTATGTCAGCCTCGTCCTTGTTCCCTTGATGACTTAGTGTGGCCAGTCTGAGATCGGTTCAGGGGTTGCCATGTGATACAAATAGAACCAATCAGAATCCCCTTTGGAAACAGTAGCTAGAAGCTGGAGCTAGGTCTCTCTTCCTTTTTATAATGGAAAAACATGAAGGATGGTGGCTAAGAGGAAAGAAAACTAAATGACAGAGGACAGGATCTAGATACTAAAGACTACAATTTGATAAGAGTTTAAATGATGGCTGTTATCTCATGGTACCAATAGAGACTCAGTTGACTGACTAGTGGTCATTTAGAGTTTTGAGGGCTTGGGGTGGGTGAAGAAACTCAACTGTTACAAAGAAGGTCCTTGTCTGCCATACATGGTGACTCTAGTGCGGTTTTTGGAATGTCTTATTTACAATGTTTAGGAGCAGAAGTACTTTCAGCATTGGAGGCAAGGTTGCTCTGGTTAGTGCAGGCAGCTCCTCTGTGAGTCCCAGAGCTCAACATCTAGTGTCTTCCTCTATTGCTCTCTTAGTTCTTGAGATGGTTTCTTGCTAAGTCTGAAGCTTACCAATAAGGCTAGACTGGTTGGCCATCAAGCCCCAGGGATCTTCCTGTCTCTGCCTCCCCAGTACTGAGGTAGTAGCCCTGGCCTGACTCTTTTATGTGGGTTTTAGGAGACTGAACCTAGTTTTCTTGTTTATCTGGCAAGTACTTTACTGAAGGAACCACCCCTGCTCCCAGTGAGTTCTTCAGAGAAAGGAGTACCCTGTCACCTGCCTGCTCACGGTAGGAGAGTAACATCAACTCCGGGAAAGAAGCAGAGTCTTGGTGTCCCTTACTGAACATCTGTCTTCAGGCCTGCTGGCAGCAAATCCAATCTCCGGCTGAACATTTCCTGTATGGGCCTGTTTGAGCTGGCTTTGGTCCTTGACAATGGAAAGGGAAATAATAGTACCAGGCAGAGGGACAAGGAGGGCTCTGATCCTCTGCACTTGCCGCCCATAAATCTTGTGTCTTCTTCACACTAAATTAGCTCTTCATTTCAAATACGCTCTCAGGTCTGACTATGATATTCCCCTGCCTCCATATCTTCTTGGCACTTATTTGGCCAGGTGGCCCAGACCAAGGCACAGAAAGTCCTGACAGGCTAATTGTCTCCAGAGTGCCTGTACTCTCTGCAGATTCTGGTGTTTCTGTAGCACCGCTCATGCAGGGCCCTCTGTCTGGAGTATGTCTACTACCTCAACTTCATCAAACACCTGCCCTAAAGTAGATAAATGACTGCCTTCTGTGTCCTGGAAATACACAGTATAAGTCTCTGGTATTTGACCATCTTACAGTAAGCCATCTGCTTGTGAGTTTCTCTCACCTCCTAGACTAGAAACTCCTCAAATCCATGGGTTACATTTTACTCACTTTCTGCCATATCTGCCGCACAGTGACCTAGTTCTTAGTAAACGATACAATTGAGATCAACTGGTCTTAGTCATAGGTCAAATATGATTGTCTTTTGCTTTGCCTTTTGAGACAGGGGCAGAGTCTCCTCAGCTCTCCTGCTTCACACTCTTAAGAACACAAACCTTAGAACTGGGACTCTTTACGATGCATTGGACCAGTAAGTCATCTGAAGTCATCTGGGACAGCCCCACCATTTGTATTTTGTATCATTCTTGAGTGACCCTTGGCACGTCTGTAACTCTGCTCAACACCTGTGTGAAAAGAGCCTTTTAAAGAAGTTAGTTTTGTAAATTTGAGTTTCTGGAAAGAAGCTGACTAACTTGTGTCTTCACTGACTGAGCAGTGTAGAACGTTGCAGGCCCAGAGTCTAGTTACAGTTTTTCTTAGCTGTCTTTAGCCCCTAAAGAGCCATTTCTTGTCTTTATGCCCACCACCTGTGACAGACCTAAGACCCTGACTGCAGGTTGAAAATCCTTTGGAATGTATTAACTAACAGTGCTGTAATTTTCTTCCAACCAAAAGGCTAAGTGCCATCAATAACATCTGAGGCCTATAGCTGAGATTTCTCCGCTGTGCTATGATCAATACTTTATGTTTCCACCAGTATACTTGCAAAGTGACTTATGACTACCCTTGTTCTGTTACTATAACTCCACGGAACTGTGTCCATGTTGGAATATAGAACTGTGTGTTTCTGGGGCATGGTCACTCATATCTGGCCCCATGATAAACTTTCTTATTCACTTTGAGGTGTGAGCTGTGCTTTTTCATGAATAGTTTTGACATTACATGTGTTTCTGAGTTGAACAAGGAAACAATGAACTGAACAGTAGAACTGTTGTTTGCACGAGGCCATTTTATTCCTGGAAACTTTGGGTAAGGGGACAAGTAAATCTACTTGCTAGTGGGAGGGATATCTCCTGGACAGCAGACAGCCCTCCTTTTCAGAATCCTAAAGGGGGTGAGACTTTCTTAGAAGGCTTCAGGTTTTGGGTTCAAGGGGGATACTGAGGCAGATTGTTCTCTTGGGTAAGAAATTATTGGAAGAGTTATTAGTGCCATGGGCATATAGACAGCATGGTGGAGACTGAGGAGAGTTTAGTCCCATGTGGCAGAGGTGGGGGCAGTCCTTCTTACAGGTCTTCAAGGAAGGGCTTGGGCTCTATGCCATGATTGACAGATGGTAGGCTGGAAGGAGGGAGTGTGTTAACCTGGGCCAGACCTGGATACAAAATCAGCTGAGGGGATGGGGAAAATAAGATCCTAGAGAAAGAAGTTAGTGGGTGAGCTTTAAAATGCATGTGGCCTTGGCTAACATTCCTGAGCCTACAGGGTCTTTGGCCTTTGGACTGTGGACGTAGAGAAGCCAGAGCCTGTGGTGTGTGGGCCTCTAGGCCTGCTCTGTGGGTATCAGCCACACTTTTATTTTCTCTTGATCCTCTCACAGTATATCTTTGTTCTTCCTGTTTGTGTCTCCGAGGAGATGGCAGGGTGAGGAGGGCGAGGAGAAGTGAAGAAACTTGTATTTTTAGCCCTGACACAGCAGAACATTCTGAGTCTTCTGCTATAAGCACATTTAAAAATAACCATCAAAACTTGGGATTGAAGTGATTCTTAGTGTCCATGTCGTCGTCGTTCCTTCTTTCGTGTGGGGCTTATCTTCTGCCCTGCTGACACCTGAATGGGCTTCCTTTAAACACCAGATGTGTGAATCACTAGCCAGCAGTACACCCTGCTCCCCTTGGTCTCATTTGGCTCAGGCTGACTTAAAGCTGGAGAATGACCTTAAACTTCTCTTCTTCCTGCCTCCACCTCCCGGGGTACCAGGGTAACAGGTGTTCACCACCAGGCCCCTTAATGCAACTCTAGGGACCCAGCCAGGGCATTGCACATCCAGACAAGCACTCTGCCAAGTGAGCTACGTAGCCTCCTTCACTTTCTTCTTCCTTCCTTCCCCTGATTTGGTGCTAGGGATGGAACTTAGGGCCTCCACACTTTAAACCTGTACTGTACCACTGAGCTCCACTCCCAGCTTCAGAGTGGAGAGACTGTTAAGACATGGTATGAAACTCAGTCATAGACTGAAGGTCAGAATGCACACCCTCATCTAGAGTTTAACAACATAACTATTTACCTGCAAGGACGTGAAAATGACTAACCTGCTTTCAGTTACTTAGACTCCTCTGTCCATGTGATACTGGCTAAAGACATACTAAGGACAAAGATTCCATGGGTGTTACAGGGCACTGATGTTGTCAGGACAAACAACCTTTTTTTGATTGGCTTTAAGGCCCACTGTACAGGAGATAGGTGCTTATCTTATAGTTCTAGTCAAGAACAAAGAGTTGAGGCCCAGGGTGAAGTTACTGCTATTATTCTGCTAAGTGCACATAGCATCAAACGGCCTCTAAATTCTACTCATAGATTAGTGCAGCTCCCAGCTCACCAGAGAACTTTCTTTGTGCAGTGAGTGAGTGGTCGTTAATGTAGACACGCCTAACTGGTCAAAGCACGGGGAATAAGGGTTAGTGAGTGCTTAGCCACAAATGGGATGTCCGTATACCCCCACCCTCAAGGCTCAGGACCATTATGGAAGAGAGCAGTGGAAAGATTAGAAGAGCTCAAGGGGAGAAGACTAATACAGAACAGTGTCCTCTGAAGTGACAGGACCATGCCACATGAGGACATGGCAGCTGTGACTGATCACACACGATCAAGCAGTGGGTGATAGGGAAGGAACTATCTTCACTGCTTTCTGCTGCTGTACCAAAACACCATGACTGAGGCAACTTATAAAAGAGAGCATTTAATTTGGGCTCACAGTTCAAAAGGCCCATGACCATCATGGCAGGGAGCACAGTATCAGGCAGACGAGCATCAGGCACGGCATTGGAGAAGTAGCTGAGAGCTTACACCTGACCCACAAGTATAAGGCAGAGAGAGTGAGCTCACTGGGAATGGTGTGGGCTTTGAAAACCTCAAATCCCACCCCCAGTGACACACCTCTTCCAACAAGACCACACCTCCTAGTCCTTCCTAAACAGTTCTACCAACTGAGGACCAAACATTCAAGTATATGAGTATATGGGGGTTGCTCTTATTCAAGCTACTACAGGGCTCCTGATCCTCCACCTGTAATTGAGGAGCTATAGACAGCTGATGGCTTCTGGGGAGGGAAAGTCAGTTTTCTTTAAGGGTGTGGCCCGTGGTAGGTCAACCATGCTCCAGAGGATGGCCTCACACTCAGGAATTTATGGGCATCATAAATTGGACTTGGTAGGTTACAGTAAAAACAACAACATAAAACTGAGGCGTAGGGAAGCACCGGTGGATCTGGGAAGAGTTGGAGAAGGAGTGGGGGTGAACATAATTAAGATGCGATTTATGAAATTCTCAAATATATTTCAAAATAAAAACATCATTGAGTATCAGTGTGTATATGTTTATTATAGTCATTTAGAGAGACATCTACAGTCACATTTTGATCAATGACAAACTAACAGAATTCCTATAAGATTCTATGGAGCCAAATTAAAACCCTGTCACCTAGTAATGTCACTATGGTAGGAAGGCTGTGGTGGGGCTGGTTTATACTGGTTCAGATAAATTTAGATGCATAAATATTTGCTGTTGTGCTCAGTACAGTAACATGGTGCGTGGGTTTGTAGCCTAGGAACAGGCTTTAGCATAGGTGTGTGGTAGGAGGCAGGGTTATGTTATATACTTGACCAATAACGAGATCACCTCTGAGAACACATCGCTGTCATTGGAAGTATCACAATTCTAACACTCTGACCAACTTGCCACTCACATGTCTTATGACATGCACCACATTTTGCAACAAATGAACGGCTGGCTACATCTGTCTCTTTGGTATGAGCTTTCCTAGGGCAAGGGTCTTACAGGAGTTGTCTCAATTGCTAGCAATTATCCCTGTTCCTGGTAACAGTGGGAACACTGGAGGAATGTAGTGTGGGAGCCCAAGGGGTAGGTTCCTCTGCTGCAGGATTTCTGTAGCACTGCACTGATAACACTGCGTTACCTGCAAAGAGACATCAACTGACTCCTTATCATAGGGGAATTCAGCGGTACAGCTGAGAGACCTGGATTGCTAACCGGAAACACACACACACATACACACACACACACACACACACACACACGTCATGCGTAAGGTGGTATTGAATTTCTAATGTGTCTTTTCCTTACAAAGATAGGGTAGCATGGTGCAAAGTATTTTAGCCACACTTGTGTTTAATCTTGATTGTCAACTTGATGGAACCAAGAGCTGCCCAGGCGTTGGTATAGCTCATTCCGGGTGTGCTCGTGAGGATGGTTCCCGACAGTGTGGAGGAAAGAACCTCCCTCCAACGTGGTTGACACAATCCCACAGGCTGGTGGGTGGGGCAGTTAGATTAAAAGAGGAAGGAGGAGGAAGCCAGTTAGTGTAAACATTCATCTCTTTGAAAACATGAAGGGAAAAAGTATTTCCTTCTTTGAATTATTTCTCCTAGGTATTGCCACAGCAACAGAAAGATACTTTTACATAGTGGTAGCAGCCTGCCAGCATGCATGAAGCCCAGCTGATCTATAACACTGCTGAGGGAACAATGCCAGATGTTACCTGCTCTTTACCAAACCCTTCAGGCACAGCCAAAAACATTCCCGGGGCTAGACATCGATCGCTGGCAGCTGGGTATCTGTGGTGCCCAGGCTTTGATCCTCAGTAGCCATAAAACCCGTGCATGGCACAGCCCTTCAATCCCAGCACCTGGAGGTGGAGACAGAAGGGTCAGAAGTTCAAGGTCATCCTCAACCGCATGACAAGTTTGAGGCCTGCCAGAGACATAGGACACTCTTCCTGTCCTTTAAAAGGAAAAAAAAAAAAAAAAAAACAAACCATATTAATGGATTATAAGAGCAGGGACTGTCAGATCCAAATGTAGATTTTTTTTTTTTTTTTTTTTACTATACTCTGAAGAAATTAGTACTTCTTTCTTGGGCCACATTAATAATAGCAACTAATATCAATAATGTTGGTATTAGAAATAGTTTGACTTAAATACCTCCATATGATGCATCTGGTTTTTCAATTTCATAAATTTTCTTTGTGCTGGATATTTCAAGATAATACTTCTGACAAGCAAAAAGAAAACTGTTCCCCCTCAGTGGCATGTCATTCAAGGGCTGGCAAAGGGGCTCTCCCTTCTTGAGCTGATGAGCTATGGAGGGGACCATGCCAGCTGGGGCAAAAGCACAGGCTTCTTCCAGTTTCCTCCCTTGCCAGGGAGCAGCCTCGGCATGGAGGTGGGTTCTCAGAGAAGAGGTGTATGGGAATGGCGGCAAGAAGAACGACCCAAGTCAAATCGTGCGTCCAAGCTGGTGGCCTAGGTTCTGCTGAGATGGCTTTCCAGACTGCGTTCTCTCTCTCTCTCTCTCTCTCTCTCTCTCTCTCTCTCTCTCTCTCTCTCTCTCATGTGTGTTCTGTTCTTCTCTAGACTGCTTTTTCTTGCTATTCTAAAATCTCTCTGGTTGAGACAGCTCTCTCTGCTAATAAAAGTTCTAAAAGCTCTCTGGACAGCTCATGGGTTTTCTGACCAAAGTCAGAAAAGCTGTTATAAAAAAAATTATTGGATCTTCCAGCAATGTCAGAAATCCTGTTAGGAAAAAGTTCTAGAAGAGCTGTTTTCGCTCTCCAGAGAACTCCGGACAGCTAAGCTCTCAGGAGAGAAAACTCTAAAGAACTGCTATCACTTTCTGCTAGCTCATCTCATGCAGACCAAGAGTCCAGTCTTTTATTTAGATATCAATTCAGTCATTTACTCTAAGTTCCCTTTGATTATCCTATGGATCAGCGCCCTGTGACTCCAGACCTTTGATTCGTAGGAAACAGCAAACACATCTTTTCTTTTAACATTGCAAAATAATTCTGAGATCTGCCAGCCTCCGTTACACATAGATGCTAAGCTAGCTGGGTGGGACCTGTCCTGTGTCTGACACACTTGTGCCTAACCTTGCTGTGTCCCAGGCTGACGATGAACTCAGGAACCTGCCTGCCTTCGTATCTTTCTGACAAGCTGGCTTGTAGTGCAGCTGCCTTGTTCCTTCAGATTCCTGAAGCCCCTCATAAAATTCATATTGAATTCTTATTTTTTGCATAGTTGAGAAATTATATATTTTCAAACTCATGTTTTTAGAGTACTTTTCCACAGACTGTCCTGAAGGTCCCAACATTTATTATTTTGCTGAGACATAGCCACACCCTCAACTCCTGGACTCTTGCTGTTTCTAATTATCATGGAGTCATTAATGTTACATTCCTCAGAGGAATGTGAAAATATGTACATTATTACACAAACAAGCCTTACACCTGTAGCAGCCATCGACACTCATGGAGACTAACACCAGGGCCTTGTCCCAGGGGCAGGGACCTTGTCACTCTGTCCGCACCAGGGCACTTGGCACTCCGTTATTCTACAGAGATAGAATATGGCACCCAATAAACACCTGGCTAGGCCCTTCTGATGTCTACTAGGGATTCCATTTAGGGATAGCACACAAAAAGGTGTCTGGGAGGACTTCATGCCCTATAGTCATTTCTCTGCTCCACAGGGCTGCTTGAACGACATGCATCCAGCCAGAGAAACAGCCGGGTGGACCTCCTGGAGTCACCATGCACTCTCCTCCTCAGAGGCAAGCTAGTGAGGACCGCTAGAGAGAAGAAAAAGAAGAGACATGCCACACCCTGGGCCTTGAGCTCACTTGCCTTCCAATTACGAGCAGCTCACCCAATTATACCTCCACCAGTCAAAAAGGCTGCGCATTCTTCTACTCTCCTTAGAAATCGACATTTGAAGAACTGATTGCAGGTTCATAAGAAGATCAACAAAGACACACTGTTTCTATTGGCCTTACCAAAACTGTTTTAACAGGACTAAAAAACAACAGGGTTTTCTTAAGGCCCTTTTGTAGAAGGCTGACTTCTGATTGTACTAGCCATTGCCGTCTTAGTTAGAGCAGCCCTGTTGACACTCCCTTACAGAAGGGGGCAGTGATGGTCATTATACCCTCACCTGAGCCTCTGCCCCCTACACATTTTTCCCAGAATCCCCTCTTTTGTATGTGATTCCGAGTTGCAGGTATCTCCTAGTGCCATGCTAAAATACATGGATCGTGGGAGGCTAAGTGACCGGAGGGATCCGTCTGCTTGTGGGGAAGTGACACTCCCATGCTGTGCGGACGTTGGGATAGAGCACTAAGCATCCACATGGCTGAGGTGGGCATGGAGGGAAAAGCTGGGCGTTTGGCCACAGGGTTGGAGCTCTGGATATACCCTCATTCTGGAGACCCCTACATGAACCAGTGAATTTGTTTCTTGAAGGGAGATTGAGTCCGGGGTTTCTGTTATTGCAACACTGCTACCAGGAGCAGTGTGTGATGAAGTAACAGTTGCCGTTTCGTTTCTGGAATGCGGGTTGGGTTGGTGCAGCACTGTAAAACCCTGGCCATCAGAATAGTGGTGGGGTTTGTAGAAAATAAGTGGGCAGTTCCCTCCAGTTCTGGCTTTCCTTTTCTTCCTACCCCACAAGTGCTGAAGGATGCACTCAGGTAAATCCTGTCTGGTGAAGTCAAGTGCACTGAAGACTCTTTGTTTTGCAGGAGAGTACATGAGTCCCACGTTGTCAAGTGTAAGACACCCTGCTAGTGTTACTAATCTGGATTTTCTTTCCCTTTCAATGTAGTATAGTATATGTCATGACCTTTTAAATACCACTGTGAACTGCTCTTATTGTTTATCAAAGATAGCAGTCAACCATAATTCCCCACCTGATAGAAGGTACAGGCATGGGTGTCCTTGCGAGCCATAGCTGCATAAATGTTCTCTTGGGATTTGGGGCCGCCTTTGAATGCCCTTTACTTGGGCAGTATTGAGGGGTGAACCTTCAGTGTCATGATGGGGAGCAAGCTCTCTCTACTGCTGAGCCCCAGCCATCCCTTTTAAATCCTCTTTATACTTCTTACCACTGAGCAGATGTTTTCAAGTGTCTATGTATAATGCAAAAGCTAGCCAAATCATTTTGTATCTGATTAAATCCTACTTGTGTGTGTCTAAGGTGTGCTACCCTGTGGATTTCTCCCTCTGTTTATGCAGGACAGCTGCATTCTGCACCTCACCCCAGTTGTTCAAGAGTGTCCCTCGAGATAAAACTAGCCCCAAGGGATAGCTTTGACCTTTCTGATTTCTCATTAACTGCAGTGCCCCAAATACAACTTGTGCCACAAATTCCTTGAAATTCCTTTTTTGTCCTCGTTTCCCCAGCTATAAATGCTCTGTCCCCTTCCCCAGGTGGGAGAGGAACAGCTGTCTCCCCTTTGGACATTGTCCTCTTGGCTTGCCTCTTTTATTGCCTTGATTGTGCAAGGACTTGAGGTGGATGGCTCCATGTGTCCTCCATGTGTCCAATCCAGGCAGTCTGAGCAAGGAGAGCCTTGGCCAGGCTGGTCAGCACTGAATGCATAAGCCAGGAGCCTCCTGTGGACTTAGTGGGCAGCACAGTCCCCAAGACCTAATGGCTTGCCCATCGAATTGTATACACACACAGGTTTACTAGAGAAGCCCTGGTTTCTATGTCATTTGGGATCTGTTCCCTACTGGCTCATCGGATACATAGCCCTCAGCATCCGTTCTTATCAAGGGTGCCATTCAGGTCCCCTGGAAATGTCATTACAATACACTAAAACAAAAACAAAAACAAAAACAAAAAAACCATGAGGTTGTAGTCTGAGTGTCACTGAAGGCCAGTGACTGTGCTTACAACTGAGACCAAAATGAAAGGGTCAGTCTGTAAAGTCCTCTCAGCACGGGTGACATGATTCCTAAATTAGATGGCACCACTTCCAGGTGGACATGCTTTTTTTTTTTTCTTTTTTTGGTTTTTTTTTTTTTTTTTTTTTTTTTTTGGTTTTTCAAGACAGGGTTTCTCTGTGTAGCCCTGGCTGTTCTGGAACTCACTCTGTAGACCAGGCTAGCTTTGAACTCAGAAATCCACCTGCCTCTGCCTCCGAAGTGCTAGGTTTAAAGGCATGCACCACCACTGCCCGGCTCATTTTTTAATTTTAGTATTTATTTAATATTTAGTTTCCAATTTCTTGTTAAGAATTTGTTAGCCCAGCATAGTATCTTAATGTGCAGTTACAGCAGCCGAGAGGCTGAAGCAGGAGACTCAGTGAATTCAGGGCTAGTCAGGGCTATAGAGTAGTCTCAAACAAAGAATTAGCATGATTTTACAACAGTTGTATGGAGCATTATGCTTGGGGCATGGGCCTGTTGTCCTAGCTAGGTGGGAGGTCAGGCAGGGTGACTGGGCCCAGGAGTTCCAGGCCAGCCTGAGCAGAATACTGAGATTCTGTAAGAAAGGAGGAGAGGACCACAACTGAGCACTGACCACGAGGACGAGCATGAGCTAGGAGCTAGATGGTCTTGTAAGGAACGATACCAATAACATGCGTGGTGAGCTTAAATTATGTGCATTTGTGTGGTGATGTGTACTTAACCCACTCTAATGTTGGGTGCTATATTTGGGGTGATGTCTAGATCTGAGTATGAATGGCTTTGAGCCCTTCAGCAGGGAAGTTTCTTCTAATTGAAGCGAATGAGCTCTTAGGCAGGGAAGTTTGGCATTAACATAATCTTAGTTATAACAGTATTGTTTAACAGCTGTTAAAAGTAAAGGAGAGAACATTTTAAAAACCCATAAACTGATTTCTCTTTTGTGTCTAAATGGTGCATGCAGGAACCACCAGCTCTCCACCAGAAGTGAGACTAACTGATTAAATTATCACCCTTGGCATTTTGATGACATGTGCTTAGATAAAAACCACAGCTTTTCTGTTTCACTGGCATGGAAGTATAGTCAGGGTGCTAAGAGAACACACCTTAACAGCTTACTTCTTAGCTTTTAAATATTTAGCTTCGTGCCATATGGATCCCTACCTCTCTTTGGATCTAATGTTGGTGGTGGGCCTTAGCAAGTAGTCCAGGTTCTGGAGGCCACGCCCCCGCCGCCCAACTGCTTGAGGATTGGCTGCTTGGGCCTGGTAGGGGCTGGCTGGGATCTGGACGAAGTTGGGGGTGACTGGCACTGGACGCTCAAGGGTTCTGACACGCGTTGCCCAAGCCAAAGCCACCTGGGTGTCCAGCCGCGCTCTGTCGCAGCGGACCAGGAGTTCTCTGACCCCGGGTCAAGCTCTCCTGCCCCTCTCAGTGCGTCCAGGGATCATCCTATCCCGGAGGGTTGGGCATTGGGGCCTGGCGTGGGTGTTCGCAGCCTGGGGGCTGGCCTGGGGGGCCTCTGGGGCCGGTTCTGGGGCCTGGAGGGACTGCAGGAAGCGGAGGCAGCTCGGGACGCCCGGATCGAAGCGGGCGCAGACACCTGAAACGGCTGGGGTGGCCGCGAGCCGGCTGCTGAGTAATCCCGGACGGCGGGTGGGGGCGGCTGGGCGCCCACGTTCCCCGCGCCGCAGCCCGGCGGCGGCTCCGCCTTCGCGTCCCTCCCCGCCCCCTGCCGGCTGCTGTGCTCGGCTCCGGGCGGGTCGGAGCGGGGCTGGGGAGCGCGGGCCGCTGCAGCCGCCTCCGGCACCTCGCCTCGGCCCGCGCGGGGCCTCGTGCGCCCATGGCCGGCTCGGAGCAGCAGCGGCCGCGGCGGAGGGAGGACGGCGACCCGGACGCGGCAGCGACGCCCCTGCAGGACGCGGAGCTGGCCCTGGCTGGCATCAACATGCTTCTCAACAACGGCTTCAGGGAGTCGGATCAGCTTTTCAAACAATACAGGTGACACCGGCTCCCAATCCTCTTCCCCGGCTGCGCGCACCGGGTGGTCACCTCGCGACCTGCCGCTGCTCTCTTCCCTGCTCCCCTTCGCTTCCCAGGGCATTATCTGCAGCCTTTGCCCTGCGCCCTGGCCCCATCCTCCTCCCTACCCCATCCCCCGCTGCGCTGACCTTTCCCTCCCTGCGACCGCAGTCCGGGCTCACTTTCTGCCCTCCGAGGGGTGTCCAGTGTTTCTCTGCTGCTTTCGAGCTGTCGCCTGGTCTCCCACCGCGTGTTGGCTCAGGGGACTGATGCATTAGAGGCAGCAGCGAGCCTGGCACTTGCAGGGTTGGGACTCTGGCTCGCGCGCTGCCCGGGGAGCCTTTGTGACCTGAGCACAGCCCGCTGCACCCTTGCCAGGTCCTTGTGCGGCTCTCTCCTTTGTATACCCCGGCATTCCCGGTGCTTTTGTTATTTAGAGACAGTGTACTGTAATTGTCGCTCTGTAGAGGAACTTAAACATTTCAGCCCAAACTCTGATCACCCATCTCTGCCTCATCCTTCTAAAATCAAGATGAGTTCTGATGCCTTTCAAGAGAGCCGATTTATTAAGAATTATCTAGTAAGAAGAAAATAGAGGGATTTTAAAAAATACGGAAGAATGGAAGGAGAAACACGTGTGTTGCGTTAATTTTTGTTTGCCTTTGAAAAATTAAGCTGAAGATCTAAGCCCTGTTGTGAAAGAAACCTTGGGAACTCAAAGCATCCAGGTGTTCTGCTTCAGGAAGCAAGCTGGCTTACTGTGAATGTGGACGGGCGATCAAATGCCTCGTAGCTGTCCTCAACATGTTTAAGGGCGGACACCACATAGTTTCTTGAGATGGTAGTTTAGATTGGAATGAGCGAATCCCAGTGCAGTTGTGATGGAGCAAGAGTGCGTTGGTAAATAAGGAATGCTTAGACTTTAAAGAATGACGTTTCCACCAAGCCCGACACTGCACTCCCACAGCAAAGCAGCTATCTTACAACGAGAACTTTCCCCTAAATCTCGTTTACTTTGTTGTTTTGTTTTTGAGACATAGTGTACAGTTTGTAGCTCAGGCTAGCCTTGATCCTATCTCAGCCTCCTCAGAGCTAGGGTTACAGGCTTGCACCCCACGCCTTGGCCCTACAGCAGGTTTACTTTTAAGTCAGCTTCTTCTCACCTATATGGTCTGAAAATGAGAACAACTTAAGGATCTTATTTAAAACACACACACACACACACACACACACACACACACACACACACTATAGGTTTGATTTAAGCTTCATCAAAGGCTTTGATGGATGATTTTAAAAAAGTTACTATGTTATTGCTTGCTTGTAGGTTTGTTTTAATTAATGAATTAATTTAATTTTTTTTGAGACAGGCTTTCACTATGTATCTTTGGCTGGCCTGGAACTCACTATGTAGACCAAGTGGTGATGTTGCTGTCACACTGAAAGCAGAAAATATAGTCTTTAGCTAGCCTGGTATTCTCAACCTGTGGGTCACAACCCCTTTGGCAAAACTGTCTCCAAAAATATTTATATTACAGTTCATAGCAGTAGCAAAATTACAGTTATGAATTAGCAGTGAAAATAACTTTATGGCTGGGGGTCACCACAGCACGAGGAACTGTATTCAAGGGTCACAGATTAGGAAAGTGGAGAAGCACTGTCCAGGTTTATGGGATGTGGACAGGGCAGATGAAAGGCTGGTGCTCGGCACAGAGCACAGAGGTGCGTCTTGAATGGAGTCTTTCTGTAGGGAAGAAGACCAGGCAGTGTGTGGCTTGGTGTCTTCTACATTTTCCAGTGGGAACTGAGAATGAGGAAGAAACAAGACTGTAATGTGTCTGGTGGGAAGCCCAAGTCCGTGTGCATTCCCTCATGGTTCTCACTGTTCTTCCCCAGCCAGAGACCAAGATGCTGGCATCCGCAGGGTTCACCACCTTGTTCCAAGTCAGACTGTGGGCTCGCCAGTCTCCCCCGTCGTCGCTAACTGTTTTAGATATTCGCAGTCAGCCTGGGCCTTACTTTCCAGCATGGTTACAAAACTGCTGTCGGGATGGAGGGAGAGAAGATAAGATGACTGACAGCATTATCCTATCAGCTTTCCCTTGCTCCATCTGCTGTGTTGGAATGTGGGAAGACCTTGCATTCCTCCCAACTCCCACATGTACTGCTCTCAGCCATGTGTTGGGTGGCACGGTTGCATGGAAGAACAGCCAGAGGCTGGCACCCAGCAGCTGGGGTTCCAGCCCTAGCCCTGCCCTTTTGTGGATTCAGATGTTTCAGTTTCTCAAAAAAACGGCTTCATTGCCTGTAAAACGAAAGTAGCGGTAATAGTACCTGTGGCACAGTGTGCTTGCTTGTTAAACCTAGCTGGAAGAGAGTGGGGGCAGGGATGCAGCTCAGTGGAGTTCTTGCCCACTGCGCATGAATAAACTGGCTGTGGTGGTGCACGCATACAGAGTTTGGGCAAAAGGGTCAGAAGCTTGAGGCGGGTTTTGGCTACATGAACGTGAGACTATCCTGGGATACAGGAGACAGTCACTGTCTGTCTGTCTCCCTCTCTTCCTCCCCCACCCCAGTATTAACAAGAATCTACGGAACCTGACATTATGTATCACACAGTGAAAGCTGTGCTATCTCAGTGCTTGTTGCTCCTTTCAGCACAGGGCAGAAGGCCCCTTTTATGCAGATAGCTCTTATATATGTAATTTAATTACTTCTGCTTTATTTATTTATTTATTTAATGCATGTGGGGGCGGGGTGGGTATCATAATGTGGGACCCAGCGATCAAGCTGAGCTCCTCGGGCCTTCTTGCAAGCACCTTTACTCTGAGTCATCTTGGCAGGCTCTAGCTCTTCTCTGAAATGCTCACCTTATCCACTACATTTAAGGGTCAGAAGATGCTTTAGGAAACTTCTTTTAATTTTTTTTTTCTGTCACAGTAGTAAATGGGCTGCTGGAAACTCAGCCTTGACTTCCTGACAGCGTTTGAGTATCTGGTATGGCTCAGCTCATCCACACAGGAGGGGACGAGATTGCTAGCAATTTCCTTTTCATTGTCTTCTGAGTGACTAGTGCTCCCCTTTCTGATAAAATGCTCTCCTCAGATGAACAAAGAAACGCTGTCTATCTAGGATTAAAATAACTTATTTTTAGAGGTCATTTTCTCATGCTGCATTAAGATGAGACAATTCGTCAGGTACTGCTTGTGCAATGGCCGCTTCGTACAGTGAAAGCCATTCCGGACTGTATAACACAGATGTTCCTGTGAGGATTAGATACCTGCACAGTAGAGACCTTCTTCTGATATGTCAATAAGACCCTGGTTGGAGGTTGCTAATAGCTGCTCCTTCTGCAAATGACAGTACTCATGCAATGACAAGATACCTGTGGTTGGTGCTCAGCCACTGCCAGGCACTTGGAGCTGTTTCCACAGAGGCCAGGACAGGTTTGTGCTGTGGTGTGAGTGTGGTTCATGTCTCTTTAGTTCATTGGATTTAAAGGCCTGACTGTTGGAAGGTGGAACCTTTAGGAGATGGTTAAAGGCTTAGCACTTTTGGAAGGGGAACCTTTAGAAGGTGGGACCTAGTCAGATGTTGTTAGGTCATTGGGGGCTTGAGGTTATTTCTCATGGTATCCTCTGGTAGTTCTGAAAAGTCTGTCACAAAAGGGGTAGGCCTGCCTCTACCCATGACATCTGACCCTTTACTCCTAAAAGCTGCCTTCATGTATTACTGTGTGCCCCACCCCTACCCCGACCCTTCCTGTGTCATCAACTGATCCTGGACTTTGAACCTCCATGGCACTCAGCTCAAGGAAAAGTGCTGCATAAGCACTCTGTGTTAGGTATTTTGTGATAGTCAGAAAAGGCTGGCTGGCTAATGCCTTGGGACTTTCCAGCTTTGAGCCTGAGGCCATGTTTGTAAGTTCATGATGCTCTTGTTGTCAGAGCTCAGTGCTTATGTGACAGTCCACATACTGAACTGGTGTTGGCTTCTGTGACACGCTCAAACCTTGGGGCCGGTAAGACACACTTGGTGAGGGTGCAGGAGAGAGTCTCAGTGTTGTGCTGTGCATTGACCTCAGCAGCGAGGTGAGGAAACACACTCAGGTCATTGGAGTGTACACCAGCAGGTAAACTGTGTGGAGCCCAGCCAGAAGACATTTCACAGAGGAAACGCTGTCTGAACTTCATGATGAGGCAGGAGTAAGGCAGCTGAAGGAGCAGAGCCGGGGGAAGATGAGAAGGAGAAGTAAGTGATGTGTACGTTTAAGCTGAGTCTGAGAGAAGAGTTGGTGGATACCCAGCTAGGGGCAAATATGGAAGCTGCAGTTGGCTGAGTAGCAGATGATGTTGCATGGGTGTTTATTCTGTCTTGGCTTTCCCCTCCCCCCGTCTGGTCACGTTGCCTGTGAGACAGTGCTTTCTCTTAGGGTTGGTTAGGCATCAATTCACTGTCCCTGAGACATTGTGTGTTTGCATTGTCATGTCCATAATCAGTTCCTTGGGGCTCCTGGGTTCTAATGTTACACAGTCGTTTCCTAGTTTTGTCCTGAAGGGTTTTTAGTCACAGGGGGTGGTGGGAAAGGGGGCAGATATGAGGCTGAGGATGCAGGGACATGTGGCACGCCAGTGGGCTTTGCTATTTCCTTACAGCGTATCGGATGTTTAGCCCCCCCCCCCCCATGGCACCAGGATATCTCCTGCTTGTCATCTTTTTTATTTTTTTGGACAAGGTCTCATGTAGCCCAGGTTAGCTTCAAGCTTGCTATGTAACAGAGATCCAGACTGTACTTCTGATCTATCCCTCTACCTCCTAAGTGGTGAGGTGACAAGCATGCCCCACCATGTCCAGTGTATGTAGTGCTGGGGTCAAGCTTAGGGCTGCAGCACACGGTGCAGCCACCCTACCAACTGGCTGCATAGCTACATCCCACCCCTCTTGGCATCTTTTTTCTTTTCTGACATTTGTAGGTCTTATTGTGACAGTATTGCTACCAAATTCTGGGTGTGGATATTACTGAAATAATAAGCATATTAAAGAATATGCTGAGGATGCATAGAATTCTTCACTCCGTCCCAAGCTTGGCAAATAATGTGTGCATTGGTCATTAAACATTCACCAGTGATAAATCTGCACAAATAAATAAGGATTTGATAGAGAAAAAAAAGATAGGTGAGATTATGAATTCTGTTTTTCTTTTCCATTTTAAGTTATAAAATGGCAAAGAAACATTAAAAGTTAAAGAAAATTTTGTGATAAATAATGTTTGTGTGTACATGTGTGTAATGCATGTGCCGATCCTAAACTGCTCAGCACAGGTATGGAACGTGCTATGCAGTCATGTGTGCTGGGCTGTATTTGAGAGCACGATGACTGTGGAACTGGGATTATTGCTATGGAGATTGTTGTCATTCAGTGGTTGGGAAAGGATGGCCTACAGGCCAAGTCTGTCTGTCTGTCTGTCTGTCTGTCTGTCTTTGCAAATATAGTTTCATTGGACACAGCCACACTCCTGTGATCATCCTGTGGCTGCTTGTACATCACAATTTCAGCAAAAGAAAGGTATGAAAGAGACCACAATGCTAGCCTTTGTCAGGTCCGTTGACCCCAGGTACAAGCCATAGACATTCTTGGGAAAATTCAAAGCAGGAGATGTCGGGCTGGTGGGGTCCCAGCTTCTTCCCTGCCTAACACTGTCGGATCATTGGACAGCAGGAAGCTGAGGGGATGGGTGTCGGGTATGTTCAGGGTAGCTCAGCATTGCTCCTAGAGTCTGTGGAGAAGTCCATAGATGCAGAGATGAAAGGGAAAGTGGTGTGAGGTTAATGAAGGAAAGGCCATCTGCGATTCTTCTGTCTCCTTCCCATCGGTGCCGTGGCTGTCAACAGGCTCATCTTGATTTCCTGATGTGGTTTATGAAAGTGTCCTGATTAAATATTCCTTCAGAATTCATTTTGCTGAAGTGGATTTTTTTTTTTTAAAAAAATATTTGCCCATAGAATAATGGGAGGGCCTAGAGGAAATTAATAATCCCTCGTAAGTACCCCCCCCCCAGGTTGTGGCATGGGTGCATTCAGTGCATGTGTACACACACTCAAGTGTGCAGATTTATAGTTAAGGATGCACCTCCAGACAGTGAGCATCCTCTTGAGCCCCTTCCCCTGTGTTAACGGCTACTTCAATTAGACAGCATTCTTCCTCCGACTCAGTGAAGTGAAGCTAATGGAGCTTTGATGAGGCTAAGGAAATGACAGAGACAGAGTGCACCATGGAGACGTTTCTAGTCTATTTTTTGAGACTAGTTTTAATTTTTTAGTTGAGCATATATGTGGGTGGGTCTGTGCACGTGACAGCAGGTGCCCGCAGAGGCAGTAGAGGCGTCAGATTCCCCTAGAACTGGAGTTGTAGGTAGTTATGAGCTTCCTGACCTAGATGCTGGGCACCAAACTTGGCTCTTGACCACTGAGCCTGTAAAAGTTACAGAAGAGAATCCACTGAAGAGATCTGTTGTTGGGTGGGTTCTCCACGCAGCACACGAACCACTTCCTGCCACCCAGGACCTCCTCCCCACACCACCAGATCCTGGCTGCTGTAAGAGCTCCCGAGCTCTGGCCCCATTTCCCAGCCCATTTCCTTCCCACTGCCCGCGCCCCTACCGTGCCCCAGAGTAGTCGGCATTACCTGGCCTACGGTGGGCTTTTCCGTGCTTGCTTGGCTTCCATCCTTACTATATCTTTTTCATTTTATTATTTAAAAATTTTTATTATTATGAAATAATTTTGTTAATCTACATGTCTATTTTATTAAATTATTTATTGTAATTTTATTATATGTCTGCGTATGTCAAAGGTCAACAGGCTTTTACCTTTGGAGTTGGTTTTGTCGTGTAGGTCCCTGGGATTGAACTCAGGACGTCAGGCTTGGCAGCAAGCTCCTCTACCTATGAACCATCTCTCTGGCCCTGTCCTTACCTTTATCCTTCACCATGCTGCATTGGCATCCTTACCTCTTGTCTGTAGGAAAAGACTTTGGTCATAGAGGCTTTCTGTGCACACAGGACCTGTAGTGCTGGAGTCTTGGGAGGCTTGAGAAGTATTAAGAAGTACCTCCCACCAGGCACCTTCTCACACCTTTGGCAAACTTGTGTTAAGAGCAAGCCTGTTTCCTCTGGCTTCTTCTCCCCACTCCCCAGGGCTTCTGTAAAGAGCTCATGGCCTGGCTGGTCTGTTCAACCTAGTAGCTCCTTGCAGAGACTCTCTCTGCAGAGAGTTCCTTCATCAGGACCCCAGACTCTATGCATGTGGCACAGCTGAGCCTGGGCAAGGAGAGTTGACTATGTCCTGTCTCCGCCATTACAGAGGAGGCAGGGAGCCTCAGGAACAACCAGATTCTCATTCATTTCAGTAACCCTGTGCCTCTGGGGTATGCTAAGAACCACAGACATGGGCTGGAGAGATAACTCAGCTGTTAAAGGCTAGGCTCACAGCCAAAAATATAAGAACCATAGAAATTAAGATAACGAAGACAGCACACCTCACTCAAAAGTGCCAGAGATCACTGGATATGTGTTCTTACCTTTCGATAAATGATTGAATGCTGGAAACCAGCAACAGGCAGAGCAGGCCATTGAGACAGCACAGAAGGCAGATAGATGTGCGTGCTACACAAGACTCATGACTTGAGTTTGATTCCTGGAACCCGCATCAAGTTGGAAGAAAAGGACCGACCTCACAAAATTGTCCTCAGACCTCTACAAACATGCTGTGCTGTATCCAATTATTATAAAATTAATAATTTTGTTAATCTATATGTCTATCTATTTTTAAAAATTATTTAATATATCATAATTTTATTTATTAATTATAATTAAATTATGTACATGCATGCATGCACACACATGCACACTCATATACACACACACACACATACAGTCATACACACATATATACATATACACACAGGTACACACTCATACACACCCATACATGCACACAGACTCACATACACAGACTCACATAGATTTTCTCTCTCTCTCTCTCTCTCTCTCTCTCTCTCTCTCTCACACACACACACACACACACACACACACACACACAAAATAAAATTTAAGTAAATAACAGCAAGTGCTCTTTCCTGGCCAGGCACAGTGCCTTTGGGAGCTCTGCAAAACTCCTGTTCCTCACTTGCTGTAGGTATGCCTCCTGACCCAATTTGAGGCACACCAGAACGGCCCTACGGCTTCAGTTCTACCTCCCATAAATAGAGTGTAGCTCCTGTTTAGGCTCTTCCATCAGCTCTTTCCACATGCCGGCCCTGGGCCGAGGAGGGTTGAGGCACAATCATAGGAAACACAGCAGCAGTGAGCGTTTATCTCCCATAAACCCAGCCAGTTTCAAAATGGAGATGAGTGTCACCCGCACCTGGCCGGGGCAGATGTAACTCAGGAGCAGAGTTCTCTCAGCAGAGTTCTTGCTGTGCTGTGACAGCAAGGCCAGCCTTTCCCTGGAGCTGTCATGTCTTGCATCTAGCCATTTCAGGGCTCTGGGGCTCAGCCCTGGTGGGGCTCTGCTCCCCTGGGATGAAAAAGCAGACACATAGCTCCCAGACTCCAGAAGTTTGTGCTGATTTTCATAAGCTACTGGTGTCTGGAGGAGCCTGGTGTGGGTGTGGTGGTACCTTCTAGAGCCATGACTCTTGATGGCATCGGCTGTGCCCTCTTTGGATGGTGACAGTTTATGATTCCCCCTTTATGGTCTGAAAATGAGATTGGCATGTGAAATACCCTATAGTATATAGGAGTAAAACAAATTCATTGTCCAAATTACATATATTCCTAAGCACAAATGCTCAGCCTGCTTTCACCAAGACACTATGTAGTCAGAATGCAGCTGCAGCTGCAGCTGTGAGGAGGTTTGCATGTAAAAGCTGAGAAGCTTTTGCACACAGGTAGAGAGTGACAGGGCCATGCATGCCAACGGTGGGAAGTTGCAGCACTTTGCTCTGTGTTAATAGAAAATGGGGTGATCCGAACAGAGGAAGACCCCAGCCTGGGCAAGGGTGGGAACTGAAGTACGTGGTATTGTTGGCGTGGGCCAGGCTGCCCATCAGGGAAGTGTCAAAATAATCAAGTTCCCGTTTAAGAACTCAGGCTATACCCTGGCCAAATAGCTAACACTTAAAATCCCACCGCCGTCAAGGCTATGGAAGGCGTCTCTCCTAGGCATTCAGGGCTAGATGGTGAATTGCAGGAGTTTTGCAAGTCAGTTGGACATCATCAGTATCTGAGTAAAGTTAAAAACTAAGAACCAGGGGCTGCAGAGTGGCTCAGTGGTTAAGACTGCACTGTGCTCGTTGAGGACTCAAGTACGGTTCCCAAAACCCATGTGAGGTTCCTCACAGCCACCCATAACTCCATCTCCAGGGGACCCTGGACACCCGCATTCATGTGCATACACCCACACAACCAACATAAGGACACTATAAGCACATGTGATTAAAATAATAAAAATCTTGTTTAAAACAGCCAATTCCCAATCTTAACAAAATTGCTACAAATACTTCAGAGCTTGACCAGAGGAGAAGGAGGAGGAGGAGGAGTAGGAGGAAGAGGAGGAGGAGGAAGAGGAGGAGGAAGAGGAAGAAGAAGAACAAGGAAGAGGAGGAGGAAGAGGAGGAGGAGGAGGAGGAGGAGGAGGGGGAATAATTGCACTTACCGGTGTCCAGTATTTCATGTCCTCAGTAATGAATGGGATGTTGAGTACATTAAAGGAGATTATAATATACTGGGTAAATCCTAGCTTGTGATACAAATAAATGTAAGGTAGTGGTGCTGTGGTGTGTGTCCACCTAAAACCACAAGCAGTTTGGCTGTTAGGAACAGTTTCCAAAATACGGGTCAAACCGTGACAAAGCATATCTTTGGATGTTTCAGTGAACATGGCTGACTCTGCACTTACAGTTTCTACAGCCTAGGGATAATCAAACCAGGGATTAAAAATACCTGATGGAAAAGAATTCTAGAAGCAAAATTAGCATTTGCTGTGCATCAGGTAGTGTGCTGAATTGACACAAATGGAGCCATGCCGTGACTTTCCAGGATTATAGGTAATCTAGGTGAGTCGAGGATATGGAGGGTGCCTCTGTAAATACTGAGCATCTGAACCATGAGGGCCTGGAACCAGTCTCCCTGAGAACCAGGGGTAGTCATATGCATTTCTATGTAAATACAAATTGGTTCGAGAGATAAGCAAAGCAATTTTATATCTTCATAATTTTCAAGAGATTCTAATATGTGACGTGTGGGACAGAGTTCAGAGAGCGCACACACTGCAGGATTGCATATACCCTATCCGTGGCCCTGCCCTACTCTGTGTTAGAGAGCGCACACACTGCAGGATTGCATATCCGTGGCCCTGCCCTACTCTGTGTTAGAGAGCGCACACACTGCAGGATTGCATATCCGTGGCCCTGCCCTACTCTGTGTTAGAGAGTGCACACACTGCAGGATTGCATATCCGTGGCCCTGTCCCACTGAAGTGATATAGAGCTCACACACGGCAGAATAGCTTGGGTCAATTCCAGTGGTCCCACAGGTTTCTTAATGCCTTCGTGAGAAACACTGGGACTGGGATGTTCAGGACAGGCTTTCTTGTCTGTAGTGAGGCCAGGCCTGTGAAGAACAGCACAGCATTCAGTCTTCACTAACAGCTGCAGAAGCGGGAGAGTCTGCCCAAGTTAGAGCTATGTCTGTCTGAGCATGGCGGAGGAAGCAGAACCTCAGGTCCATCTGTGGTCACGGGAACAAGTTTCCCTGGGCCTGAAGAGGCCCCTGACCTGAATCCCACATATTAGTCATCTGAAGCACCAGTTTTTCCTGGTCACACACATGCTACTTCTAGGTCCCAAATAGTTCCTAGAAGCATTGTCAGCCCTACTTCTCCGTCCCTTACTGTGTACATGCAGAGCCACCAAGGGACCCTCATTTCTTCTTACCCAATGTAGGACTAAACTGCAGGTCCTGAGCCTCTCTAGCCTTAAGGTCTGTTTCAGAAGCCTGGATTCTCTAACCGGTTGTTATTCAAATCTTCTCAGCTTTGAACCTCAGGGTACTGACTTATCAGTGTCCTTCCTGGGAATCCAATAAGCTTTTTAAGATGTCCATTATACAAATTAAAACTCAGGTTTTTAAAATAAAAACGCCCACATCTCCAGAAAGGAGGACACAGTTGCCCAAAAGTCACTAGCCTTAAAGGACCATTTCCCATGTGGGGATAGGACAGGAGGCCTGGTGGTGGCTCTCTGCTCTCCTTGTATTTAGAAGCAACTGGCAGGGTCCTGTAGTACAGAGCGATTCCTCTACTGTCACTCACAGTGTGACATCAGCTGCGTGTTAGCTCAACCTGTTCTTACAGGTACCCTTGCACATCGAGATTCCTTGCTGGGTGGAGCATTTCTGGAAAAATCTGTGTCTGAGCCTGAGACTTCTCACTCCCAGTGAGCGAAGACCCGCGGCTTGTCTCACTGCATAAATACCATGTCTGCTGTAGGGCTGTATTCTGCCTCGCCTCTGCACCATGCTCCCCTGAGCTTTACTTAATGTGAAGCTAATCATAAAGATTACCATCAAGGACACACAGATTTGAAAAGCCCTATCCCTTGATCTCATCATTAGTAAGGCTTTTTAGTACACTTCTAGCATGATTGGGGGGGGTGTAACACAACATTTCGAATCCAACAAGTGGAATTTGCTATGTGATAGAGACTCCTTAAAAACCAGTTGATTAAAGTAAAATCTGTCTGCGGCCTCTTTAGGGTTGTTCCCAGCAGGATGAGTCACCGTGAAAGGCTTTGAGTGGCTTTTTTTCCATCCCTCGTTCTGAGCAGTGAATTGCAAAATCTCAGGTTATGCTTTGTCAGGGAAATCTCTGGAATATCAAGACATGAACTTGAGACTCTTCTTTCTTGCAAACCCCGCTCGCCTTCTCTGGTTGAAGTCAACCTGAGGGAGGAATTGAGCTCATCAGATCCATGTGGTGGGACAGGACTCCAGGGTGAAGCTGCCCAGAGACCCACACTGGTTCGGAATAATTGAGTTCCACACACAGTCCATTTCACGTTCGTTTAATTGCTTAGAAAAAGAGGTTTGTTAGCATCTGAAATGCCGTTCGCATCGGCTGTCAGCCATGGATGTGAGCCAAGTTTTTTTGTTATTTCCACGTTGATGATTGATGATACCCTTAGTAGCTTGAATTATGAAGATTGCAGAGTGATCTAGAAATCATTCTCTTGAAATAACACAGAAAAATAAAACAGTAAAATGAGAGAAGGGACCATGGAAGTAGACTTGGTCAGCTCAAGGAACTTGGCTGAAGTTGGGACTGCAGAGGGGGACAATTCTGTTAGTGTTTTCAGCCGTTCACCATTGCATGCGATGCTGCCTGTTAGTGTTTTATAATATTTCTTGAAAACACAAAACAATTACAGTTTTCTTATTAGTGTGACAAATTGTATAAGTTAAACCTATTTGATTCCTTCAGTGTTTAATCAGTATAATTAGGTAAAAGTACAAATTGATATCTCAATTGTTTTAATCCTAACATATATTAAACACCCTCCATACTGTTTGTTGGCAATTTCTATTAACAATTTATAACTTGGACACCGGAATCAATCTCTTTTGAACTGTAAAACTCATAACAAATATAAAGTGTTACTGAAATGTAAGTCTAGTTGGCCCCAAGGTTGGGTACTGGGGACTAGGTGCATTGAGGAGATCATGAAGGAAATGTACCATTTGAGTTTGGTGTAGGCAGATATGATCTATGTTGATTAGGTTGAGAAGGAAGACAGGGTTTTTTAAAAAGACTTTCTCTCATAGATATATATATGAGAGAAAGTCACACACACACACACACACACACACACACACACACACACACACACACGCAGGCTTTGGGTCACAGTTTCCAAACCAAAACCCAGCACTTCTGTTTACTCTAGCCTTGTTTCTGGGATACTTATATAAACAAACATCCTGGAGCAACACCTGTCTCTTACAGTTCAAACCCAGGGAGCTGGAGAGCTGGCTCAGCAGTTGAGAGTTCTTGCTGCTCTTGCAGAGGGACCCTCATTGAGTTTTTAGCATCCATAACAGCTCACAACTGCATGTAACTCCGGTTCCAGGGGCATCTGATACCCTCTTCCAGCCTCCTTGGGCACTTCACTCATATGCATGTTAACACTCTCCTGACAAAACACATTCATACAGGGTTTTTTAAGAGTCAAAATCTATAGAAGTATATATTTTTTAAAAAAATTGAAACTTCAACATTAGTTCTATTTATAAGTTACATATTTATTGACTACATGTTGGGTCAAGATCATCTTGGCCCATCCTGGGAAGAAATATAAGTAAATCAGACTCATCCTCTGCTTTCAAAGACCCAGAAGATCCACACAGCATATACTTTGAGTCTCATCATGAGAAGAGAAATAGTGGGTGTATTATTTAGCTTAGGTGGCCTTAACAAGACTAGGTGGCTTCAAGAGTGTATTTATTCCCCAACACCCTTGGAAGCCAGGGGTCTGTGATGGGGAGTTAGCTCCAGAGACAGCTTTCTCCATGGCTTACCGAGGGCCACCTCCTTGATGAGTCCTTATGTGGCCTTCACCACATGAAGATAGAGTAGGACTCTGCTCCTCTGACCTCATTTGACCTCAATTCCTTCCTGAAAGCTCTGTCTTCAGATACAGCCACTCTGGGGATTAGGAATGGATGTGATAGAAGGGGGGTGATGGCAAAATGTGGGCAGAGGGGACACAATTCATCTCACAGCCACAGGGAAACGGCTGTGTGGCACTTTTGGACTCCAGCCTTGCTGAGTGTTTTCCCTCACCTTTCCCTGTGAGCCTATAGGACGAGTGCTGTCATCACCTCCGGCAGTAGAGGAAGGAGGGGGGGCTCAGGAGAATTGTGTTGTTTTCTGAGGTCGGTCAGTCAGTCAGTCAGGACTTGGTCCCAGAGCCTTGGAAAAGGAGGTTCAGTAGAGGAACTGCCTAGAGACAGAGTAAGGAAGCAGCCTGGGGCCAGGCCTGTGTTTTGTTCGGAGTGAAGTGGCCCTGTAGCTGCACAGATAGCTATGTGTTGGAAGGAACTAAGAAGTTGACATGTGTCGACTAGGGCATTCCTATTATGTGCAGAGATACCAATTTGTAGCGTTGTCCCTTGGGAGGTGGAGAGCTTTGATGGGTTTTAGTAGAAGAGTAGTGTAGATGTCTGAGCTATATTGTAGAAAGCGAATTCTAGGTTTTAGGTTCTAAGTTCAGCAGGTATATAGGCTGCCAGATCTTACAGTGCGAGTTGGGTCCCAGTACCAACATAGGAGAACAAAAGAACTCTCCCACACCTGCCATCCTGATAAAAGTTGTACTTTACTAAGTTGTTGTTGTTGTTGTTGTTGTTGTTGTTGTTTTAAAGCAGATTCTAGTGGCAGGGCACATGTAAGCTTGGAAGGAAAAAAATGGAGCCCAGGTGGGGCCAGGGACATGGGGGCCGGCTTCAGGCTGGGCGGGGGCGCGGGGCCGGCTTCAGGGGCCAGGGACATGTGGGACCGGCTTCAGGAAGCAGGCCTGTGGAACTTCTTTTGGGTGTCTATTTGATTTGAGATTGTCAGGGGCAGGACAAAGGAGGATTTCAGGATCTGGGTCACCTTCTCGATAATACTGTCTCCCAGAGAGGGACAGGGGAGAAAAAAGGAACACAGGAAGCCAGGCAAACTTGAGTCGTTGAGAAATGTGAGTTTCGTTACCCGTGTGTCATTAACTAGGGCACATTACACCAGGTAGTTAGTTGCACACTCCTTGGGAAAGAAGTGATCCCAGCATTGGATGCTGGGGAAGAACTTGAGTGTACCAAAGTGCGTTAGAGACCCTCTTCTACCGGGGTGAGGCCACCAGCAGTTGATGCATTTCAAAGCCGGTAAAGTGGCTTACTATAAAAACGAAACAAGGGCCAGTAAGCCTTTTATTGTGACTTCTGGTGTGGGGCCAAGGCCTGCCTTTTGTGAGTTTGGGGATAGATTTTCTAGTTGGCTTTTGGTCTGAAGCCACACCTGTCATTGTCCCCAGAGTCTTAGTGTCAGGATCCCTAAAGTGGTTTTACAGGTCTCTCAGTTTTCTCTCTCAGCCTAACCCTAAAGTTACCTTGAAAGCCACCTGCACTTTTCAAAGTTTTCCAAAGCCTGTAATTATTTTTTACACACTAACATTTTGTACCCCAATTTACATCTGTTTAGACAGCAAACAATGAATTACATACTTGCAGCCACAAGGACAGTGGGCACAAACACTTTCGGGAATGATCCCTAGGTCATTAGCCAGTAATCCAGGAGGAAAGCCAACTAGACTGAGCACTGAATAGGTGAAGGACATCTATTTCTCTCCCTCTAATACTGGTTAATACAGAGACTTAAGAGAGCCCAGATTAGCCAACTGGATTTCTCCTCCCCCCACTCTGTGTGTGTGTGTGTGTGTGTGTGTGTGTGTGTGTGTGTGTGTGTGTACAGTAACATTGTACACATCCATTTGAAAATAATAGTACCATACTTTTCAGGGCTGCCTTCTAAATTACTTACTGTATGTATGATAGTTACACAAAAAGGAACTAGAGTTGGCTGGAAGTATTATGTAATAGGTAATTGAAAATGAGCCCAACAGTGAAATTTCTCTGTCAGTGAAGTAGCAAATCAAATCAGTTGAATTGGAGAAAGAATGAGGTCTGAGGACTGGAGTTAGTGGAGAGAGATGGCTGCAAGTATTTGCTTCTGAAATCCAGTTTGCATATGTAATGTCATAAGGCATCAGTAAAATGCCCATGGCTCCAGAGTGAGCCCACCAGCCTCGGGCTCTACCAAAAGCACAGCTCATTAGAGCTTTGAAAACAAGCACTCTCCTCCTGCCCATTATGGTAGAAACTGATTTCCCTCAGTGATGGAATTAACATTGAACAGTTAGCACAGGGGTGGGGGACAGTGGCTTCTGGAACGGCTTGGCTCCACCTTGCAGTAGGCTTGTGTCTGACAGCTCTTGTAGCTGGCTGGCTGTGGAGAAGGCACCAGACAGTGGCCCGAGGGCATGTCAACTGTTCCAGAGAAGCCTTGGGAGGGCTATCTGCCAGACCACAAGATTGAAAACTGAATGTCGTGGCTGTCTGTCTGTAGTGTTGTAGTGTTGGACCTCCTCTTTAAGTTAGGAACGACAGGGGCTGGTGGGACACATTAGATACCTCAGCTTCAGGTTTCCTGATTTGCCTTTGCTACTACTCAAGTATCACAAAGAAAAATTAAACCTTGTACTTTTTTTTTTTGCTTTTATGTGTGTGAACCTGTGTGCACAGGAGCGTGGAGGTCAGAGGTCAGTCTTAGGTATCTACTTTGAGTTTTCAGGAAAGGCCTCTCACTGGTCCAGCCTTTCCTGATGAGGCTAAGCCCGCTGACCAGCAAGCCCAGGGCTCCTCCTTTCTCTGCCCCCAGAGCGCTGTATCCCTAGTTTCCACCCTGGCTGGCTTTGAGTCAGACTCAGGTCCATTGCCTTCAGAGCCACTAGGGAAGTCAGATGTCCCAAGCACAGTTGCCCCTGGCAGCCAAGTGCAGTGTGCGTCTTTTCCTCTCCCAAGAGCCTCCATGGCCTGAGCTGATGTGCATCTTGTCTGCCTGTATTTCGATTTCCCCACATTTCTAATCATAGACACCATATGGTTCTCAGTTTTAAAAATACATATGATTAACTACTGTGCTTTGCATTTTTATTTATGAAATCTAACAATGTCGATAAATATAAATCAAGTGTAATTGCCCTTATTTTGTTGTTTGTTTGCTTGTTTGTTTTTAGGCAGGATCTGAACTTGCTGTGTAGACCAAGCTGGCCTTGAACTCACAGAAATGTGCCTGCCTCTGCCTCCTGCTGTAGTGCCAGGATTGAAGGCATGTATTATCATGCCTGGCTGAATGTCATTATTTTAACTATTGGGTAAGTGTTTCATCACTTGTATGAAGAACTCACTATTCTGGTAACTAGTTACTTACCACTTCCTGAAGCTGTCTCTTACTACTTCAGTAAACATTTCTGTGTGTGTATAAACATGTCTAGCCATGGGAGTGCTTGGGTTGGAGTCTATGTTCCTTTATAGTGGCAGATCTCAAAAGTGTTTTTACAGAGTGTTTAGATTATTATTTGTAAATAATAATTTACTTATTATTTACTATTTATAATTTATTACCATCAATAAGTTATTTGCAAATAGATTTGTATTATTTGTTAATAATAAATATGAAAAACAATTAAGTTATTATTTGTAAATAAAGTGTTTTACAGATTATCAGTTTCTCTTCAATCACCTCGCATATGTGAAATGATTTTAATTTTGAAATGTAAAACCATTAACCAAGAAGAAATATGTTCAGTGCATTCCTATTGCATAAATAAAAAATAGGCCAATGATATTTAGGAGGTTAGGCATTTTCAATTAGCCATATTTTGTGTACTGAAGCATTGGGAATTTACGAAGGCACAAAAGGCATATGTTTACAAAGCAGACCTAATGTGGTATAAACTGTTGTGATTTTAGAATTATAAATTAGTAATTCAGTTGCAATGGAAGAGTATAAGACTGGATTAAGTGGGGCAGAGCAGGATGGTCCTGGCGCTGGCTGGCTGGACAGTCTGCAGAACAGTGAACTCCAGGTTCAACGATAGGCCCTGCCTCCAAGTCAAATAAATAGTCCAGTGTGTTAGAGAAAAACACAGTATCAACCTTTTGCCTCCACATGCATATGCATGGGTGAGCATACATGTGCACACTGCATGCATACGTACACTGCACACGTGTACACACCCCTGGGTTCAGTCCCAGCACTGCCCGCATTCATTACATTTTAAGTTGAAAATGACATTGAAGCCGTTAGGTGTCAGGAATGACTGAGATTAATCTGCCCAGCAACATCATTGTTAACCCACACTCTTCGACCTAAACACTGAGTGACCGGAGTCACAAATGCTCACTCAACCCAAGGAGAAGGTTATGAGAGGCCTTCTCCATCTGAGGAAAAGTTAGGAAAGGCTCCTCTCAGCCCATGTAAGTGGGAGATGATAGAGATGATGGGGACCGATAGGATGGATGGACAGACAGACAGATAGATGATCGATAATAGATAGGTAGGTAGGTAGATAGATAGATAGATAGATAGATAGATAGATAGATAGATAGATAGATACGGAGAGGTTGAGACTGATTACTGCTTGTAGCCAGTTCTGCTGGCATAATCAATTTTTGTGTGGGCGTGGCCTATCCCGAGTATAGGCAATAAATAATACAGGAGACATCATGGGAAAAAGTCAGAATTTTCTCCTCCGGATTTGAAAGACAGGAGGACTTGTCATGGCCAGCGGAGGAGATAAGTGGGTGGTTGTTTAATTCCACACCTTTGCTGAGCTGACCCACAGAGTCTACTTGGGAAAGGGGAGGAGGGCAACTAGTGAGGGGCAGATGGTTGTAGTGACATTAGAGGTCTGACAGAGGTGACATCGGCACACTGAAAGGTGTCTCTATGGCGCACTGCCTCTGAGAGAGTGGTGTGGACCCAAGTCTCGAGGGAGGTTCTACAGAAGTCCCGGGGTTGGTTGCAGAGCCTGAGATGATGTTACTGTGGACAAGTCAGGAGAGGAAAGGCAGTGAGGGCCAAGGGCCAAAGATTTGAGAAACTGCAACAAGAAGTTTAACAGGCTAAGCCCTCCACGTACAAGATTTTATTTTGTGGAGGAAAATATTGTTAATGTCATTAAATTTTCCTTTGTTGAAAGGGTTGCATTAGGATACAGAGTATTTTAGCTAGGTGTGAGGGCACACCCCAGTACTCAGCACATGGGGGGGCTGAAGCAAGACAATTCTAAGTTTAACCTGGGACACACACACACACACACACACACACACACACACACACACACACACACACACACACTGAACCCCAAATCCTACAGTTACCCTTAAGATCTTGCTAGTCAGAGTATGGCTCGAAGGCATTAGCCTCATTTAGGGTCTTGGTACACAGTGGAGGCCCTCCAGACCTTCCACCGTGGTGAGAATCTATAAACGGAGTAGTGTGTTTTATGAAATGCAAGCAGATCTGCCTTACTTCTCTGCCCTTTTGTGACTTAAAAGAAAAAATAAACAAAATTAATTGTAATTCCTCTCTCCTGGAAGGCTTCAATGAAGGCCAGAACAGCACTTGGGAGCACGCATAGCATCGGAGTTAGGATCGGTGGCTTAGCAGTAAGAGTGTGTCTTACGGCTAATGTTTCTACCTATAATTTAGTGTGAGTAGAGAATATATAATATTTAGTTTTCTGGTTGACTGGACAGAATAACTGACAGCAACACCTTACAGGAGGAAAGTTCTGCCTGGGTCAGAGTTCTATCTTAGTCAGTGTTTTATTGCTGTGAAGAGATACCATGACCAGGGCAACTATTATAAAAGAAAGCATTTAATTGAGGCTTGCTTACAGTTTCAGAGCTTTAGTCATGGTAGGAAGCATAGTGTCTCTCCGGCAGACATGGTTCTGGAGACGTAGCTAAGAGTTCTACATCCCTGTCTCCAGGCAGCAGGAAGAACATGACCCTGAGCTTCGCTTGGGCTTTGCAAACCTCAGAGCCTACCCCTACTGACACACTTTCTCCAACAAGGCCACGCCTCCTAAAAACCCTTCTCCATTAGTGCCACTCTCTGACAACCAAGCATTTAAATGTGTGGGTGTATGGGGTCCATTTTATTCAAACCACCACACCATTTGCAAAGGTGCAGCCTTTTAGGGCAGGGAAGACACACGGACTTATGGCAGCAGGAGCTCGTGAGTGGGACTCAAGAAGCCTAGGTTAGGCTGAGGGAAGCTGGGCAGGAGCCTGTATCACTCCTCTCACTGATCTACTTCCTCCAGCTAGACCAGACCTAAAGGTTCTGAGCCTCCTAAAACAGCGCCACCTAGTCTGGGCGGGACCATGTGGACCAACACATCAGCCTGCGTGGGTTTGCATCCAAATCACCAGGGAGCTTCCAGACACCGGAACCTAAGAACTTGGGATCCCACAAGCCTGGCCCGTGTGCTTTGCCTCTGTGCCCCTTGTAATATCCCTTTGCATCACCTTGATAGCTGTTGTCACCGTCAGATTGGGCCCATGGGAACTAGCACTCAGCATCCTCTGCATGGGTGCTGGGCTCCTTCTGTGTGTCACTTGTCAGGATGTTGACAGAGGACTTCTCTTACCCAAGGGTTATTATCTTGGTAGCAGGCTGGTGAGCAGCTTCTCTTGCAGTTGTGTGTACCACAGTGATGATATTCTGAGCTGTGGAAATGTTCCTGCTGACTGACTCATGTACTGAAAGTGGAACGGTTTGTCCCATATGCTCCTTACAATTCGGATTATGTCATCACTAGGAGAGGATGCCGTAGGCTATTTGCTTTGTTGAACCTGAAGACAATTTTAATATTTAATTCAGACTTCATGTGGGTACCATTGCAGGTATCCGCCATAAATAAAGTTGTACCTCACTTACTACACCGTAACATTGCAAGTTTAATTATATATTTTTTTCAATATATAAATTAAAATTATTAAATATATTACTTTTATTATTTAATTATTCAAACACTAATTTTATTCAAATTAATTATAAATTTATTCAAACTTTAATTGAATAAAGTCAAATTTTAATTTATTATTTATTATATTTATTATATATTATTACATATAAAATATTATTAAATATATTTATATTTAAAGGCCTCTTTTTTATCTGTATGGATGTTTTGCCTGCATGTATGTCTGTGTATCACATGTGTGCCTTGTGCTCTCAGACCAGAAGAAGACATCAGATTCCCTAAAATTGGAGTCATAGATGAGACTTACCATGTAGGTCCTAGGTTCCCTTAACTTCTGAGCCATTTCTCCAGCCTTTACTTAACAATTTAATTAGAAAGTTAGATGCACAGGTAGATGACAGGTAATTTAAAAATAATACTATAAGAGCCCTTATTCTAGTGCCTCTCATTGTCCTTGGCACATAGAGGTTCTTGAACAATGTTTGTGAGACTTTGCGTGAGAAACTAGATGGCTTGCATGTCAGCCTTTTAACACTCTACGGGAAATCACCTGTAATGGCCGGTAACCATAAGCAATAGTCTTCTTGTTCACTTGTACGGCTGTCTTATATAGCTTATCATGTGCCTACTGTTTTGTGTTCTGCATTTTTAAAAAGCCGTAATGACAGGTGACAGGTGTAATTGCAAGTTTCAGATTGCCATTCCTTTCTGATTTGCTTATATATCCGTGTCAGGGCATGACACTCCATCAGACTCACACATGAGGAGCCACGGCCGTTAGGCTGAGAGGCAGCTTATCTTGCTGGTAGTATCACACTTTCGTGATCAGGTCAAAACATTTCAACTCCGCCTTCCCAAACAGTCTAGAGTACCCTTAGCTATGACTATTTTTATAATAAGTAGGTAAATAATAATTTAGGCGAGTGTACTTAGATTTGTGTAACAATCCATATTGCTCATTACACTCTGACTCCTCGAGCTGTATGTGATGACGTCATAGTGAAGGCCCTTGGTTAGAATGCTTGTTCTGTGTCCTGTCTTTGGGGTATACTCTTAGAGACTTCAGAGGTAGGGAGGGGACGGAGAGGGAGATTTTCCAAGTTTTGGCGTCAGTTTTCACGCTCACAGTGGAGATGTTCTGGTTGTGCATCTGAGTGCCTGGAGTCAAAGCAACACGTTCCCCACACGTCTGCAGGGAATGAAGTCCATTTCAATATGTTTTCTTTTTGCCTCAAATAATTAGATTTTGTTTTGCTTTGCCTTTTTTTTTTTTTTCTTTTGAGCTAGGGTCTCAGTATATAGCCCTGGCTGCCCTAGAACTCACTGTGTAGACCAGGCTGGCCCCTAACGGACACATATCCACCTGGCTCTGCCTCTTGAGTGATGAGATTAATGACATTCACCACCATGCCTAGCCTTGGTTTTTACCTCCCTCTACCCGATGCGTTCCTGGAATGTGTAGCTGTCCCCAGATACCAACTTCTCCAGTACATTGAACTTTGCCTTTGTGTGTACAAGTTTAAAACCTTGGTTTAGTAGTTTTAGCTTTAGAGAAGCTCCTAAGTTATGAGGTTTTATGCTGTACAGCTTCCCTAACTTGAATGTGTACTTACTGTCACTTGGGCGGTGTACACGCCATTCTTAGGCTTACAGGGTGCCTCCTTTCCTCTCCCTTCCATTTCTTTCCCATTCTTTCTTCGTCTTCCTCCCTCTTTCTTTAACCATGTCTTTTAAAAATTTTCTCTACATTTTAGTTATTTGTGTGGATGTTCGTGTGCCACACACAGCACATGTGGAAATCAGGGAGCATCTCGTAGGTGTAATTTTCCTCCTAGCCCAAAGGTGTCGGGATTGAATTCAGCTCAAGCTTCGCCTTTAGCGTTTGAGCCGTCCTGCTGTCCCTGTTGCAGGAGAGCAGAGATCACGCAGAGGAAAGTGGCGTGCATTGAGGCAAGAGCAAGACCAGCCCTGCATGCTTGGGGCTTAATTGGGTAATTAATAATTAATAATGCAACTGAAGAAGGAAATGCCTACTGCTAGGGTTTAAAGTCCTCATGTATTGTTATAAAAATTAATAATGTTATATTAAAAACAGGGCCAGTGGAGGGAAGTAACGGAAGAGCGCAGTTCTTTAAGCAGTGCTTGGGGTAGGCGGTGCCTGCTTATTTTATCTTGGTAGGCAGTGCTTTTGGTCATTCCGTCGTCATCTCGCATTGATAAATACCACGGGCTGCATGCATGACTTGGAGATCTGACCGTGCCGCTGCTGCAGTAGAAATGTGAGATTTGATTTTATTGTGTGCCACGAAACAAGCACATCATGTCTTTTCCAGGTACCTTCTGAAGTTCAGTGGTGAATAACCTGTATGGCATTGTTACAGAGCCACATGGACAGCGAGTGCTGGGATGACCTGTTCACGCCCTGCTCCCTGAACACGCCTTTCCATTCATTGTAGACGTGATTACATTCCCTTGTCAGCTTCCACGTTCACAGCAGCCCAGGCTGCTCTGCGGTTGTTTTTTAAGGGCTTATTTTTATTGATACAAGTATGTGCAAGTGCGTGCACTCACAGATGCCCCCGTTGCTGCCTGATGTAGGTGCTGGTTCCTGAACTCTGTCCTCTGCAAGAGCAACAAGCTGTCCTAACCACTGAGCCATCTCTCCAGCCTCCTCTCCCTTTTCCTTAGATAGGTTGCTTGGTTTTTAGTTTTTGGTTTGTTTTTTTTTTTAATGCAAGGCTTGTTTTTAGACTGGGTTTGACTATGTGTAGGGAAAAAAAAGAGGCTTGTTGTCTATATTGTGGAATATATTTTTTAAAAATACTATTTAAATCTTTACATTGTATTTTGTTGGTGTTAGGTTTTTGTTTTGTTTTGTTTTTTCTAGATAGTTTCTGTCTGTAGCCTTGGCTGACCTAAAACACACTGTAGCCCAGGCTGGCCTGGAATTCAGCCTCCCAAGTGCTGGGATTACAGGTGAGGGCAATTCCATCATACCTACTCATACTGTAAGCCATTGAATTATAAAATTACAGTTACAAATAAGATATCAGTGCACAATTATGTAGTTAAGATGTGTTTGAAAACTTAAAAGACTTTACAATTATGTTGTAAGGGAAGACTGACGCCTGGAGCTGCCATGTGAGGCCCATTTAGGCTATATTTAGCCTAGTGGGTAAGGACTGTTCTTTTCAAAATGATGGTGACAGAGAGCTCTTGGGAGAGGCAGGAAATCATTTTAAGCAATTTATGTGCTCCAAAGACTGGCAAGAAGGAATCCTCTCAGGGATAGCTTCTTAAGAATAGGGAGGACTTTTGTTTACTTAAAATAATTCATTATTCATCACTTTCCCTCAGTAAATCTTTATGCTGTACCTGCTCTCTGCCAGACACTGTTTTAGTTAGCATCTTTACTCAGTAAGCAGTATTACAACACAGAAAGATGCAAAAACAGTTAACGGGTGATGGATGACAGAGCCGCCTCCAATGCCAGATGCAGGCTCTCTGTCCTTAGGATTTGCATTCATTCCTTGTCTGTTCATACACTGGATTGTCAACAAGAGCGCCCCAGACCCTGGCATGGGCAGCAAGCTGGTGTAACATGTTCTGAAGGATGGAGGCTGAGCAGATGCGAGATCCCAGGGGGGCTCCCACCCTCATCCAAGAGACCAGGAAAAGTATGGAACTGAGTGTATAGAAGCCGGGAGGCCGAGCAGGAACTGTTGAGGGATGGAGGGATTTGGCCAATGGCCTGCTTGAGGTGCTGTATGCCAAAGCCCTAGGCCAGAAAGCAAGGCCTTCTCCCTGGCCCAGCTTAATGTTCCCACGTGAGGTACTAGAGATTTAAAAGTGAGTGTGTGAATGACGTGGTCTCAGATCTGCCTTCTTAGAGTCCCATGCAGTGGCTTTGAGAAATAACTAGCCATAGTCATCTGGTTTGAATAGGTTTGGCCCCCATAGATTCATGGGTTTCAATGCTTGACTAGAGGGAATGGCAGTATTAGGAGGTGTGGCCCTGTTGGAATAGGTGTGGCCCTGTTGGAGGAAGTGTGTCAGAAAGGACATAGGTGGTCTTTGAGCCTTCTATGCTCAATCTCTGTCCAGTGTGGAATTCCAGTCCCTCCTGGCTGCCTTTGGATCAAGATGTAGAATTCTTGGCTCCTCTGGCACCATGTCTGCCTGCACACTGCCACACTTCCCACCATGATGAGAATGGACGGAAACTCTGAAACTGTAAGCCAGCCCCAAATAAGTGTTTGCCTTTGTGAGAATTGCCTTAGTCATAGTGTCTCTTCACAGCAGTGAAACCTGAGACATCATCCTTCATTATTCTTGATGATTGATCTTAAAGTTTTTCAGTTGACGTGTAATATTGGTGGGCATTGTGGAGTACTCATGATTGATTTGGTGCCTGTGCCCTGTGCATAACGGGCACCAGGGTGATATCCTTCTTTGTCATGCATCTCATAGGGTGCACTGCTCACAACTGTTGTCTGGAGGAAGCGAAGGTCAAAGGCCTAGTTATGTTTATTGAGGTGCTGTAGCAATGGGGCATCCAGGCTCCTGGTTAGCTTAGCCTGTTCCTCTGTGGGGAGGAGGTCCAGAGTCCTGCCATCAGCATCCCTGTTCCCAGTACAAACCGAGTCTTAACCATACCTAACCCAGCTTCATGACCTCCTCCTCCTTCTCCGCCTCCTCCTCCTCTTTTTAAATAACTGCCGAGTCCAACTAGTGCCGCCCGCACACACATGTGCATAGGACCTTCTACCAGGAGCATGGGTAGCCTGCGGTGGCCATACACCAGAGGAGACATTCCTCACTCCATTCCAGCAGCCGTCAGTTGCCAGTTGTCCCCAGCTGGAGATGGAACCTGCTGAGCCCCTCCCACATCCTCCCACATCCATCTTGCTGGCTCAACCTCTTGGGTTCCTGAGTGCAGCAGCCATGCTGTTTTACAGCACCCCTCCAGTCCTCAGCTCTTACCTGCCATGTCTTCCCCAGTGTCCCCTGCAGCGTGGGGGCAGATGTGATAGATGCCCGCTTAGGGCATTCACTTATTGAATAGTCAGCATTCACTTGTTCTTTGACCAGTGATGAGTCTCTGTATTGACTGCTTCCCACTGCACAAAGAAGCTTCTCTGACAGAGATTAAGAGCAGTGCTACTCTGTGGGTGTGACCTTACCAGGGAAACAGTTTGACAGTGTGTCTGCTTAGAAAGATGACAACAGTAAATGTCCCCTTTTTGTATCAGTGGGGCACGAAGTCCCTCTTCTGGAGCAGGTCACAAGTTCAATTAGAAAGTGGCTGATTATTTCCGTAGTATTCCCAGTGGGCACCCCTGGCAGGCTCCACCCCTAGAAAAGTCTGCTGGGACTTTTGTCCCCCTAGTGGCCTTAATCACCTCCAGTCAAGCTTGGGAAGAATTAACATCATTTTGTTTAATTTTATTATTTGAGGCAGGCATCATGTTTGGTCTCCAAGTCGCTATGTGATTAAGGATGACCTTGAACTCCTCCCGAGTTCTGGGGTTGCAAATATGCATAGCCATGCCCAGCTTTTGTCATAGTGGAGATCACACAGAGGGCCTTGCGCATGCCAGACAACATTCTATCAGCTGAGGTGTATTTCCAACCCTAGCGCTGACATTTTAATCCTTCCTCAGAAGTGGCCCGGTGGGATGGTGAAGTGGGCAGGCTCCAGAGTCGGATTGTGTGCTCCTATCTCTCAGTGTCAGAGGATGGGGCCTGATGAGTGGAATGACCATCAAGGTGACTTGCTGTTTTTAGGATTCTATCATCTGGTCCCAGCATGGTTCAGAAGGGATATGCCTCAGATGCTGGCCAGCCGGAGCTCTCTAGGGATGCTAACAGTAAAGGAGGTGCCAGGAGTGCTTTAAACAGATGCTTTCAGAACAAATTAGGTGTTTTCCCTCTGAATATTTTTCTACTACAAATTAAGTTAGGAAAATTCCTTTATGTGAATCTTACATTAAATGTTCTTAGCTGCTGTAGGAAATGAGACATTTTCTTTGTACTGTTGGCTTAGAGTCTTTCTTTTAATTCGTTGTGTGTTAGGGGTGTGGGGACATGCCACAACATGCTTGTGGAAGTCAGGGCCACCTTGTGGGAGTTGGCTGTCCCCTGACATGTCAGGCCTAGGGATAGAGCCCACGTGGTCAGGCTGGGCAGCAGGCTCTTTTACTCACTGAGCCCTTTTGTTTGTCCAGAAGTTCAATACTTTGGACTGAAAATGGCTGTAGTGAGTATAAACCATGTTTCTGCTAAACTCTGGGATGAAGATCGAGACCCTGCGCTGCTTTGGGGATGCTTACTGCCATTATTTAATTCTCTCTGGGGGCCTTTCTCCAAGTAGGGCGGAGCAAAGCCTGAAGAGCTCATCAAGCTCCCCGTAAGCCTGGCAGGACTGTGTGCCCACTCACGGGTCTCCTCCAAGGTACCCCTTCTATTTCTGCACATAGAAGAGGTGCTGCTCTGCCAACATCTGTCAGATGGTCCAGCTGGAAATGTCCCCATTCTCCCCATGGCTGTCCCAAAATGTATGGTGAGGACTGTGTAGTGCCGGAGAGCACATCTGTGCTCTCCGTCAGTAGCTGCCTGCATGCTTCCTTCAGTGATGCTGCCCCACCTTTAGATGGAGCCTGAGGCCTCCAGGTTAGCATGTAATAGCTTCCTTACACTGCGGTTAGAGGGCTCGAGATGCAACCCTTGGCAGATTGAACCCACAGGCCAGCTCAGTGGGGTGCACACAGAGACTGTGACTCCATCAAAGCAACTGTGTTAGCTTCCAGCCCCGACCTCATCAAATTCCGTATTGTAAATCCGTTTATTTATTTATTTTGACAGTGTCATGGAATCAGCTTAGTAAAGGGAGATTTTACATTAAGAACAGATCCTTTGTTTAAGGACCTAGCTGAAATCATAAGAAAATGTTTGGTTGGTTTGTGATGCCTAGTGGTTATCCTCCTCTCTCCTCACCCCTTCCTTTCTTTTTATTTGGAGGGTATGCATAAAGTTCTTATGTATATTACCTTGTAGCTAATATAAAAAAGAACTCCCTAAATAATTTGCTTTTATTTTTTAGAAAAAAAATCAGAGAAGGCCTGGAGAGGTGGCCCAGCAGTTAAGAATCTCTGGGCCCACAGGGTACCAGCATTCACTCATCTGCATACTCCACCCAGACAAACTGTCTACATAGAATTTAATTTTTTTTTTTTTTTTTTTTTTTTTTTAAAGAAAGAATACGAGAAGGTATCTTGGAGTGAAGCCTCACCTCAGAGTCTTTCTCTGTCCTTTTTGGGTCTGGTGTTCTGCTAGCCCTGGGCCACAGATGGCTCCAGCTGGCCCTCAGAATGCCACAGAGTAAGCAGCTCTCTCCTACAGAAGCAGAGTCTGCCTGCTTTCTGGCTGCCTCAGCCGGTCTCGCTACCTGGTGGACGGTTGAGAGCTGCAGAGGCTACAGCTGAACCTCAAGAGTGTTTGGAGCTAGCACGCTGATGTGAGTGATGTCTTGTCTTTCTGAAAGGGGGGAACTGTGGGGGCGTCCACACGGCACACGACACTGGTACCGTGCAGGCTTGGCTCTCTGTCCCCCACCCACCCACATCTGATTTTATCTTCATTTTTTAAATTTATTTTTAATTGAAATAATCATTAGTTTCCCTTTTATGCCTTTAGCTCCCCCTCCTCCCAGTGCTCCCCACACACCCACACCGCTCTCCAGTGATGGCTTCTTTTTCTTTGATTGTTAGTGTTACATACATACCTATGCATGCATATGTGTACACAACTATGTGAATCCCACGTACTTACTGGAAAAAACCCTTCATCTTGTTCTCTGTGCATTTTATCTGTTGGAATATGCTGTTCACAGCACTTCTGTTTCTACATTAAAGTACTTAAAACAATTTTAGCTCAAACTATTTTCCATCACTATTTCATTTTCTTTTGTTTTACATAGTCTCTTGTAGTTCAGGCTGGTTTCAAACTCACAATGTAGTAGAAGGTGACGTTAAACTCCCGACCTTCTGCCTCCCCCTCCCGAGTGCTGGGGTTCTAGGTGCCACTGTCATCTTCCCCGACCCACCTCCCTTCCTGTCTTCCTCCCCTCCCCCTTGTTGAGTTTTCTTGCCATGATACCCTGGTTCCATTGCAGACAGCTGGTTTCTTTTTGTTGTAGGAAGAAAATTTCAAAATGGCAAAATACACACACTACATTATTTTATCTTCTTAGCCATTCTTACGTTGTTTCGTGTGGGGTGTTTGGCCTGCGGGGGTGTGTGTGCACTACTTGTATGCCTGGTGCCTAAGGATCAGACCCCTGGCACTGGAGACACAGTGAGCTGCTGCTTGGAGCTGGGACTCTAACCCAGGTCCTCTGGAGGAGCAGCCAGTGCTTACAACCACAGAGGCATTTCTCTGCAGCCCCCGTCTTCGCCATTTTAGTGTACAGTTTGGTAGACAATGCATCCATATTATCTGTCAAGCAATCTGCAGGATTCTTCCCATCTTATAAAAAAAACTACAGCTCCATCCCCTTAAACAAACACTCGCACTCCTCCGCCCCGGCCGCAGTAACCACGGTTGTCCTCCTGTCTGTGGTGCCTGTGATGGGTGCCTTACGTGAGAAGAACCAACGCACGTTTGACTTTTTGTGATTAGTATTTCTCAACCTAACCTGCATTTTCTTCAAAGTTCATCCACGTTATAGCATGCTTTAGAATGCTTGCTTCTGAGCAGGAAGAATGTCCTGCTGTCTGTCTATACTCGATTTGCTTATCTGCTCATCCCTAGTGGACGCTTGGATTGCATCCGCCATTGTGGATCACGCCACTGTGGAACACGGATGTGCAAATACGTTCTGAGTCTTGCTTTCCATTTTGGGGTGAGCAGGCAGGGAGGATTTCTGCATTGAGTGGCAAATCTGTTGGTAATTGTTTTGAAGAATACCAGCATTGTCCATAGTTACTGACACCATCTTCCAGACTCCGAGCTGCTTCAGTACCAGAGTTTTGTTCCTCCATGTCCTCCCAAACTGGCTACTTCCTGTTATGTTCTTAGTGGCCATCCTGATGGGGGTGAGGAAGTGTCTTGTCTTCGTTTGTTTTTCCCTGATGGTGGGTGGTGTCCAACTCCTGCTCCTGTGCCTCGGGGTCATCGCTATCTCCTTGAAGAAATGCCTTGACTCATTTAAAAACAAAAGATTTTACGTTAATTTTTAATTTTGTAAATATATGGTTTTGTGTAGGCTTGTGCGTGTGAGTGAGTATACTGCTGGATAGGGGCCGGGGAGAGCGTCAGAGCTGCAGTCCCTGGTGGCTGTGGCCTCACGTGGCTTCCGGAAGCTATGCTGGATCATCTTCACTGCTGGGCCAGCTCTCCGGCCCATGCCTTGACCTGTCTCTTTTTGTCTTCTTTTGGGTGTCATACTTTGTTAGTGGTGTGCGTGCATGTTCCCGTGCACGTGCATGTGTGTGCCTCTCTGCGAGTGTCTGTGTGCATGTGTCTGTGTGTCTGCATGCATGCCATAGCGTGTATGTAGAGATCAGAGACAACTTTGTGGATTCATTTCTCTCCTCCCACCTTACATGTGTTCTGGGGATTGAACTGGACTTGCCAGGCTTGTGCAGCAAGCCCCTCTAACCAGTTGAGCCATCTTGCCAGCCCTTAAGTCATTCTTATGTTGGCTTTTGTTTTTGCTACTGTTAAGTTGTGGGAAGCCTGTCTAGCCTCTGGATATGATGGCCTTATGAGACTTGGATGGTCTGGCTGCTGTCCCACTGTTGACTATGTCCTTTGATGCACAGAAGTTCATGATTTTATCGTAGTTCAAATTATCTTTCTTTTTCCTTTATTACTGGTGATTTCTGTGTCATAGCCACAAAACCAGAAACACCAGGCTGGTGTGTTCTCATTTTTGATGATACTAGTCAGAGCACAGGGCATCTCTCTTTCCCTGCTGACAGTCTCTGTTTCTGAAGACAAGGTCCAGAGGCATCTGTTTGCATCCCACTGGCCCCTACCTTTTTTCTTTTTTGCTGGTTGTATAAAGTTAGTTGTAGTTGTCTTCTGGGCTGTGGTTCTAAAACCATCCTGGGTCACAGAAGAGACTGAGCCTCCCTCCCTAAGAGCAGCAGGGGAGGCACTCATCCCATTCTCTTCTGCCCTTGGGTGTGGGAGCTCACGCTTGGAGCCTGTGAACAGTGCTCATCTGCTGACTGGATTCAGGGCCCACCGTCTTCCTGGCTCACACAGGCTTTGTGCTCTCATACATTTAGAGGGCAGAAAAGTCATTTTGAAAAAGCCTTCTAAGAACTTAACGTATGAATTCAGCACATTTTTAGGAAAAAAAAAATTAAAGGCTTGAAATTTTCCATCTGCTCACCTGGAGTGGCAAGATCACATCTGAAGAGGTGTATCCAACCAGGGGCTGCCTGAGAGTTACATTCTTTTATCTTGTGGGGAAAAATTCCTTTAAGAATTAAGGGTAAAGCTGACACAATGGTTCAGCGAGGGAAGGGGCCTCCCACCACACCTGACCACCTGAGTTCAGTCCCTGGGACTCGCACAGGAAAGGAGAAAACTGGCCCAGGAAAGTGTACACACACACACACACACACACACACACACACACACACACACACACACACACACATACACACATACACCCCTACCTTCGCATGCTTGCAGCCCTGTACCCCGGGCACTCATGCACACAAAATAAAGATAAGTAGTTTACAAATGAAAAGAAAATCACTGTATAATTTCCTTTCCACTGTATTTCTGAGAACAAATGCTGATCAGTTGGGTTTGGGATATCATGGGGAAACTTTTCCTTCCCTTGAAATGTCGGTCAGCACAGGGGCAGACGACATACAGCTTCCTTGTATTCCTAACTGGCTCTCTACCTTTGGTGACGCCCTGTGGTAGAGGGAAGAAATTCAGGCCCATTGTGTGAGTGATGGTTTACTTTCAAAACTGAACTATGGTGGTAGTCTCAAGGAAGACTTCATCCGCCTGTTCCAAAAGACATCTTTTTCTTGGAGGGGGCACGTTTTTGTTTTTACTTTGGAAAATTTTGCACATGTTATATTGGCTTCTTGTAACTATAATGGACTGTCTGAGGTGGGCTGACTTAAAAGCAGGGTTATTTTGCCTGCAGTTTCAGGAAGCTCAGGGACCTAGCATGGGCCTCCGGTTAGTTCCAGCGAGGGTCCTCTGTGCTTTATCCACCATGGAAGACATCAAGAGAGGGAACAGGAACCACACAGCAGGACAGGAGGCAGAGAGGCCGCAGAGGCCAGGCTTAACCTTCTAGCACAGTGGAGCATCAACCAGGGCCCAGGAGGTGTACCTGAATCTCTTTCAAGGGCGTTCCCCCAGTGACCTGGGACCCTCTAAAGGACCTGTCTCTACATCATCAGAGTGAGGACCACATTTCTGAAGCATGGACTCTCGGGAAACAGACCACAGACCAGCCATTGCCTGTTTCCTACTTGTATAGGCTAGTGTAATGAATTGTAGCATCTGCATCAATGTACTCAATAATTATGACACTCTTATCTATTGTGCTTTGAGAGGAAGGCAGTCCCAGAACAAAGAATTACTGGTTTTAAATGCTAAGAATACCACCATTGGAAAACAGACATGCTGGTATTTAGCTCTTAGGAGTGCTCTGCGGTCTCAGTGTGGGCTACTTCCTGTCCCTGTCATATGTCTTCCTAGATAATGGTTTATCACTACTGTCAAGGGCAGTTTGATATATTGCCTTCTAATTGTATGTGTATATGTGTCCGTATATGTGTTTGTATGTCTCTGTATGTATATATATATATACCTATGTGTGTGTCTTTATGTCTGTGTATGTATATACATGTACTGTTTTCTGTGTTCTGGAATTATTTTTCCGTATTTCCATTGTTTGGTATGCCTTATGTTAGAAACTGGTTTTGTCTCCCCCACCCCTGTATGGCTCTTTCTTGTTGGGGAAGAATGAAGGATCTTTACCATGATGTCTGTCACCTACAGGATGGCTCTGGTCAGTTCTGTTGTCATGGTGCGTGGTATTGAATTCCTTTTGTTTCCTGTCTTCATGATTGCTGCCTGTGTGTCTTTAGGACCCACAGAGTAAAGATGCTCCAGTTGTCTTGGTTGATGTTGAGAGAAGCTCCTTTCCCCTCTTCAGCCAGTTCCTCATGTCCATAGAGATTAGGCAGGGCCCTGCCTACCGTCTTCCTCCCCTATTTAAATTTGATTAATTTTCAGAATAATGGGTTGGTTTCTAGGGTTCTCTGTCATGTGAAGTGTTTGAACAGTTGTCTCCAGCTGGTGCAATTGTTTTGGGAGACTGTGGAATCTTTGGGCCTAAGGCCTACAGAGCTTCGATAGGCCATTAAAGAGCAAGCCTGGCCCTCTTCTACTCTGTCGCTGCCTCCTGATCTCTGCCTTCTCTACAATGTGAACTTATTATGTCCTCTGTGACCATGAGTCAGAAAGAAATTCTTCTCCCTGAAGTTGCTTCTGTCGGGTATTTGCTTACAATACATTTTTTATCCTTTTAATGAAAAAGTTTAATTAGCTTGGCTTATACCGACTTGTTTTCACGAATTTCCCCTGCAAAGATGGCGAAACATTTTCTTCATTGGATAGTGGGAACCTCTTTAAGAGAATAGTGTTTTTTTTTTTCTCTTAAAATTCTTTACTCTGTGCTGTAGCTAGGCACTCCAGGCTCTTCTTGCACCTCATCTGTGGTGTTTCATGGAGGAGACATAGTTGTTCTGAAGTGTATTTAGGGAGGGTGCTGACTACCACATGCCTGCTGGGCATGTGCACAGCTGGGCTGTGAACATTGTTTCTCAGCTTTGCCGGGGAAAGAAAAACAGGTCCATTGCTAAAGGCTGACAATATACACTGAGATTGCATGAACTCTTGCAGTTTGTATTCTGAACCGGCTTAGTGGGTAAACAGACTGGCTGCTTTTCCAAAGGACCTAGGTTCAATTCCTAGCACATTCATGGTAACTACCCATAACTCCAATTCCACAAGATCTAGCTCCCTCTTCTGTCTTTCTCAAGCACTGCATGCATGTCTACATAGACATGCAGGCAAAACATACACATAAAATAAAAAATAAAGGAAAATGTTATTTAGTATAAAGTCATTGGTTTTAATATACTTCATCCTGTATATCAAAACTATGTCTCCACTATTGTAGAAAAACAGAACCTACTTTTCCTGCAAGGATGTGGCCCCCAGAAAGAGATTGAGACTTGTTGAGTGTCCCTGAGGAGGGTCATTTCTGAGGACGTCCCAGAACAGGACTGGACTGTTGGATTGCCATGCTGGAAAGTCTGTTGGCCATGTCTCCCGGACTGCTGCTAGGTTTGGAGTCACATGCAGGTTCCTTTTACAGCTTGTAATTCCTGTTGGGGGCTCCACAGCCTCTTCAGTGAAGAATGTAAATCCGAGAGCACTCATCTCTGCCCTCTCCCCTCTCTCTGACTAGATTCTGGATATGCACGTTCATGTTTGAGGGGTGTGTGTGTGTGTGTCTGTGTGTCTGTGTGTGTGTGTGTGTCTGTGTGTCTGTATGTCTGTGTGTGTGTGTGTGCGTGTGTGTGTGCGTGTGTGTGTGTCTGTGTGTGTGTGTGTGTCTGTGTGTGTGTGTCTGATTTTTTAAAATACATGTTTTATATAGCCCAGGCTAGCCTCACACCTTGGACTCCCAGTCCTTCTGCCTCCACTTCCAGGTGCAGAGATTGCAGGTGTTTGCCCTATCACATGGCCTGTGTGCTGCTTGACCCTGAACTCAGGCCTCGGGAATACTAGACAAGTATTTTACCAATGTCCACAATCCTAAATACCCGTTTTTGGTTGGGGCTTTCCTGTCACCGTGGAGTCCTCACGTGACTAGCCTTGAACTCTGTAGAACCTGCTTCCTGCCTTAGCCCTGGATTTTCAGTAGTTATCTTTATATCTTTGGATTCATTTTAAAATCTCCAAGACATGTTTTGTGTAAGGACATGTGTATGGGTCAGAGTTAATTAAGATGAAGTAAGTTAGTGTTGGGTCACTTGAAGTATCTGAAGTTAAAGGCTGAGTGGACCCAGCAAGGGAACCTGGACGGACTGAGCCGTGCTGCTCTCACAGGGCTGTGGAGACAGGCTGACAGGACAGGAGCGTGCCTGATGTGCCCATGCTGTGTGGTGGATGGGCAGGACCTCAAGGAGGGAAAGCGCCTCTGCTGGACGGGTGCCAGAATATTTTCTTCCATTTAAATGATAAGACGGTATGTGAGGTAACGGGAGCGAGACTTGGCACCATGAATAATTAATTCCTGTGGTTCTCCGGAAGCTAATTTTAGCCAAGATCACGAAGCAAAAGTAGCAGTGGCTGAACTGCAGTCGGGATGGGGAAGAAGAGCCGCCATCACTGTGTTGAAATCCATCAAATGCATCTGTCCTTGAGAGCAGGGACCTCACTCCCTCACTGACCCTGTCCTCTGATGCCTGCTGTGTTAGTCATCTGGATGCAGTTGATACAGGAGCTAGAAGCCTGTGCCACATCTAAGCTCTAGGTAATGCTGTGGAACGAGAAAGAACAGCATGTGTTTAGAGGGCACTATAGTCATGGCCGACCTCCCAGCTAAGGTTAGGGGTCTAAGTGCTGCTTTGGGTTCTCCACAAGTGAGCTGACCTTCCTGTTTGTTGCTGTAGTTAATTAAAGCATCCTTTTAAGTGGTGGGGGGTTAGGGAGCAGCTATAGAGTGAGCAGAAGTACAAGACAGATGGGGAAAAAGTACTAGGAGTTAGCATTCAAAATAATTTTAATCATGGAGTCTCCCCAGACAACACATGCTCACATAGCCCACTGTAAGACAAGGAGATATGCGTGTAGTTTGACTGTGGTAGTCTGTCTCAAAACCTGATTTGGTGTTGCCTGCAAACATGTCCATGCAAGGTATTCCTCAGGCAGGGGGGGTATGTTCATATACACATGGGCTCACTTTCTCTCTCTCTCACACATGCGTGCACACTCCACACAGATACATAACCCTTTTCACGTTGGGCACGATGTAAGTTTTCCGTGGACGATGGGAGAGTAAGTTGTTACATGACTTTTGTTGTTAATACCATGGCCATATATTTGCATAGTGAAAAATTAGTGACATTTTTTATTTTTATTTAAGAGCATATGGCTTTGTTTTCCTCTTGCACAATTTATGGAGATCTGCATTTTGTATTAGTTTTTAGTTTGGATTGAAGATTTTATGTTGTTGTATGTTTCTGACTTAGCACTGGCTTGCTTTCCTCTTGTGCTTACTACAAGATTGATGGTGCCTGTGTGTCCCAGTCGGGAATTAGTGGGTCTTAGGGAGGTGTTCTCAACCTTGGGGTGAGTTGGAGGGTGTAGGTCCAGTGGAGACACCCTTTGGTCTGTTCTACAAATAAGACTGACTTTATCTTTGTTAGGTGTTTTCTGGTTTTGACTCAGGATCTTGCTTATGGCTAGCTTGGGTAAGCCTCTACTGTGGTCCCTCAGCCTCAGCCTCCGAAGTGCTGGCATTGCAGGCCTGCACCGCCACGCCCAGCCCTCATCTGTGTAAAGTTTGGATTCAGCTTTGCACTTTTTAACAGAGAATCGCCACCTTCCTTTGGCCATGTTCTAGCAAATCTTTGTGCTTATATCTTTATATGCACTGTCAGCTCCATAATGTTAGAATTTTACACCGAGACCTCCCTTGCTTTTGAAGAATCAAAGATGGAGTCTCTCCTGGCAGTAGAGCCAGAGGTACCTCCGCTCTTCAGCTTCTTGGTGTGGTTTAATCTGCTTGCTTACCTAACATCTGTCTGGGGAATGGGGTGCAGTCTATGTAATGATATATCCTGTTTTTACCAACGCTTTTACAGTGAGACTTCCTTTAACATATTTTGTTTGTTCTTTAACAGAAATCATAGCCCATTAATGAGTTTTGGAGCCAGCTTCGTCAGCTTTTTGGTAAGTTGATATCAAAAGAGATTGCTGTCAAGAGAACAAGTATAAAGTAATGCCTGTTTGTCTGCCGTCTGCACAGGCACACTGTTGTAGAAAACCTAAGGTATTGCCTGTTAACCAATGTCTGGGAGATAAATGTTCTCCCCCAAGTATAAAATTGAATGCTTACATAGGACTTTAGAGGATTATATTTTCCCCAGCTTGACTTTTTTTTTTTTTTTTTTTTTTTTTAGAATAAAAGTCTAATTGAAAGCGATTCAAAGATTAAGATTGTATTGTGACAGGAAGAAAGGTCTCAGTAAGGAAGGTCAGCAGCAGTCCAGAGGATGAGTTTGTGAGCTGAGCTAAAGCATTCCAATACTCGAGAGTGGAGGAAATGAGTTACAGTGGTTTTATTCAGCCAGCTGGTCAATATAGGAGGGCACCTTGGTTCTCTGAGCTGCTTGTCACCTGAACTGCTTTCATACACTTCACCTTAGAAATCGTCATAGGCTTCTCTAGTGGAGAAAACGTGCTGAGTCAAGACTGAAGGGGGAAAACTTACATTCAGGAGTGAGAAAGATAGCCGCCAGTGGGCATGTTGTGGCCAGCCCGCCTGGTCCTAGCCGCCAGTGGGCATGTTGTGGCCAGCCCGCCTGGTCCTAGCCGCCAGTGGGCATGTTGTGGCCAGCCCGCCTGGTCCTTGGCCAGCACCCAATGCTGGGTCTTCACTTACGCTATTGATCTCTTCTTACTGGAACACAGGTTTTAAGGCCTCCTCTTTGCGAGGATGCTAGCTCCATACCTATGGGAAGATTGTTCTAGGTGGGGATTGTACCATTTGTCTCTGTCTTGGTTACTTTTCCTGTGGCTGTGATAAAATACAAGTCAGGAGCAACTGAAGAAAGAGTCTGTCGTGGGACAGACAGTTTGACCTGGAGTCCATAATGGCTGGGGCTGTATCAGGAATGATGGAGCTTTTGTTTAGCTCACCTTCTCCTTTTTATAGACAGTCCAGGATCCCAGCGCAGGGAATGGAGCCACCCACAATGAGCAGGTCTTCCTACCCCAGTTAACCTCATCAAAATAATACCCCAGAGACTGCCCAGAGGCCTGTCTCCCACGTGATTTTAGACCTCATCAATTTGGAGTTCAGATTAGCCATCACAATACCCACGTGACTGTGAGAGAGGACATGGAGACACAGGCAGAGGCAGGGGGTCTTGGCTGAGGTATGGGGAGGAGGGGTGGAGAGTGAGGCCTTAGCAAGGCTGGGATTTTAGCGGCCTAAAGGATGGCAGGAAGGAGAATATGGCTGGGGCAAAGGTGACTGAGGTCTGGCGTGGCAAGAATGGGAAAGTTGATTAAAGTCATACAAAAGAAACCTTAAGTGTCATCCCTACCCAATGGAGAATGAAAAGATAGAGACACCAGAGACACCAGCAGATCCAGTAGGGCCTCTAGAGAGCTGGGTGTCCTGCCCCGATGCCTGTTCATCCCAGACCTCAGTTCTTTCTCAGATGTTCTGGTGCCTGGTGGAGGCTGGAGGAGTAGAAGTTTAAGGTCATCCTTATCTGCAGATTGACTTTAAGACCAACATGGGCTACATGAGACCACTTTTAAAAACCAAGCAAACAGATAGCCCACTGTTGTACTGGGTATGTCCTAAGTGCTCATTAGACACCAAGGAGTGACGTAGCTAATGCAAGTGAAGTCCTCGCAGGTAAACCCACCCTCAGAAGTTCCTGTCCCTGGAAGGACTGATTTCCCAGTGGCATTTACTAACTGTTCTTTTACTTGTATTTTTGGTTCAGTATTTGAAGCCAGGGACCCATCAGTGGGTAGAATAAACTCTTGAAAGTGGCACTTATAAAAACTGAATTGGTCAATCAAAAATGATAGAGAATTTCTACTGTGTTTGAGTTTTAAAAAGAATATAAAGCACAAGAACATTCACTACCATGTAATTTTTCATGCTGGAATAATCGAGATATAAAGTCTTGTTTTCTACTAAGATTATAGTTTTTTAAATGCCTAGGGTGCCCTGTGACAGTGTGAGCCTTTCTACCTGAGAATCATTGAGGTGGTTTTCTAGTTTGGCATTTCGCTGTAACAGCCTGAGGTTCCCAAAGCCTGCTGATTCACTGGTGCTCTCTCTGTTCCTTGGAAGAACGCCATGATGACATTTGAGGAGGAGAAAATGCAGTTGGCGTGCGATGACTTAAAGACTACGGAGAAGCTGTGTGAAAGTGAAGAGGCTGGAGTAATCGAAACAATTAAGAATAAAATTAAGAAAAACGTAAGTGGATTGGCTTGTGGACAACATCCTGTTTGTAGAGCATCGTTCCCTGACTTGAGTTTGGGATCTAGGATATGACCAAAAATAGACACAAATTATCTGTCATGGCTTCTAGTTAAGCACTGTGTCTCTTAGAATAGTAGATGCCCCTTCAGTCATTACAGCCATATTTGCCTGTTCTTAGAGTGTATGTGATAGTTTTAAATATCAGCTTGCCACCACCTGGGATCATTGGAGAAGAGACCCTTAGTTGAGGAATTCTCTAGATCAGGCTGGCCTATGGACATGTCTATGGCAGATTGTCTTGGTTTTTAATATAGGTAAAAATATCTAGCCCATTGTAGGCGGAACCATTCCCTAAGAAGGGGCCACTGAGATGGGAGAGACCTAGATGAAAGTTAGACATTCATTTCTCTCTGCTCTCGACTGATGTGGTCTGACTAGGTGCTGTGTGTGCTAGCATTCGTTTCTCTCTGCTCTCGACTGATGTGGTCTGACTAGCTACTGTACATTCTTCCTTGATTTCCCCTCATTGAAGAGCTGCAACCTGCAATTGAGAATTGAATAAACCCCTTTCCCTGAGTTGCTTTTGCTTAGGTTACTTTATCTCAACAGAAATGAAAGCAGCACAGGTCTGTGTCGAAGGCTCTTGAGGTGAGGGTTTCCTGGGCGCGACTAAACAGGCAAGGGCAGAAGCTGACAGAGCAGTCACACGTTGGCATGTTCCTGGAATCCAGCTGTTGACCTAAGCTTCCCCAAGAGTTGCTGGCCTTTGGTTATAATCAGTCTCAGTAATCTCACAGTCCTGTGAAGTGCTCATGTGTGTGCACGAGCACTTGAGTTTGAACCCACACAGGAAGCCAGGTGTGATGGCATGCAGGTATAATCCCAGCCCTGGGGAAGTCATCCCAGCCTGACCAGGCTCAAAAAGCGAGGTGCTGTGGTGAGATGCCTCACTGAGAAAAGGCACTTGCTGCCAAATCTGACAACCTGGGTTCAGTTGGCAGGGCCCACAGGTAGAAGGGGAAAAGTAACAACAAGTTTTTCTCTGGCCCCTGCATGCATACTGTGGTGTACACATATGGCACATGTAGGCACGCACACATGTGCACAAATAAATGAAATTTAGATTTAAAAACAAAAACAAGACAAGATGGACAGGGTCTGAGAAGGAACCATGTCTGGCATTGTCTTCTGACCTCCGCACATACATGAACACACATGGGCACAAACACACAAAAGATCATAATACACTTATTTAGAATTTGCTTTTACCGTTCCGTTCACTGCAGCTTGCATGAAGCTCTTGGGGGCAGTCTGCTTGAACTGCCTGGCTTGCATACGTCACCCCTGTGACTTAACAGTTGGTTGTAGTCATCAAGTGCCAGTCAGGGGAGCCCTGACTGGTCAAGCAGACATTAGTGACGGCGTAGCTGTGGATTACAGGAGGGAACTGCACACTTGCCTCTTACGTGGGCTCCTGATCTAGAACTCAGCTCATCATAGTCTTGTGCATTTAGCACTTTTGCCAGCTGAGCTGTCTCCCTGAATCATTATTTGTCTCTCATTCTTTGGTTCTTCCTAATTGTCATCCCCCTGCCTCCAGTACACTCCTGCCTGAGGCTCTGAGCCCTGCTGGGTTGTCTGCTGGAGGTTCCCATGGTCAGACAGCAGAAGTGTTGTACTTACTATTACATGGCAACAAAGTCTCTGTTTTCTCACAAACTGTGAGCTCACTCCATGCCTATCTGCACTTATTCCTACCAGTACACGCTAACATCCGAGATGAGCCTCACGGCGTGGGAAGCAGCGTCCTCTGTGTGAGCTCTCAGCCCTCTGGCAACCCTGCATCATAGATGCTATTGCTGGAGGTAAAGGAGAGTACAGACTAATGTTTTTCTGTTCCAGTGGCTGCTGGGGCTGAACATGGAGCAACAGTGACCATCCATGGTAGATTGTGTTAAGTTTAGTCAGATGAGGGGAAATGGTCATCCTGTTGTATCTACCACATACACTGTTGACATGCATGGTATAGCATGTCATTTCTTACAGTGAAGCTATATACAGTCACTTCAGATAGCCTGTTCAGGAGGCACTTACCATTAGGGTGGGAGTCTGCTTCATGGTGACTTTTCCATTCCATTTAGAAACACCTGTATGACAAAGGCCAGCAGTAAAAATATAATTTGACTTTTTGCTTGTTTTTACTTACATCTCTTAAATTTCAGGTATTATTTCTGATTTAGTCAGAGGTAGTTTTTTGTTCTCAGTGTTCCCTGAGCACAGACGGCTGTAAAATGGCCTTTCAGGGTTTGCTGTGTGGAATGTCATATACATGAATATCTTTCATTTTATAGTAAATAAAAAGTTATATTATCTGAAAAAAAGATGAATCCCTTACTAGGTTTTTTCTTTTGATTTTTTTTTTTTATATTTTTCATAAATTCCATTTTGATCATTTACAATATTGAGGTTAAATTATAATCTTCTCTAGGACACAGATTGTCGACAGAGTGGAGGGCGGGAGATGGCCCCCAGTGAGTGGTCTCCAGGCCTCCCAGTTCCTGTGGGAAATCATCCTGTGCCGGCAGAGCCGCCTGTGCAGATGCCCGGAGGCTGCGCTTTCCCTGAGTGTGATTTACGATCTTCTCTTCACAACACAGGTTGACGCCCGGAAATCCACCCCCTCGATGGTCGACCGACTTCAGAGGCAAATCATTATTGCCGACTGCCAGGTCTACTTGGCTGTGCTTTCCTTTGTGAAACAGGAATTGTCCGGTAAGTGTTTCGTGACATTCACCAGTCAATGGGCACAATCGGAATGTTTGTCTTTTCTTTTTTTCTTACTTAGATTTTGAAAATAGCACTTGGTGGCAGCACTTTTGGGGGCCGTTACTGACATGTTACCTAGGAGATGGAAAGCCTGGGTGCTTGTGCAGAGCAGAGTCGTCTTGTCCTGAGGTCCGCAGTACAGTCAGGCTTCAGCCTCGATAACTGTCTTTCTTAGAGAAATCGCTAATGTCTTTGATATGTCGGGGCTTATGATAGTGCCTTGCTCATCAGGTTGTAAGTACTATTCTTCAAAATGAAATCAAACTGGTTTGGATTTCAGATTCTCAGGAAATTGTTTTGAGCTCCTGCAGTGTCAAGTGTACCAGAAAGGACTCCGTGCTGTGCTCGAGAGCCTGGTGTTGCAGCGAGCTTGGCAAGGGGTGTACGCTGTGCTGCCACTGGTCTGCCCGGTGTGCTTGTCCCCAGCCTCTTTGCTGCCTTCACTTCTTGACTAGAATGAGTTCAGATGTGCCTGGCATAGCATGCTGTGAGACTGAGTTCCCAGTCTGGTGATGTCTCTTGATCCTGACAGCAGAGACCTGCAACTTGGCTGGACAGGGTTTGCACATGGGGAAAATGAAAGGCTAGAGAAGACCAAGCGGGAATCGATTCAGATTCACACTCGGAAACATTTCCTCTAAACCTTAAATGGCAAGGACGTTTTTTCTGTGAGACACACTGGAAGTCATTTTCTCCTTTTCTTCTGTTTCCATTTCTGTCTTCTACTTGATGTTGCTTTTGTTCGGCTTCAGTGAATGGGAATTTAGCTGTTACTCTGATGTCTAACGTTTGAACTTCTAAACACCCATCCTTGTGATGTGTTTTCACCGTTTTGCCCCACCCCCACCCGCCCACCATCCCTGGCAAATTGGAACTGTGCATGAGGGGTACTTTGGGGCTGCTTCCGACAGGACCAGAGTTCTTCATCTCCTGTTGTTTCAGCGTTCTTTTTCTGATGCCCAGGTTCTTGTGAGGAACTCATTTTAGCCATTAAGAAAACGCCTCTTTTGCTGGAGAGATGGCTCAGCGGTTAAAAGCACTGACTACTCTTTCAGAGGTCCTGAGTTCAATTCCCAACAACCACATGGTGGCTCACAACCCTCTGTAATGGGATCCAATGCCCTCATCTGGTGTGTCTGAAGACAGCGACACTGTACCTATATGCAATGAATGAATGAATGAATGAATGAATGAATGAATAAATAAATACATACATACATACATACATATTTTTTTAAAAGAAAAGAAAAAGAAAAGACAATGCCTCTCGCCAGGTGTGGCAGCACCCCTCTAACCCCAGCACTCTGGAGGCTGAGACAGGCGGGTCTCTGCGATTTCCAGGCCAGCCTGGACTAGTGCCAGGGCAGCTAGGCTACAGCTAGTGAGAGCCTGTCTCAAAAAAAATTTTAAAAGTATAAAGAAAATGTCTCTTAAGAGAGAAGGGTAGCCGGGTGTGTTGATGCACAAATCCTAGCTACGTGGTGACTGGCTTCACCATGAGCACCCTGTGAGCCCAGGAGTTCAGGACCAGCCCCTGCAGCAAAAGAGTACCCCTCTCTGTGTCTCCCCCCGCCCCACCCAATTTTATTTTATTTTGATTTCTGTGTGTCTGCATGTGGTATGCACATGTTGAGTGACGGTATGCTTGGAGCCAGAAGAGGGCATCAGGTCCCTCAGGGCTGGAGTTAGAGGCTCCGTGAGGCCTGGCATGGGTGCTGGGTGTCGGATGCAGGGTGCTGAGCTGAATCTTTTGAAAGTGTAGTACTCATTCTTAGCCACCAGGCCATCTCTCCAGCCCTGGGAACCTGCCTCGTAAAGACCAGAAATTACCCATTAAAAAGGAAGGGTCAAGCAGATGCAGCGAGATGTTTGCACGTAGCAATGTCTACTGTTGTTGTGTTCTTGGCATTATGAATGCTCAGCTGGTTTTCCTTCCTTCCCAGGGGACAACCACATCTTCCTACTTTGTCACTAAGTTCTGCTGCGACATTTTCTCTGCCCCTCAGTCTGGCTGTTTGTGCTACCATCTCTCTTTGTAGCCTCACAGTGCAGGTTTCTCAGACCTTCCCTGACATGCTCCCTATTGCCAGTGTCACTAGCCCTACAAGGCTGCTGGGGCTGACCTAGGATGTGGTGCACCCGTGCTTCACACAGTTAGCTGGCCTGCATCACCCACGAGATAGAGCCAAGTCCCTTTCACGGGTGGCAAGTCAAAACCACCCCCTCCTGGCATCCTGCATGCTCATTCCTCAAGGTTCTTTGAAAGACCTTGGAAGCTTGTGTCATAGTTCATACTGCCCTTGTCTAGAAACACTTCAGCCCCTTTACATTCCCCTCGTGCCCAGTCAAGTGTGTCCCAAGCCTTCCGTTTTCCTCATGGGCCTCATCAGGCTGGCCTGGGTGATGAGAAGTGGGCACCCTCTTGCGGCCAGGTGATCAGCTGTTACCCAGTGATCTACAGGTTCATTTCTGAACCTGCTTCCATGTCAGACGGTAGAAGCTGAGGGTAGGAGCCGATAGTCCTCCCTGCCCGTGTGTTCTATACTTCTAGGTGTCTGGCCTTCTGAGATGACAGGTGCTGATGGCCAGAGATGAGGGAGGCTGGGTTTTAGCCTGAGGAAACTCTTGGTGTTCTGGGGTGGGGTGAGTACGTAAATCTACCTCAGGAAGCCTGGGACCAGCAGACAGGGTTACAGAGGTAACAGCAGGCACAGTGGTTCTGATCCATGGGGAAGGCCTAGGGTCTCTGACTCTGTCCCTCCATGGTTATAAAGAATGAGCCAGGTGGGGAGTGGGGCTAAGTGCTAGCCTCTAATCCTAGCATTTTGGAGGCTGAGGTAGAAGGATCAGACATTCAAGGTTGGCCAGGGCCACAGCGCAAGGCTGCTCAAAACCAAAACAAATGAAACAGAACAACAACAACAAATTGGTCCATTTCCCGTCTGTCTCTGATGCATGATTGGTGCTGTTCCCAGCATGGGGTCAGCGTGCATGTGAATGAAAGAGAAGGACAGAGGGAGGAGGATGCCACTCAGGAAAGCCATCACCAGAGGAACATGGAACAGTGAGTCTATTAGAAGTCTCCTGTCTGTGGGTGAAGACAACAGGGAGGTGGGCTGGCTGGTGACAACTAAGTCACCTATTGTTGGGCTGGGATTATAAGTCAGAGTAAAGTGCTTGCCTCACAAGCGTGAGGACTTGAGTTCTGTCCCCAGAACACACATGTAACTAACGCTGGGCATGGGGGCAGGCCTCCCAGCTGTGATGGCGAGGTGAGACAGGGGGGCCTCTGGGGCCCACTGGCCCCCCGGGCTTCACATGCCATGCTCACAGCGCACACACCCATGCAATTACACCCATGCACACACACAGACACATGCATATGTGCACATATGCACACATACATTTTTTTTTCTTCAAACTCTGTTACCTGGGTCTCAGGGAGGGCAAGTGTGACCGTGACTAACCCTTCATTGCGGGGCTCTCCAGCCTCCTTAGGACACATGATTAGGTGAGGCCTAAGGCAAATGCTCTTGCCATGAAAAACGACAAGATTCATCCCAAGGTCAGTGTAGTACAACTGGATGCTTTTCTTTTCTTAGTAGTTGCTCTTTTCAGGAAGAATCTGCACTCCTGTGTGTGGCGGGACTTCCTGAAGCCCCTCCCTATCTCCCTGCCGATTGATGCCTGACCCTCTTGGGGTAGGACAAATGGTCTGTGGTTTCCTGCTCTTTCTGCTTTCTCCTCTGGCCCAGAGAGATCACAGCGGCTGAATGCTGTGTATCTGACCTTCAGAGGAGCTGGCAGAAGGCCATGCTATGTGAGTCTGAGAGCTGTGTCTTCTGCAGGGTGGAAGGAAGGAGCGGGCTTTGGAGGCATTGCTGGGTTGTGTAGCTGAGCAGCTCTCCTACCCTGAAGCAGAGCCTCTCCCCTGCAGGGTTAGGTGCCTAAAGCCAGCTGCACCCTCCTGCTTCGTGATGTGCATGATCACACAGTGGTGGCTTCCTTCCGAAGCCTTGGTGCTAGGGACAAGGCCAGGGTGGAGGGCCAATCCTGGAGAGTCTGTTTCAACACCAAGGTGAATTAGCAGATTTCTTTCTACCTGGTAGCCTTGTTTTGCATGCAGTTGAGTTGCTAATCTGACTGACTAGTCCAATAACCTCTTGGGTTTTTTTTTTAAATTTACTGGTTTGGGTTAAGGCTCCCGAGTTTGTGCATCATGTGTTCTTTATCCCCACAGACCATGGGACCAGTGTGCTGTCTTAGGCATGATGTTTACTATACTTTTATAAGAATGGGGTGTTCGGCTTGTAACCTTTGCTTTGTTGACTGAGTTCTGCGTGGGTGGGAGCAGACAGATGCTCACTGGCTGTCATTGCTCCAGTTTCTGTCTCATTCCTCTGCTGGTCATTCATCTTCCCAGGCCTGCCCCCTCCCGCCCAAGTTTCTGTAGCCTGTCTGCTTTTCCCTTGGCTGAACTTGAACCCATGGCTCACAGTGTCCTCTTCTGTACTCTACCTCTGTCCCAGCTTTGTCACACATCTGTTTCCTCTCCCCTGCTGTCTCCTTGTTGTAAATCAATATTCTGTTTCGTTTAATGAGGGAAATGTGAAGTAAAACAGAGCTGAGTTTTCCTTTCTCAATTTCCCGATGAGGATGGAGGGAGGGGGAGGAAGGATTTGCTTGTAACATGGAGGGTGGGGGGAAGAATGTTGAAATAAAATGGAGCATTTCACCCCTAAGCTCAGGATTTGTATAGGTGGGGGCAAAAAAGTTCCTGTGGCTCCTGAAGAAGAGATTTGTAAAAGCCATCTGCTTCTCTGGGTTTACCTAGATCAGTGTCTGAGGTGGCGTGTCCCTGCGGTAAGTTCTGTCAAATTGAACTAATATGATGTTGCAAGCTAACGTTCCATAATGAGACATTTAGCCAGGCTTTGGATGTTTATGTTTGTTATTACATTTATACTGTTTGGTTTATGCAAGGAGTGAGGGAATGAGGGCCTCAGTGCCTGTGGGGCTCAAAGGAGAGCGTAGGGGTCAGCACGCCTTCCCACCACGTGGGTCCCTGGGACCAGGCTCAGGGCAGGAGCCCTTTCTCCTCCCCTCCGGTCCTCCTCCCCTCCACTCCCCTTACCCCTCCCCTCCCCTTACCCCTTTCCTCCACTCTCTCCTCCTGTCCTCTCCTCTGCCCTCTCCTCCACTCTCCCCTCCCTTCTCTCCCCTCCTCTCCCCTCCTGTCCTCCCCTCTCATTTCCTTTACTCCTCTCTCTTCCTCTTCCCTCCCTTCTTTCCCTTCCTGTATATTTCTTCGCCCCCTCCTCCCTCCCTCTGTTTTGATGAGTTTGCTAACAGAAGCAGCAGAGTCCCACACAGTTCTTCCGTGTGCGCATGCGCAGACCGCACGCCGCTGCCTGTAAGTCCGAGAAGCAGGCGAGGTTCAGCGACAGCTAGGGACAGTATGTCTCCATACGTCTATCTGCTCCTTATTTCTTTCCGGCTTCTTGCCAGTCTTCCTGGATCATGATGTGAATGCAAAGGCTGGGTTTTGAATCCCCCTCTCCCTTCTCTCCATAGCCTACATCAAAGGTGGGTGGATCCTCAGGAAAGCCTGGAAGATTTACAATAAGTGCTATGCGGACATCAACGCCCTTCAGGAGCTGCATCAGAAGAAGCTGACAGAAGAGCCCTTATCTTCTGATGCTGCAAACGATAACCACATTGTGGCCGAAGGGGTGACTGAGGAGTCCCTAAGCAGACTGAAAGGTGCTGTGAGCTTTGGATATGGCCTTTTTCACCTTTGCATATCCATGGTGCCCCCAAACCTGCTCAAAATCATCAACCTGCTGGGGTTTCCTGGAGACCGCCTACAGGGCCTTTCTTCACTGACGTATGCGAGCGAAAGTAAGGACATGAAGGCCCCTTTAGCTACGTGAGTAGCTATATTGCAATGTTTGGTAGATAATGTAGTATTGAAAGTAGGTAAACAGCACTGCAGACTTTAAAGGAGACTTCAGGGGAAATGCCGCTTGGTTGATAACGATGCTGTCTGTGACTGCTATGCAGTGTCAAGAAGCATGCTGTGTGCTGGTGGTGACAGATGATCCTGTTAGCCTGAAAACTGAGGCTCTATTTGTTAAATCTCCTGAATCCTGTATTGGTTAATTCCTTATTCGTGTGTGTGTGTGTGTGTGTGTGTGTGTGTGTGTGTGTGTGTGTTTATGCAAACATATGTGTCTGTGTGTGCGTCTGTGAATGTGGGGGTACACATGCACCTGTATATGAAGACAACCTTGGGTATCATCCTCACAGAGAGGCTCCTTGAAATACGCATCTCTCATTGGCTTAGAGCTGACCTAGTAGTCTAGGCTGGTCTACCTGCCGGCACCGCCCCTGCACTGAAGATATAAGCATGTGATACCAGCTTCTTATTTTTACGTGGATTCTGGGGATTGAACTTACATCCTCATTCTTGGAGAGTTGATACTTACCCAGTTGAGCCATTTCCCTTACCAGCCCCAAGTCCAATGTTTTAAATGGTGAACTGACCCATTGTCCAGCACCCAGTACTTTATAAGTTTTTCCACCTTTCCCACAGTCTCTCAGATGTACATTTCTGATTTTAATTGAATTTGAGGTCAAATTTTGTGTGGTTCTGAAATTTTTGTCCTTCCAAAAAATGCAAATATTGAGTGATCTTCCTTGGTGATTCTGGTTACTTGGTGTAATATATATAGTTTAGATGTCTCCCAGTATCGCTCTAAATTGAGTCATGTTAAAATTAAAATGTTTAAAAGTGTTTTCTTTTTTAAAAAAAGGACATGATTTTAACATTTCAGTCCGGGCGAGCTGGAGACAGGGTTCAGCAGTTAAGAGCATTTGGTGCTCTGACAGAGGATTCAGGTTTCGTTCCCAGCACCAACGTGGCAGCTTACAACCTTGTGTGACTCCAGTTCCAGAGGATCTGATGCCCTCTCCTGGCCTCCATGGGCACTGCATAGTATAATAAACTATTGCATGCAGACAGAACACACATAGAAAGAAAGAAATCTGGACATTTTCATCTGGAAAACAACCACTGTTTTCATTTTAAGCTGTCTGACTAGGTGCGGGTCCTGTCTGTCTGGCAAGACACTGTCTTGGTAAAAATTTTCCCCATTCTATGGCCACATAAGACCTCAGTGAGATGCAGCTGTACATGTTAGCATTGAAGGGTTGGCAGTCATATAACCATCATGGGGACAGCTGTGGCCCTTATAGTCACTATGGTCTGCAACCAGTGACCTTTACTAATTAGTATCATGAACAAGTTTGTAACTTGTGGGCATTTCTTGCTTATGGCTTAGTATTGTTTTATGTTTATCTCAGAAAAGGGGATTGGAATTAATTCTGCAAATTAATGTGTTCTGTCTAAAGGGATTAGATTTACCAGTGCATTAGATATAACATTCACAGGAAAATATTTGATGTGCTGCATGGTCTGTGTATGTTTATTAAAGCAGATATCAGTAGTGATTCTACCCTTTGTGTGCCTAGTTTATTTTAACTAACTTGAACTTGAATAATTTTAAATTATTTATAGTACTTAACCCCTTCAAAGGCTGGGGAAGGCCTTAACCTGTCCCTCTTGGGGATTTTAATGACTATATGTAATATGTGATTGTGGATTCTACGTTTAAATCTAGAGTCTTATACCATAATGCTGTCGTTGTTGTTGTTGTTGCTGTTGTTGTTGTTGTTGGGCTCTGTCTGTGTAGTCCTTGCTAAGTAGACCAGGCTGCCTGGAACACACACAAGTCTGCCTGTCTTTGCCTCCCAGTGCTGGGATTAAAGGTGTTTGCTGCTTGTACCCTGACTTTTATAGACACAGCAGGAGCCACAAAAATGTAAAAGCTTTTATTATAAAGAGACACTAAATTGTTGGTGTCTGCCTCCCTTCTGTGCACAGGGTGAGTGAGGACTAGACTCCAGATGCTTCCCTTAGTAACAATGGAGCTGGAAGCTTCGGAAAAACTCCATGCTTCTGCTGTGTGCTGACAGAATAGGGGATTGTTGATTGACACCTTGTGCTATAACCCATCAGTTTCCCAGTTAAAGACAGAAGTAAACATGGGGAAGCACTCGGATTGTACATTTTGGACTATCATAGCAACATGGAGGAAAGTCAGTTTTGGAAGAGTGTGTTCTGACTTTTATTTTGAAAACAGAAGTCGCCTCTGTGAAGCCTTGCTCATGGCCTCCTGTCTTTCTCGCTCATGTCTCCTTGCAGATTAGCCCTGCTGTGGTACCACACTGTGGTCCGCCCATTCTTCGCCTTGGACGGCAGCGACAACAAAGGGGGCCTGGATGAGGCTAAGGCAATCCTTCTCAGAAAGGAGTCTGCTTACCCAAATTCCTCCCTCTTCATGTTTTTCAAGGGACGGATCCAGCGGTTAGAGGTATGGTGTCTTCCTCAGCTTTTTAAGTGAACTTCTGACGACCATGCCTGTGTATATGTACCAGAAAACCATTGGCCAAGGAACATCATGTCCTTGGTGACACCTTCAGGTCACAGAAAGACCAAGAGGTCTTCTGATCACTTCCTGAGATTTCCCCACATGAGCCCAGGCTGTCCCTCGCCAAACCCAGACCATGCCCTGGCTGGGTAGGGCCACACTTCTCTGTGTCTTTCGTCTTGTTCAGGAGCATGAGGATTTGTGGGAAAATGAAGAGGTGGCAGAGACATCTGAATGAAGGTGGCTGCTCTTACTGCAAGAACCACCCATTGTTTTACCAATAGTTCTCAAATAAACCAGTTGGAAGCTTTACAGTCTCTGCCCTCCAACTGAGTGTACCACCATCCATCAGAAGTCAGCCTCAAGCAGCTCCAGTGGATGATAGGGTTTTTTGCTTGTGCACTGCTTCCTGGGCATGGGGTGGTTTGGGTTTCTCCTTCCTGTTCGGTTGCTTTCTGTTGGTTTTGGTGGTTTATAGCATCACAGTGTTAAACCGTGTCATACAGAAGCCTTCTGTAGTCATCCATTTTTCTTCATGCAGTGGCTCTTATATCTGAGCACTGAAAAACAGCCCTCCAACTCTGGTTCTCCCTGTACTGAAGATACTGGGCCTTGCGGTGCCATAATTTTAGCACATAATTTTGTGTGTGCATACAGGTATTCACATGCACACAGGCATGATGTGGGGGCGGGGCCCGGGGCCCGTGCTGTGGTGTGTGTGAGGAGGCCAGAGGGTAACACCATGGACTCAGTTCTGCACTTGAACTCATACTCCTGTTGCCAGACTTCAGGGAAAGTGCCTTCGCCCCTGAGCTGCCCCCCAGGCGGGGCTTTGCCTTTCTATTTGACTCTGCTGCTGGGAGAAAGCTTTTGACTGCAGCACTGGGAGTTGAACCCAGGCCTTGTACATGTTAAGCAGGTGCCCTACCACTGAGCAGCAGCCTCAGTTCACTCTGTGAGTTGAAGTCTCCAAGTCATGGGTGTTGTGCACAGAGAAAATATGTTTTAGAAAATTGCTGTGTAGCCCAGGTTGGCCTGGAACTCACAACATAGCCCAGGCAAGCCCTTAACTCACTTTAGTCTTGCCTTGACTCCCTAAGTATTGGGACCGCAGCATGCTCCATCATGACTAAATGCGAGCTTACACTGATGATTGATTTGTGAAGCGTAGTAGAAGTGCTCATACTTGACCCCTTAACTGTGGCTAAGTGAGTCTCCACCTCACTGTCTCGAGACTGTTCCTTTGTCTCAGGCCCCTGAGCTTAGAGGTAGAGTTCTCCTTTCTTTGCCTTTTATGAAATGTAGTTGTGCTCTGTGGAGGCTGGGAGGTGAGTGCCTCCAGAAGCTCATATGCTGTAATCTTTGGTCCCAGTGGAAGAATCACTTGGCAGAGATTAGGAGACATGGCCTTGTTGGAGGAAATGTGTCTCTGGAGCGGGCTTTGAGAATTCAAAAGACTGGTGTCTTTCCTAGTTAGCTCTAGGCCTCCTGATGGAGCCGAGATGTGAGCTCCCACCATGCCTTTGCTCTGCCACCACGGACTCTAACCCTCTGGAGCCACAAGCCCAGTGAGTGCTGCTTTATAGTTGGCTTGGGTGTGGCGTTTTGTCACCACACCAGGTAAGATGGTAGAAAAAAATGACCCGGCTCGTATGCATTCAGGACTGTTTGGTAGAGTTCTTTTCTTTCAGACATGGGACCTTGGGCCTACCTGTAGGGAGCAATGTCAGGTTACTCCAGTTCCTCTGTTCCCTTGAGTTCATGCAGGAAAAATAAGACTGAAAAAAGGAGATAGAACATGTTAAGCTGAGACTGTCTTCTCCGGGGTCATTTTCACAATGGAAGCAGGGTACAAGATGAGTACTTCCTGTGGGTGTTTGTGTCTGTGTGTGCCTATGTGTGAGTGTGTGTACAGATGTGTGTGTGTGCCTGTGTGTGAGTGTGTGTGAGTGTGCATACAGATGTATGTGTGCCTGTGTGTGAGTGTGTGTGTGCAGGTGTATCTGTGTGTGAGTGTGTGTGAGTGTGCATGCATATGTGTGTGTGCCTGTGTGTGAGTGTATGTGCAGATGTATCTGTGTGAGTGTGTGTACAGATGTGTGTGTGTCTGTGTGTGAGTGTGTGTGCATGCAGATGTGTGTATGAGTGTGTGAGTGTGCGTGCAGATGTGTGTGTGTGCCTGTGTGTATGTGTGCAGATGTGTATATGCCTGTGTGTGTGCCTGTGTGTGAGTGTGTACAGATGTGTGTGTGCCTGTGTATGAGTATGTATGCAGATGTATGTGTGTGCCTGTGTGAGTGTGTGTGTGAGTGTGCGTGCAGATGTGTGTGTGTGCCTATGTGTGAGTGTGCATGCAGATGTGTCTGTGTGTGAATGTGTGTGAGGTGACTGTGCATGCAGATGTGTGTGTGTGCCTGTGTGTATGTGTACAGATGTGTATATGCCTGTGTGTGTATGTGTGCAGATGTGTGTGTGCCTGTGTGTGTGTGCCTGTGTGCCTGTGTGTGTGCAGATGTGTGTGTGTGCCTGTGTGTGAGTGTGTACAGATGTGTATGTGCCTGTGTGCGAGTATGTATACAGATGTGTGTGTGTGCCTGTGTGTGAGTGTGTGTGAGTGTGCATACAGATGTATGTGTGCCTGTGTGTGAGTGTGTGTGTGCAGGTGTATCTGTGTGTGAGTGTGTGTGAGTGTGCATGCAGATGTGTGTGTGCCTGTGTGTGAGTGTATGTGCAGATGTATCTGTGTGAGTGTGTGTACAGATGTGTGTGTGTGTCTGTGAGTGTGTGTGCATGCAGATGTGTATGTGTGCCTGTGTGTATGTGTACAGATGTGTATATGCCTGTGTGTGTATGTGTGCAGATGTGTGTGTGCCTGTGTGCCTGTGTGTGTGTGCCTGTGTGCCTGTGTGTGTGCCTGTGTGTGTGCCTGTGTGCGAGTATGTATGCAGATGTATGTGTGTGCCTGTGTGAGTGTGTGTGCAGATGTGTGTGTGCCTGTGTGAGTGTGTGTGCAGATGTGTGTGTGCCTGTGTGAGTGTGTGTGCAGATGTGTGTGTGCCTGTGTGAGTGTGTAC